>JAOYMR010000017.1:8563052-8581690 GCA_025802075.1 Tenebrosternarchus preto
ATGTTTCCTTCATTGAAGTAGGCTAATATTTAACGATATTAAAAGCCAAAGTTGTCTCCATAAAAATGTCTTTGTTGCTGTCAGTAACACAAAATCATGCCGTTAGCTTTTTCAATCGTCCTAGCCAAATTAATACTCAGGAATATACTCGTAAATATTTTTCTTTTTCAAAGTGGATTTCGTAACCCGTCTTTTAGAACATCTGCTTGTGTTTTAGGCTTCCGTAGATTTGGCGTTTGGTCGCGTGCAGGATCCTTTCGTGAATGCGTGTGCCCGCGGACAGAAGAAACAGGAATTAGAGGGGGAACTGAATCGGTCACAACTGTTTTATCAAATGTAGCACGTGTTCACAGAAATTGCTGAATACTGTACCAAAATTTATACGTTTAAAGAGGAAAAAAACGTAACATATCCAGACTAACGTAGAAAACGTTTTAAAGGCAACCAGAAAATGACTTAGCTACTGGAGATATGATTTAAAACCACCTTTGAAAAATACCTGTGTTCTGAACCAAGGATTCTCAGCTTCAGTTTTGGGGACCCAACCCTTTATTTAATTCAGATCATTTTTCCATGTAATTTGTTTTTACAATAGATGCTGTCACATAATTCATGCTTTCTCTGAATGCATGTAGGACTTGAGAAGCTGATGAATTAAAATTATTCAGTGGTGTAATACAGAAGACCCAGTGGTCTAGAGAAATATGCTTTATGCTCTTTGAGGCACCCTGCTCACTTCCTTCAGAACATGAGAACACAAAATGCGGAATCCTGAAGATATTTATTTATTGGTTTCACATGATCAAGATTGAATTCTACACCATTCTGTGACAGCAAAGTAGAAGTGGAAACGACATTTTCTTTGGAAGCTGGTATGAAAAAAAATCTGCAGTCAAGAGTAACGTAAAAAAAAAAAAAAAGACAAAAGGATGAACAATATAAAGAACACTAAAGCATGGCTTCTTTCATTCGACCTGAAAGCCATTAGCGGTCATCACCATCACGTAGGGGCGGCTGGCCCCTTCTGATTGGTCCATATTTAGTACGCAATGCCACGTCATTGGTCCAGATGTTAGCCATAACGGGGTCTCTCGCTCTCTCCTGTATTTACACACTAACGCAGGTCTTCCGATGTGATGCAGCTTGGTGGATCTAAAGACAGGAGGGGTAGTGGTCAGTCATAAGAGCACTTTTTCTTTTCAAATCATGTTTATTGTTTTCTCCTCCTGTCCCCAAAACAAACACACAATCAGTGTCAACAAAACACTTAACAATGTCTAAGAAATCATGTTCTTCTGCCATTTCTTTAAAGTGCCTTATTTGATGAGATTTCAGGTTCTTTTTACTATTAAGTTGCATGTACAATCGATTTTCATGGATAAATAATTAAACTCATTACATATGCTGATGTTCACAAAATTAAAAATGTTAAGAACTAAATGCAAACAGGCATGAATTTTGGTTTACAAATGTTAACTAGATTTCTGAAAGTTAAGACTGCTCAAGCATCACTTTGCCAGCAAAAAACAACTGATCAGAAACCCATACAAACCAGCTCTCAAGAGCTCTGCATCGAACTACTGACAGTCACAACCTGTGGCCTGAAAGCTTTGAGCATTCGGACCCTTGGAGCTCTTCAAGCAATTCACAAAAAAGCCTGCCTTGCAAAGCATCCTGGGATGCTGAGGATGGCAAGTGCCACAGTGGCAAAGAAAGAAGAGTCAGCACAAGGATGAAGGCAGCCCCAGCCCTGCCTGGCGACAGACACCATCTCCATGGTAACGGAAATCCCACCCTCACCATTTCTTGTTCCGAGGCTTGAGCTCCTCAGCTGCGTTCCGCAGGAAGATGTAGTTCTTCTTCTGGGGATTATAGTACTCATGCCCCTATGAAGGGACACAAGACATTATAACAGGCATCAAAACCATTCTCTCCATCACACTCTCCACCACCACACACATTTAAAAGCTGTCTTACAATCATTCACATCAGTTATTTATAAAAGGAGTAACCCAAAAGACAATAATCCTTAGCAAGTCGATATATTAAGGTTTTCAGACAACTGCAGTGTAATTAAAGCAAACAGGTTAGAGCAAAATATATATATATATATTTGAAATACTCAATCTAGACGGGAGGGGGAGGGTTCCCAACCCCTTCCACATGGATATCAATGTGATGCCTTTTCCTTATAGATGTCTACTCCTTCAGTGCGTAGCCATCCACAGGAAAGTACATGTGTGATGGTAAGGTTTGTACCTTGGACCAATCATAGCTGGAGCTGTAGGCAAAGATGTTGCCATTGTGGTTGAAGCAGCAGGCTGTGATTGGCTGATCCAGTTGCTCGGAAGTCTTAAGCTTGGTGCGTGCATCCTTATCCCAGAAGCTGAAGCGCCCGTCCGAGCCCACTGTGGCCAGGGTGCCATGGACTGGGTGGAAGGCGATGGCATTGACCTGAGATACCAACATACAGAACACAAAGGCCCCAAGAACATCGGGGAACCATCAGTTATAAAGCCTTATAGCGCAGGAAACTGCAGCAGCTTATTAAAAGTACAAAAACACTCCCCTCTGATCACATGAACTCATCTGCAAAGTCATGAATAATTAATATTAATTATATGAATATTATTAAGGTGCTAATGATGCAACCAATGACGTACAGCATAAATGTCTTGGGGTGTGGCAGTGTTGGTTCCGTTGGATCTGTGGCACTTGAAGGTAAAGTTATCCTTGGCTCTATGGAAACGGTAGAAATACATTATAAAAATGTAATATGACTAGAGTGTTAGTTATTGGGTGAAGGCTGGATTGACTGTGTACTCACGGGTTGGGTGGGTTGATGTAATGAATAGCCACTCGGCCCTCAATGCTACCCAGTGCAAAGCCAGTGGGTTTATTCTGTTTGTCCTTAAATATGGCCACACAGCGGTGCTGGGAGTTTAAGAAGGGGGGAAAAATAAATAAAAATAGTCAAGTCAAGCTAGGGTGTAGCGTTATCCATTAGTGCTACTTCCTGTACAAAGATCTGCTAAATAGCAACAGCAGAATATTTGCCACTGTATGTTTTATATGGACCAGTTTTATATGAGATCAGGTCTAAAAATAACTGGATGCTAATGCTAACACAGTATCACATATTGTAAAGAAACGCTATACAATGACATGAGAAATGAAAGCTTCCCTATTTCAGTTTGTCTACTTGCCTTGGACCTCCACCCCCCCCCCCCCCTTCTCCCATTTGAGTTAAATTCCCTGAGATAAACTGGGATCCACCTGATGTTTCAAAGGTGAATCTATTCGCCGGAACTCTGATGGCTGATTCTCAAGCTGGTACACAATTAGGCCTCTCTCTGCAGTGGCCACCACTGCCATTGGATACACCTGTACACAGAGATCAACCCAGCCACACAACACTCAAAAACGACATTTTAACCAATAATGCAAAAAAAAAAAAACACCACCACCACCAACAAAAAAACTATGGTTACTATGGAGAAAGATCTTTTGAAGTGACAAGGTCAATCTCCAAAGAAAAAACAAAAACAAACAAACAAAAAAACAAACACACCCCATTATCCATTATCTCCACTATGGGAAACTTTTAACCCCGAGTTGCTCTTGTATGGAAGCTACCACTGTAGGAGTCTCTTCTGCTTTTTTACATCTAGTGAGACATGCACATTTTGAAATCATATGAACCTCTCTCAAAAGAAAGCACCTGGTTCAGCTAAAGCCCATTCAGAAATACCGGATTGAAACTGTACACTGAAATAGAGTGAAAGCTTATGAATGAGATTTGTATGAGGATAACATTTAGTCAATGCATTCTTGCTCAACACTGAGCAACATATTCACCTGTACAAGGAGCGCAAGATTTTATTAAATGAATCTTAAGACTCTACACCTCATTGATGTCCTTTGTGGTTCTTTTACCAATTACAGAATTTGATGACAAGAAAATGCACAGTCATTTATTACCACATCAGCACAGTAGCATCTCTCTGGCATCTGTAGAGACATCATGGGATTTGGGGAGCGCGTGTCCCAAAACTGCCAATCAACCGGGGAGAAAATGCAATTCCAGTGTTGGTGTTGAAATCATAGATGGACTATAAACTTCAAGCAACCAAATTGAACAGGATACAACCAGCAAAATGTTTTAAGGATAACAGAATGGTGCCTAAACATCACAGGGCCCCAGAAGAGGGTGAAAGAAGTAAACTAGATAGGCAAATAGCAGTGTGTGCGTAACAGTACCTTCAGTGTTTTGTCCCAACTTCCTGTCATGACACAACTGTAGTTTGGAGCTTTTATCCAGTGGATTGTCCTAATCGGGCCTTCATGCTAAACAAAATACCAGACAAAAAGTTAACACTGTCATCATAACCAAAGCTATGTTATGAGCGACTATGGTAAAAAGGATTGGCAAAATAAGCAAATGCAGATAAGCACTCAGATTCTGTCCTGTAGCACTAGAGGGCTGAAATTTATGGTGAATTGCCCATTTCCCTAACAGAAGACGCTTACTTGTGCTATCTGCATGGCCTGGTTGCTGTTCAGGTCCCACATCTTAGCGGTTTTGTCACAGGAGGCTGTGAAGACCTTACTTCCATCCTGTTCCAACACAGACCATTAACACCTTACAGTACAAATCATATCTGACAAACTGCACATTCACTAACAATCATAACACAGTAACACCTAGTAAAAACTGATCACTTCTTACTGCTTTCTTGACTAGTTATAGAAATAAATGTATTTTTAAATTATATACAACCTAATAAACCAGCATAATTTTATGAACGTTGTTCTAGTTAATAATAGTTAATAAAAGAGTAAGAGCACTAATTGCAGCTGTATCAAAGATAATACTGTACATTTCATTATAGATAGCTTCAATATGCTCATGTCTATAAGTCTTACATCACTCCAGCACACATCAAGAACCGGGCCCGTGTGCATCTGCTGAGCTTTAGGAACAGTCTGTCCATTATCCTGCACCTCCCAGCATCGTACCTGAGGTCAATCACCACAGCAAATTATTATTTACTCATGAAATAATATCATACCATGCACATGTATTTTAGACACAGTGGTTTCAAGAACTTACATCATTTGCCCAAGAGCCTCCAATCAGAAAGTTTCCAGGCATTGGTGGAGGGCTAAAGGCCAAACAACTTATGCTATCATCTGGTGGGGATGTGACCTCAACATCCTATTTCAACAAAACGAGGAAAGAAAGTAGTTAAAAAAATATATGTTTGATGCAACCCTGCTAAAACGTACGTTATACTGTTTCTGGACTGAAAAGTTATACCTTCATTGGGTTATGACTATCTGTTGTAGTGCTCCCAAAAACACCTGTGCCTCCGGTCCCAAAGCCGGTATTTGACCCGAACAAACTCATCGTATGTTAATAATGACAGACAGCTGTCGAGAAGAAGAATGGTAAGGCTTGGAAAGAAAGCGAGTTCCAAAAAATAGAGAGAAGATTATATTCGCGCTCTGCCATCCAACTAGCAGACGGCGACTGGGCAACGTTAGCTGGGTAGTCAGCTAGCTAGCTAAATTTAAGCACATCCTCAACGATTCATTGGATTTTCCCCTCAAACTAATCTTGCTACAGTAGCTAGATAAACATAGCTACTAGAGTACTGTCACTGTCAGTATTTGATTCGATAAAAAATATACGTCTATGGGCTGCTTAATATTAGTTGTAACAGTTAAATAAAACAAAATATTGGTTCGTAGCTAGCTAGCTAACGTTAGATAACTAGCTGGCTAATGCAGTCAAATACCATTCAAGCTCGCTATCTAACTAGCCGCAAAATTGCAACCGCGCTGTACGTCTGTTGCAGCTCTAGGAAGATATAAATCATAATCTAGCTTTATATGAGATTGCTTCATCACAGCACTTTACCCTGTAAAGTCGGAACAGTTTCTTTAAGATCAACGCCGAGTCAAGATTTCTTATGCGCCATAAATACGGTCACACTTTTTGTATAGCAAATATTGCAAATATGAGGCGCAGCTTGATGACGTAAGTCAGCTCGCTAGTAAAGAAGCGCACGTATGACGCTTTATAGAGGCTGTGGTAATTTCAGAGACATTTTACTGTGTTGTGCCAATACGATTACGTTAAAAACCATAGTTTATATTACATTATGTTATTAGACCAACTTTATAAACAAAAGTTTGTTAGCTTTATATTTTTTCAGAATTCAGTTTTGAAATGACCATAATGGCCCAATTAAGTCTTTAAGTACTTATTCTTTATTCATTCAAATTATATATATATATAAACACCAAAAAATTCATTCAATTCATTCAAATTATATATGTATATAAACACCAAAAACCCATTAGACTACTGATTGAACCTCGTCAACCTCGCTTGCATGCGTCCGAGCCAATCCGTGCACCCTCCAGACAGATGAGAAGGGTACGAAGACTAGTACACAAGAACACGTAATTGCGTTGTTTACCTTCTTTCTTATTTACTGACTCACACACGCACCAGAGTTGCAGGCAGTTGATTCGTACCGTCTACGCTCCTGACGCGCAGAAACCTTGATGAACTTTGTTCAGTATGTAGAGTCTAACCTAGTTTGCCATTGGAGGGCGCCGTTGAATTGTACTTCAGTTTTGTACCGTGATAAAACTGCGCGGGATGTTTCTGTGCACGTGGGACTTTATAAAAATAAAATGTGTACAAAAGTAAAATGACTGGAATGTGTATTAACTATGTCATGAACAATATGTATTGTTTTTTTTTTAAAATACACTCTTTAATGAGTTTCACTTTTATGCCTGCTCTAGGGGATACAATATTACTTTCATATATGGGTTTTCAGAAAATAGTTTTGTATTAGTAGATTAATTAGACTAAACTTTTTAGACTGAACTTTTATTTATTTATTTATTCATTTATTTTGCAAAACTCTATTTCTTTTATTTTTTCTAAATATTTTTCTAAGTGACTTATACATTTGTCTTGGTAAAGGTTTCAGACCAGTCACATAGTCCTTATCTAGGCCAGCCTTAAGTGGTTCGTTTAAAGGTAAAATCTTTCTGTAATGTCCAGTGAAAAAAGTCAACGAAGGTCATATCAAACTTTCACCTTATGCCACCTTTTTAAAGTGTTTTTTAAACACCCTTAAAAATACCTAAAGAATACCTAGAGAAACAGATCATCATATCATCTTTCATACAATTAAAAACTGTTGTGATATTTTGTTGCATACTGGTCAATTTGGAGGTTTTCAGATCTTTAGACAAAATCTATCAATGGATAAATGAAACTTGAGTAAATAAGTAACACTTTATTGTTGGTAATCCAACACCCTTGTTCCTTATACACCCTTACACTTAACTGTTTGGACCCATTTTAGGTGCAATGACTGCAAACTAATATACATTTATAAACATAGAAATGTCTTCTGAATTAGTTGTCAGTTTACTGTACATTTTAGGTCCTGTGACATTTCCATTGGGTTTAGGTCTGGACCTTGAACAGGCCTCTTCAGAACTTCAGTTTTGCCTTTTCTCCACCATTCTGATATGGATTTGCTTTTGTATTTTGGATCATTGTCTTGCTTCATGATTCAACTTCAACTCACAGATTGATGAGAACTTTTTTAATGATTCATATTCATAGGAATTGTATTATTCATATCTGAATTAATGATTCTTTTTGTTGTCATCCTAATCCACCATAACACTACCTCCATCATAACACTACCTCCACCATAACACTACCTCCATCATAACACTACCTCCACCATAACACTACCTCCATCATAACACTACCTCCATCATAACACTACCACCATCATATTTGACTGTTCCTATTTATTTTTCTCTCTTTTTTTGGTCCTAAACATTCAGCTTCTGGGTTTTTGACTTACACTGTCCATAGACGGTTTGCTTAAACGATTTGGGATAGCGTTCAGGGTCTTGACAAATGTGAGACAAGCAGTTATGGTATCCTTGATTATCACTTGTTTTTTGTTACTTTTTCATAAAGTTTCCCGCAGTCTCTTAGTGGTAGTGGAGTCATGAA
Organism: Tenebrosternarchus preto; assembly: GCA_025802075.1. Classification (NCBI taxonomy): domain Eukaryota; kingdom Metazoa; phylum Chordata; class Actinopteri; order Gymnotiformes; family Apteronotidae; genus Tenebrosternarchus; species Tenebrosternarchus preto. The sequence goes on from JAOYMR010000017.1 coordinate 8,571,118, forward strand.
CACTGCCCTTTACTGAGAGATAAGAAGCCTGCACTAGATGTACTTTAATGTTTTTAGAGCTATTTGTGACTTTCTCTTTTACAGTATGATTTGTTTCTTCTTGGATGATTGATACTATAACTAGTGTTCTTCACTTGGGTTAGGGTTAGGGTTGGGGATTGATACTATAACTAGCGTTCTTCACTTGGGTTAGGGTTAGGGATTGATACTATAACTAGCATTCTTCACTTGGGTTAGGGTTAGGGTTAGGGTTAGGGATTGATATAACTAGTGTTCTTCACTTGTAATTTCTGGATCATACTGAATCCCAGATCTTTAGAAACAGTTGCACAACTTTTAAAATCCAGACTGATAGATGATGACAAAAGCAGCCTGACTTCATTGTAAAGGTCCTATTGGAATGGCATCATGTGCTTTGCCATAATATATGACCCATATGGTAAAGGACAAAATATGACGAATGATATCAAGTCTGCCTGTTTGTTCAACCAGCTGCTCTTAATTATTTCCTTAACTGTGTTGATTGAACTAAGGGTTAATTACTTATTTACAAAGTTGACAGAAACAAGAGAAATAAAAAAAAAAACTGAAAAATGCATTCTGTTTTGCATAACTTTGCTTATTAAACATATAAAACACGTAAAAAAAAAATTTTGTTCACTTTGAGGTTCTCTGAACCTAATATTAGATTGAATTTGAAGTCTTAATTAGAAAATATTTAGTGGCCTATATGTCAGTGTTTTAAATGAGCAATAGTAATTCAGGTCGGGGGCAAATCTTTTATTATATACTTTAACTGCATTTGTGTTCACTCCAAAGACCAAATTTCAGTGTATCATTGCTTAATGAGACATTGCATCAGTAGAACTCTTTGAACAATGAAAGACATTCTATAAATGAACATCTGTCAGATAAATAGTTACATTACCTTGTACTTCAGTAGCAAAAATCTGTTATGTCCTCTGCATTTCAAATGGCACTTGTGTATTTTTTCCCTTATTTAATAGGAAAAGACTCTGTGATAGTGTATGGAGAAGAACATTAATATCCTGTATCTCGTCTTGGGCTGCCTGACTGATAATATTCAGGCAATACCATCTCTGAAATGACGTTTTTCCTAAGCTGTGCAACAGGTCAGACAAGAGTCCACACATTTTTTTTTTTCAACTTGTTCTCTGATTTTATTTTTGACCACTGTCTGTTTGCGAGCAAACAGCAATAATCCTAATGTTACTTAGTGACATTAGTTCATGAGAGAAAAAAATGTGTTGGGTTTTACATGAGTCTGACATTCCTTACTCTGCAGGGCAGAAGAACTGTCAGTGCCAGACTGTTTTGGATGGTGCAGCTATCACCATGGAAACAGTGTTGTCAGAGCTATGTTATACCTGTTTGGAGTGCCTCACTCACTCACTCTCTCACTCTGTACACTTCACACTCTCACAGCACAACACCTTCAACCTGGTTTTATGTGTTTTTATTCCTTGCTGAACTTGTTTACCTTTCATTTAGACACTCTTGGACCTTGGACAAACAGAGCTACCAGAACAAATGTCAAGAATGGAGGACAGAGAAAGACAGGGGGAAGACACTGGGAGACACTATAAACATAGACAAAGGGACAAATTATCCACCTCTTTTAATGTAAAAACACCAACATCCAGAAAAGAAAACAGGACAGTGTCATGTAAATACTTTCTTGCCTTCTTTTCAAAATCTGTCCTATTTTTAGTCTCATGTACAAGTGTTTTCTGACATTTTCATAATGACTTCTGCATATGAAATGCCTTCAGTGTGTCGACAAAGATACAGCTTGGGCAAAACCATCTGAAAACACGAGTCATTAAGGTTAAGCTATTGATCATGTACCCAATCTGTGGCCAGGTTGTTAGTTAATATATAAGCAATTAGCACCCATGCTAATGGCTTTACCTTGTGTGGCAGTAAATCTTTCTTGTGGCTCGATAAGAAGAGATGGATGTGACCTGAATCTGTCACTCAGTGAGGCAGGTAGGACACTAAGACAGCTGTAGTGTGCATTTAAGTTGTAGTAGCCTACTGCATGCCATGTTATCAAGAAGGTTTTTTTTAATAAATGGCCACATTGTGCATGTTTATGTACAATGTTGATTTTGCTTGCATGTTGTTATATCTCTGCACATTATGGCTTCTAAGACGGCAAAAGCCTTCCCTTTTATCTATATGCTAAGGTATATATGTCTAGCATTCAGGATACATTGTTAATGTTTTAAGGGAGGGAAGTATTTGCCGTAGATGTGATGTGAATTGTGCTGTACCTCTGAGGATGTATGTATCCCCTATCCTGTTTTGTTGAATGTTTTATAGATTAGGCAAATCTGAATAGTTCCTTTTTTTGTGGCAGTCATTAATTGTTGCAAGGTAAACAAGTAAGGTAAACAAAAATATCAAAATTGTTAAAAATATGCCTAAAATATAGTCTGTAAAACAAATAGGTTTAGCTGCTTTGGGGTGTTCCAGAGTTTAGCTTTAAGGACTGTTCAGTCTTGCCCTGATTTTACCAAAGCTTGTTAAGGGGATAATTTGTGTCAGACATATTAGTGAACAACTCTTTGGCTCCATTTATCATTCAAAGGATAAATGAATAAAAAGACAGAAGTATTTCACAACATATACATAGACCAGTAACAAACAATACAAAGAGGTTCTCACCAAATTATCTAGTAAATACAGTCCCTTTAAAATAAATATTTCATACTATTTATATTGAAATGTAAAACTAAGAGATTAGTATAATTTATTCTTCTAATTTCCATTCTTTAGAAAATATTTGAAAAATATACATTTTAGATTCCTTCATTGTTTTTATCTGCAACAAAGTCTATTGTATTTCACCAGAGTTAAAGTATCTAACTATAATTTATTTCACTGTCGGCATTGTCCTTTTGTACATTCAACAATAACTTTTGCTTTTCAAACCTAAAAAAGTATTTTCAATCCTTTCCTTTTAAGTCTGGGAAGCAGTTGTTTATGCTCCATGTTAAATGACAAACGGTCAACCAATTAAGGAGCGTATCTCTGCTGAATGCTGTAGAAGGTGCCAGAGGCTTTTAAAGTGTGCTACTTGAGCTCCACAGTCACATTAACAACTTAATAAAATCAAATAAATCAAAGACTGAAACAATTGACCTAAACATGATAAGACATGCAAATCTGATGAGAAATACATGAATTATGTTTGAGAGTTAGTTGCACCATGATTTGACCAAAGACAGTGAATCACAGTGGCTGTATCCTCTGAAACCACTGCACTTGCATATTATTTTCTACAGAGGAATGGTCACAAGACAGTGGGCAAAAAGAAGGAAATCAAACAGACTTAAAATAATTCAATTGCCTTTTTAGAAAAAAGATTGTATTGAAAACAGAGTGCATCTGTACACACAAGACAATATGTCTGTTGGGACACTGATGTCAGCTGTTCACACATCCTCTTTCACTGTTTTTGGTCTCTCTATGTCTTGCTCATTCTCTCTCTCTGGCATACATGCACACCCTCTTGACTAAACACATGCACCCACACTTGCAAAGAAAACACATACTGTTGATGCAAAAAAAAACTAAGGCCAGTTTTGAGGAAGAATCATACTTGGGAAAACTTGTGAAAATTGCCCTTGCACAAAATATCTTCAGTTAATATCTAATTCTACAGAGGGGTTTGGAAACAGTTGGTGTTGGGCTTGGAGAATGTCATCCGTCAACCATGCCAGTGCTCAACCATGCTTAAGGTCTACCCCTACCAGATGTCCTCTAAAGCTTATTGCCTTTCCTAATGTCTTTGCTGACTCAAGCAGCAAAACCGAATTGAGAGCTTTTTAGTGTCTAGTGAGTACTCTATATTCATAGAAATTCAGCTCTTATGGTGTGATTTGCTCTGATTCAGATTAGTGTTAAGTATAATCACCAGTTCTATATTACCCTTGTTACCATTAATAATTCCAGTTGTCATGGGCTACATTAGCTGTTTTAATTACTTTCATTTATTGTTTTAGAGCATCCTCTGTCTCCTGAAAGCACATGGTTCTCTTGTCCACTCCCTGACTGTCCCTCCAAAGAGAACAAACTATTTTGGCCCAGCATCCTCTGAGACAGCTCTAGGTGGTTTGCTCTTGAGCTGTTGCTGAGTTTGGGACTGGCATTACCTAAGAGACGCTCAGAGGGGCTAGTACCAGGTCCATCATGAAGGTGCTCGTCATCATCGGTATCTGCATCAATATACTTGCTGATCGATGCATCATGAAATGTGAAAACAGTTGGTACCAGAGTCTCAGGAGTCTTGGGCGGAGTCTTGCTGCTGGCAGTGGTATAGAGAGACAACTCTGGGCTCATAATGGAGCGATCAGACATAGCAGAATTGTCTGAGAGAGCATCAGATCCTATACTCTTAGCCACACCTGCAGAATGGTCAGTGGTTTCTCCTGAGAAGAAGTTGACCTTGTGGGGCCTTGTCTTGAGAGGATTGCTGATGCAAAAACTTCTGGGGCTGTCAGAGAACAGGGCTCGTCCAGGCTTGGGTGGACCAACAGGACTCTTCATGGACTCATCTTCAAGGGTTGTCTCCAATCCTGGATTGGCGCTGACTCGGCTTGGTTGGTTTGAAATGGGACTGTGTGAGAATCTTGAACCCTCCATAAAGTCTGTAGCACAGCTAATGAAACTATCAATACTTGACATGCTTCTAACGTCCATTACCCCATCAGTTGTGGTGGGTGTCTGGCCAGATATACTCCTCATTTCCATTTCATCCCTCCTTTTGGCCGACTTGGACAACAGACTTCGCTCCTTACTGTTCAGGTCAGGCTGGGACTGGGTCTTGGCCATCTTGCTGTACATTTCCTCCAGGTTCTGGACATCAAGGTGTTGCGGGCTGGTTGGACTGGTGGGTCTAACAGGAGATCCTTGTTCCTTACCTGTGAAAGACTTGTTGGAACTGGTTTCTGAGATGGTGCGTTTGGGTGTCCATTTCCATTGTGCGGGAGACGTGTGACAATTGTCCTGCACTTTCTCTTTCTTCACAATATTTTCTTCTGATTTCTCCATAACTACCACGTCCATGAGCTCTGTGTTTCGAACAAACGCATCCTTTATGTTCATAGACACTATACTGCCATTTCTCTTGGCTCTTTCCAGAGCTTCTCGTCTCTTTATGGCTTTCTCTTGTCTTTTCTGCTCCTTATAGAACTCAGAGAAGTTGTTGACAATGATGGGAATGGGAAGGGCAATGACCAGCACTCCAGCAATGCAGCAGAGTCCACCAACAATCTTGCCTAATAAAGTCTTAGGGTAAATGTCCCCATATCCTACAGTAGTCATTGTAATGGTAGCCCACCAGAAGGAAGCTGGAATGCTCTTGAACTTTGTGTCTTCTTCATCTTTTTCTGCAAAGAAGACCAAACTAGAGAAGATCATGATGCCCATGGCTAAGAAGAGGATTAGCAGGCCCAGTTCATTGTAACTGCGCCGTAAAGTGAATCCCAGCGACTGTAACCCAGTTGAGTGACGGGCAAGTTTGAGGATTCTCAAAATTCGCATTATTCGAAAAATCTGTACCACTCGTCGCACATTCTGGAACTGCAGCACACTCTTGTTGGACTCAGTCAGGAAGATGGTGACATAGTATGGAAGGATGGCTAGCAGGTCAATCACGTTGAGTGGGCCTTTGAAGAACTTCCATTTATTGGGTGAGGACAGGAAGCGAAGAAGATATTCCATGGTAAACCATGCAATACAGACAGCTTCTACGTGAGCCAGCTGAGGGTTATCTGTTGCTTGTCCAAATTCGTCTATGTCCTGCAGCTCTGGGAGGGTGTTAAGTGACAGGGCGATGGTGGACAGCACAATGAACAGAATTGAGATGATAGCCAGAATCTGTGGAAACAAAAACCAGAACTTGTCAGTACAAAATAAAATAACTAATAATAATTAACACACATAAGCTAGCTCCTGGAAGGAAATTGAAGTCTCGGCCAGCTGGTTCTCAAATACAGCACTGACTGAGAAAATTAGTAGGCTACATCATGGAAATTTTTGTCTTCTTATTTTGAGGTAGTTATCACAAAATCTGGAAACCTTATTTGGAGCCTGGCATGCTCAGTAAAACACACCACTTCTACATATGCTTGTCAGCATTTGATCATCTTAGTGCTCTGAAAATGGTATGAAATTTACTTACAGATTCTTTCTTTGGAGCTGGTGCCTAGGGCTTTATTTCCAGTTCATGACCCACTTAGGGAGTTTTTCCTTTTTATTTTTTTGTACAGAACTCTGGTCATGCATCTACTTTAAACTTTGAATGTTGGTACAAATACAAAACACAATACAATTGTAACCGTACAGCACTGGCTTGACTTATAGGCTATATCATATAATAGTGCTGATTGAACTGAAAGTTATTTGTAGTACAGTATAAAGATTTACTCCAAACAAGTTCTCATTTGTGTTTTCATTTGTGTGTTAATGTGCCAAAAATGATTATTTGTAGCACAATTGTAGATTAACAGTCCTAGAGAAAACACTGCAAACAAAAACCTTGTCTACATAAAACACATAAACAGGCTACCTATCCAATATCAGGACCAAGCAGCATTAGTGATATGTTCTAAGAGAAATCCAAAGCTGGCATTTTCTGATGAGTTGTTTCCTTGGCAACCAGCTATGGCAAAGAGCCCAGCGTATGTGTTTGACTGACAGCGAGAGTGCTGAGGACGTGGCAGAGGCATGATTGGCCAGGGGAGATGCCACTTGTTGGTGTTTGTGGTGATGGCAGGAGGCCTGTGCTTGTTGGCAGGCAGTGTCTCTGCAGAGAGGAGCTGTGACACATGCTCTCTCCAACACACAGCCTCTGCTCCACTCTCCTTCTCCTTACTATCCATCTTTCTCCTTTCCTTGGGTCTTGTGTGCATTCGTTTTTTTCCCCTTTATTTCTCTCGCTCTCTCTTTTCATTCTCTCCCTGCTCTCCGTCGTCTGAGGCACACTGGTTTTCTAGGGCCTAAGGAAAGACATCTTCACAGAGGTGGAGCATGGCAGAGGGGGATACTGTATTTAATGGAGATTAAGTACTTTAATGGATGAATAATGAAACAAAACAAAAACAGATATAACAAATAAAATTGCCAATTTTAGTCCAATAAGAACCAAAGTTTGTTACTTACAAGGATTGACTTCTATGTTTGCTGGAGGCTGTATAATCTTTGACTATGATCTATGTGTGGACCTTAGAGGACCCTCACACTGTGTAATACAGCATTTTATTTTATGTGTGTGTGTGTGTGTGTGCGTGTGTGTGCGTGTGTGTGCGTGTGTGTTTGATTTCCTTTATTAGGATGGAAGGTTGCTGTGTTCATCTCATATATGTCACCAGGATAACTCTGTCTGGACTCAACCCTCATTAACTTGAATTTATCTTGATGAGACACAGAGAGAAAGAGAAAACAACAAGGGTTATGAAAGGCTACAACTCAATCAGTCCTTTCTCTGTGTGCCACTCTGCCTATTATGGCAAATAGACTGAATCATTTTTTTTATTTTATAAAGGATAATGGCTCTAGGAAACAGGAAGTCACTGATTCTAATAAACAAAGATGTTATCTTACTTTAAAATTTGGACTTTTGAAAGAAAACCTTTAATTGTTATTTCATATTAGAAATATCTAATGTGTGACTGTAAGCTTTTTTTCACTCTGAACAGAGACTCGTATATCAAATTTTTGGCATAAATTTGTTTGAATAAGTTAATCATTATCAAGAAATGAAGAAGCTAATATTCAGTCAGTCGGTCGATCAAGCAGTCAGTCATTAAGCTGGCCCCAAAATGCATTTCCAATGCATAATGATCATCTTTTCCACTTAAACATGATAGAATTTCTCTAGTTCTCAGCATACCCCCTTCCTTACTAAAAACCTTGACCTTTTAAATGAAAAAAGTGAACCATAGTTTATTTCAAACATTTGGTTGAATTCTAGCCTTTACTGTTTTCCTCCATTTTCATATTGCTGTAGCAATGTGCGTTTGTTCTGTATTCCATGGAATATGGAGAAATCATCTCATCCGTGCAAAGGCTCATGATAAAGCTATGAGTAATACTGCATGACACACACTCACAGCACAAGGCAGTGAGCGGCCAAGGCCACTGTGGTCTACAGTGCACACCGAGGTGTAGGAGCCAGTCTCAAGTGGAAATGGTCTTTCTCTAGATTTAGGTCCAGCAGCTTTTCAGCCAGCAAATCTATGAAGTGAAGTGTGCTGTTGCCAGATTGGAGAGTTTGGCCTGTATCAGTGCAGTAGGTCACTAGAATTTGTGGAAGAGAAGGTGAGAAATACACCATGGCCCTGGCCATACACACACCTGTCCATGATGTCCATGGTTTGTGTGTGTGTGAATACTGAGCTCTTATCTGCTTCATCCCTATGAAGCTGGACTGAAATGTGTTTTTAACAATGTGGATGAAGTACTACATGAATAAGGCCCTAAGTTTGTCTGTTATATGTATTCAAGAGTTCCTCTGAGTGTAGGTGAGATGCAGGGAGCTTGCACATACGAAAGACTGCTTCACTATACAGTCTGAACACTGGAACTTATTCACATGTATGCGTACATGTAAACCACATTACAATACTTTCTGGAATGGATAATACAATAGCAGTATAAGAGCTTGGATGTTGCTCCTCCTGGAGTCACAACAAAAAGTAAGAAAACATGTCTATAGCTTAGAAACAGCATAGAAGATGAGATCAGCTGAGAAACAAATGAATTCACTGCAGGTTTTGCAAGCAATGAGGAAAGCAAGGGGTCTGTAAAGAGAGAAAATGGTAGATAGAGAGATGGAAGGAATAAGGGGGAAAGAGAGAGGTGAGAATGATGAGAGAGAAAGAGAGTAATAAATGAATGTAAACATCATCGCTACCTGAAGCAAAGGACGATGAAGGATAAATATAATAGGATTGCTTTACTATATAAAGCTTAGCTTGGACAGGAAGTTCCCTCTGAGGAGGCGGGTGTCACTGGGCTGATGTCAGTATGAATGGTGTGTGTGTGTGTGTGTGTGTGTGTGTGAAAGAGAGAGAGGAAGCATGTGTGTGTGGTGTTGCTCCTCTCATCAGGAGTAGAGGAGGGAATTCTCTCCCTCCTCGCAGATCTGCACATGCTGTTTAGTTTTTAAATAACCCCAGATGGAAGCATCTAATCCTGTTACTTATGCTTGGGTTATTGTCTTCTGAGCTGTATGGATTTCCATTCTTACATCTCTTACTCTCTTTCTGCCTCTGTATGTATCTTTCTTTCAGGTGATGAAAATATAGCTTTTTATCAGCTGTAAAACACTGAGATACACGTTTAAGTTTACTGTAACCCCTCATGAAAAAGACACACGCACACACACACACACACACACCCTGGTGAGAGCGGATGAAGAGGAGTTCCGTGGTTTTTTTTTTAGTGGCCTGTTCACACTGTTCTTCTTTTGCTCTTTTGTTTTTGACCAGTATTCCCCAGTTCCTGCACTGTAAAAACAGGTCAGACTGTCTTTTTTTCACAGAGGAGAGACAGGCAGAGCAAGAGAGCAAGTCAAAGGCTGACAGACGCAAACACATTTTGATACAAAATACATTTTTTGTTACATTTTTTGGTATACTGAAATAGTTTCATTACTGAAAGAAAATGGAACCAGAGAGAGAGATAGAGAAGAGTGCTTCAACAACACTAAGAGACAGTAATACCACCCAGCAAGGAGGCACTCACTCCCTTACTTACATTCCAAATAAATTGCCCACAGCTTTAAAAGGCCCAGGAGAGACGAGCTGCTGTGGCTATAGTTAGCACAGCGGCGCACGCTACTCATCGTTAGATCTCTTTATACGCATTTATGCCTTCAGGTCATTATTTATTTATTTAGTGACAGAGAAGGCCAGCCCTGTTCTCTGCCTTTTGATTTACAGTTATTATTGAAGATGATATAATGGGTGTGGTCTTCAGGAAGCCCTTTAGCTTGTCTGGTGCCGGGGTCTGTTCATCTGGTTGACGTTAGAAAACCTGCCGCTGGTGAGCACAGCAGAATGCTGGTCAAAAGTTTTAGACTTATAGTAAGCGTTCTGTAGTTCTCATTTGCATGAGTAAAGGTTTACTGACTACATTACCCATGTAACAACATGTGTCCACGGTTTTTCTTGTTGTATTTTTATGGTTGGTCATAGAAATGCCTCCATCCATCAGCTATCCCCATAACCCCCTAGCCGTTCTGACTGAGACAGAGTGTTATCCCCTAATGGCCCGCACACACACACACACACACACACACAAAGGTGGTGTGGTGGTGTCCGTCTCCATGGGAGCAGCAGTCAGAGATGAATGAGTGCGCGTAAACAGTGCAAGTCCCTTAGAGGTGTGAAGGTGTTTCAGTGGTCCACAATAAGGTATGTGTGTGTATGTGTGTGTGTGAGTGTGTCTGTGTGTGTGTGTGAGTGTGTGTGTGTGTGTGTGCATGTGTGCTGCGCACCTGTTCTTCCAGGTGTGGACTGAAACTGTGCCGAGAAATGGG
>JAOYMR010000017.1:8581790-8589290 GCA_025802075.1 Tenebrosternarchus preto
GTGTGTGTGTGTGTGTGTGCATGTGTGCTGCGCACCTGTTCTTCCAGGTGTGGACTGAAACTGTGCCGAGAAATGGGTGACCATGGATCATCCAGCTATATATATGTGTGTGTGTGTGTGTGTTCTTGATGACCAGATGGTACAGAGGGGATGGAATACTCTAAGCTCCTCTGTGTTCTCTTTGCAGGGTCCAACACCCTGTTCTGTTCTTTTATCTGGATATTTGCATGTAGACTATTTGTCCTTCTCAGGTTCCTTCCATATCTTCTTATTTCTGTTATTTATTCTCTCTCTTTCCCTCTCTCCCATTGTTGCCTAGAGAAAAACAGTGGTGTGATTTAAAGTGGCTCAGCCTCTGTGTATCTACTTTGAGAAATGTTCTATGTGGAGGATCTACTGCCATTCTCTTCTCTCAGGATAATAATTCCTTTATAAGGAACAGTTCAAGGTTGAAGTGCCTCTGGTTTCTCCAGGCTGATGAACAGCTCTATCAGACCAATGACCCTTATGCAAAGCGCTGGGAGTTATTAAACTCCAGCCTCTTCAAAGGGAGACCAGCAGTTGACTTTCAAAGTGGTGAAATTTGTCATTATTACTGTACTCAAGAAGCAAGCTCCAACCAGGAGTGAGGAGCGAGCGTCCACGCGATGGGGCCCCAGGAGTGAGGAGCGAGCGTCCACGCGGTGGGGCCCCAGGAACCCACCGAGCCGCTGGCTGTGACGAGGGAGGATGGCGTCAGAGTCGGCAGGTGGAGCAGACAGCCAATGAGGCGGGGCTACACCTGGTGGGAGGCCGCGTGGGCCTGGTAATGAATAACACCAGGAGAGGAAATGAGGGGGCGGTGGTGCTGGTGCATTTAAGGAAATAGGAAGGGATTCTGGTGGGCGGAGGATCTGTAGACACTAATGTTAGCACCTTACATCAATTGCCAGTTCCTGTCTGTATTAAGATTAAGATCCAGAATGGAGTTTCTTTCTCACAGTTATGTAGCAGCATTCGTTATTATTTTCATCTACAGTATTGTTCATTTTTATTGTAATACCATCATTATGGTATTAAATCTTATTCCCAAGTCATCTGTCTCCATAGCTGATGACAAAATGAGGAAACTGACCCGGGACTATCACTGGTGGATTACACCATTGTACTTCAGTCTTAACCACAGTAACGTAGTGGAACAAACAAAGGTGAACAAACACCCATCATATGAGCTGGATAAGCCGGCCTTGAGAGTCAACTGATTCTGCGCTATCTCTGCTGTGATTAACCATACCTGATCAGTGCACATCTACCCAACCAAGAGAGAAGGTAACTTAGCCTTGTCGCAGACTTGTGGCACGTTATTTAGTGTTGTCCAACACTGCCAACACGCAAATCGAGCCGATCCGACAACACGATCTGGTTACTGCTAACTCTAATTAAAAGCCCTTCACCTGCCTGAGCCTTGCTGCGGTCGGCCGGCTCTGCTCGAGCCCTAATGGAGGACTCGTCACCTGATGCTGCGCTCTGCAGACGTGTCACACCACCCACCGCGTGATACTTGTGTGAGCGTGAAACCCCGTGGACCTTTATGCCGTAACTGGAGAGGACAACACAACGGAACGCATGTCCCCAGTCTTCCCCATTCAGGCTCTGGACCACCACCACTGCAGCGGGACACTCTCCACGCCTTGCGGAGGGCATGGTGGAACTGCAGCACGCCTGTAAATATATTCGCCGCGGTTCTATGAACGCAGTAATGCAGGACATCACTGTACTGTAGCTTCATAAATGAGCAGTGGCCTTATAAGTATGGCTTTGCTATGCTGCAGCTCTAATATAAAATGGAAAATGAGCATCACAGTTATTTTTAATTGATCAGATATGCAGTGACTAAGTACAAGGCTGGTTATATTTTCCAGGAGCTTTTTTTTGTTGTTTATCTAGGCTTGGTTTTGTGCAGTAACAGCATGGCAATCTGTTCCCAAAAGGCCAAGCTCTTCACTGTGGTCTTTGGGTCTGCTCCAGCTCTGGCAAGCCCAGTGCAGGGTTCCCTTGCTGGCATGCGGGCGTGTGAACAAACCACCGCAAAAAGATCAAACCAGGCTGCCTGGATGCGGGCTGCTTCCCACCCGCTGTCTCCATGACAACCTGCTCACAGTTCACCAGGTGGTGATTTACAGGGGGACACTGGTCTGCTGCTAGTCTGCCACTTGTGGTAGCTTCACACCCTCTTCTCCAGATCTCCGTTTTAATGCAGATTTTAACATATCCATTTCATCCACTTCAGTTTCTTTCTTCATCTCTTTATCCATTTCCCTCTCTTTCTGGTCTTTTGTTTGCTCAAAACTAACCGTCTTTGGTTCTGTCCGAACCATTTTACTGCGAATTACAGCCACAGCTACGGTAAATGTCAGAAAGTAATTCCTCTTTCTCTCATGTGTCCACTTCTCTTTCTCCTGCTAATACTTCCACTCTCCTTCACCTCATAATTGTCCTTTTATGGTCATCTCCAGGCTCCCTGTGGTACTTTCGTTCTTTTTTGTCAATACGACAGTAAAGGCGCACCACTCCACCGAGTGCTGAGCCCAGCCTTTACGTCCTGGGGCACTCACCAAAGCTCGTCAGGGGTTCAGGCAGAGATAGAGAGAGGAAGAGAGAGAAAGAGAGAGAGAGAGAGAAAGAGAGGTGGAGAGGGAAAAGTGACGGAGCCTCCTACAGTCCTGCACGCTCTCTGATTACTCTCATCTTGAGAGAATTGCTTGTTGAAGTGTAGTGGTAAAGAGGGACTAGTTCCCAGCATCATTTTCTAACCATAGTCCTAACTGCTACAGATAGCAGACAGCTGTCCCTACATCACTATAAAAAACAGCAGGCAAAAGCTTGAAAACTTAAAGCTTTCGAAGAAAAAAAAGACACAATGCATGAGGACGTATACCTTCCAGTCCTAGTGTCAGCAGCTTCTAGTTGTCTTGCGAAGAGCCAGTCTGACAGTTCTGTTCCTCATCCACCAGACTCCTATTTCCAAAAAATCCGTTTGTTCTCTCTTAGCTGCTCAGCTGGTAGCGATGGAATTTAAAGTAGGGCCCAACATGAGTAAGCACTGAGCAGCTGTACCACCAAACCTCAGCCTGTCCAACACACACAAAACATCTCATGTGCCAGACATGGTCCAGCAAAATCTTGATGTCCAAAGGACAAAAGAAAATTGGTGGAAGAGATATCAAGTTCTGCTGTGGTGAGTCAATCACTAAATACTGAAACAAAAGGATCAGAGCTTTAGTCTTAGGGTGGAGGTCTAAAGCCTTAAGGGAAGAACACCCAGCTGGAACATTACAGTGAAATGTGCTTTTCCTTGCTCTATTCACCTAGTGACTGAGAGTGAACATGATATTGAGTTAAACCTCAACAGGACCAAAGCCAAAATAACACACACCCATGTACCAGCAGGCAAAATACACACACCCACACATACATGCTCTCTCAACTAACAAACACAAACTCATACTGTATCAGTGTGATATGTGGTAAGACACATTAGGGCATGACAGTTCATGACACAAAGAACTGGACACAAAACAGCAAGACAGCAACAGACAATGAGGAGACAATCTCACGGAGACTGAGGCAAGGCTGTACAAAAGAATCACCACTTAAAGAAGACAGCAATTAAACAGTGGCTATTTATGATAGTGATGGAGAAGAGATATCAGAACTCAGGGGAGTAGGGGTGTGAGGAATACACACACAAACACACACACACACACACACACACACACTCCCAATGACTGTTCCTAACTGATACATTCTATGAAAGACGTACTCCACCACTGTAGATCTTTCCCATTATGAACTCAATAATTAATGTACAGGAGATTATAGCAGGACGGAGATCCATAGCGCTGAGGCTATATTTGACTCTCCATGTCCTGCCAGAGAGGCAGAAATAGAACAGGAGACTTACGGAGGGTCAGACCGAACCCTCTGCATTGGCATGTTTATCCCACATATCCACTTACACAGGCTTGGAAGCTGTAGACAAACATGACGGCAGAGAAAGTCAGCCACAGCAGTATGAGATGAGAGACACAGTCCAACCTTCCAAAACCAGGGGAGTTGCAGGTATGGTTGTGGTTATGAATGTAGTACAGTCTGTGTTTGGGGGAGGGTATAGGGTATAGGGTATAGGGTATATACCAGACACACTTGGAGCACAGCCTGGCAAAGTGACCTATTTTCCCAAATACCTCACTGAAAATTTAAAAGGTTGCTTCGTAAATAATTTCCACACTTAGAGTGATGTAAAAATGACGATGTAGTGCTGTTTTATGTGAGCCATCCAAATATCACTGAATATAATGTGTTTACTGTTGTACCTGTAGCTAAGAGCATCATTTCTCTATGGCTAGTTTTGATATTTTCCCCACGTATAAATATTCTAAGTTTCCTAAACACTCTCATAATTAAACTGAATGGAACATGGTGTTACCATCACCACTTATCCAAAATTATTAATAGAAGTCGACTAAATAAATGTGTCCATGGTAACTAGACCTGATATTTATGAGTATAGATCACACATGTCCCAGGGTGCCTACAAGTTGGTTATGAATTCAGAATTCATGAAACCATAAAAATATCCTCTGAATGTTAACTAAGAACATTCCAGTTGCTTTCTGTGCAATAATACTCTTAAAGAAATTTTAAAAAGGAATGTTTTGAGAGCAACAACAAATTAAAAAAGCCTTTTTAATTCAAGTTTTCAGGAAATGCTATTGCAATTTTACAGTAAGTTTAAAAACTGCAAAAACACAGTCATTTTTAATTTTGCTAGACTGTATAAACAGTGAGGACTAAAACCACATGCCATCCACTCGTGTCATGAACATATCAACGTTCAGCACTGTGTCACCCGTTATTTTCAGTGTTTGTAAGGCAGGCACTTTTCTGAATATTCCAGCCACACAACCAGAACATAATAAATGTGTCTAATCTCCCAATGGTGTCTGAGGAAGAAGCATTTTCCAAAGCACAAGCATTTGGCTGCCTCAGTAATTCTGAGTCAGAGAGATGAACATAGCGCTGTCACAAAATTAAAACAGACTGGAGGTACAAAAGGATTCATCAGTTGGCCAGGACTCTAAGGATTTTTGCATATTATAAAAAAAAAAAACTAAAGATAAACATCTTGGAACTGTAATTAAAGATGGAGGCTTATGGGTGTGGAGATACACACACACACACACTTTGAAATATACACACACTTGTACTGCTCCTTAGAAATGCAGAACAGCCTCTCTTAGCCGAGCTGGTAGTTGCCATGGTGATGATCATAGCATGAAAACAAAAACATGTTAAAGGAAGCAGTGGGTAGAATGTTAGGAACAGGAGCACCTTGTAAATAAAACGTCTGATTGGATAAAGTGGGAAAACCCTGGTGCATTTTGACATTCATTAGTTCTTTTTTTAGCAGTGTTCTATTAACAGTTAATGTTCAGTATTCATAAGCTCTCCAGAATCCAAATGAGTTTCTGTGCACATGAAGAGATAACATTTGAGCTGAATTCTGTATACCTTAGAAAATATATTTTAAAAGCCTTTCAGACGTTTGCATCTGATATCTTGGGTTTATTTTTTCTGCTAAACCTCAGACATGGACCACTAAAATGTTTGAAAAGAAAAATCCACTTTGCAATGTGAGACAAGAGATCTGAGATTTGATCTGACACATGGCCCTTAGCAACACGCACATCCCTTAAAGAGCTGCAGGCCTAAGGCACAGACGACCACTGGGATGGCAGGGGTGCAGCGTTAGCCCTGGTACCACATGTTCCACTGAGCAACCCCCCCAAACCCACCCCCACTTATCCCCCCACCTCCACTATTACCCTCGAGGTTGAAACCTCCACTATTCCCCACCAGGCTAACACCTCCACCTTTCCCTACCAGGATGAGACCTCCGCCTTTCCCCACCAGGCTGGGACCCAGAAAAAGAGATCAGGATTTAGTGTCTCATTTGGACGCTGAGCCCTGGAGTGAATAATTCATTCTGCACATGTAAGGAAAAACCTGGAGCTCACCAAGGCCCCAAGGACCCATCACACAGAATCACACACTATCTCTTACTGTTTTCTCTGACATTGTCTGCTTCTGCTGGCCTGCCTTCCTGTGCTTGCTGGAGTTTCTCTACCTCTCTGTCTCTCACTGCACAGCCTCTCCCTACTGCAGACACTACAGGTTTTTGCCCGTAAAATAAAGTGTGAATTGTGTCGAGTGGTACAGAGTGGCTGTTTTCGCTTTAGCGCCGCGTGTGTTGAACATGTCTGCCACAGCCTCAACCCGGCTCCTGCTCCTACACTTCAACTTTCTCTCTGTCTCTCTTTGTCTCTCTCTTTCTCTGTTTTAGTCTCTCTGTCTCTCTCTCTCTCTTTCCCCCTGTCTCACTCTCTCTCTCTTTCTCTCCCCCTCTCCTCTCATCCAGTAGCACGGTGTTATTACTGATTAAAGAGGCATGAACAAGAACAGTGATTTGCAAGTGGAGCAAAACTGTAAATTGTAACAGGAAGTGAGTGTTCAGTGCTGCTGTCAACCAGAGCCCTGGGAGATCACATGCAGTAGAGGGAAGGAAACAGTGCCTTTCTTATACACATGTATGTCTGTATTTATTATGGTCTGTCTAATATTTTTAAACAGTTAATGAAATTCTGTTGAGAAGACTGTGACTATAAATAACAACACACACACAAAAACCAAAAGCGGGCATCCCACATTAATGTTCGAGGGGAACTAAACAAACCACCCTCGCCTCCTCTCCCACATGCCCATCCGCACGTCAGAATGCGCATGTGTGTGTGTGTGTGTGTGTGCACAGCACCATGCCTACATCCATTTAATATCGTGTAAACACACTCTCACTCTGGCACGCAGGCCCTGCCATACATGGAGAATAGTGTCTTCTCTTGGCCTGCTGGAACTGCACTGCACTCTGTGAACATCCCCCCACCCACACACTCACCGAGCTGGAAGACTACTCTTATTGTGGACGGTGATGGAGGCTCCGTGCACTGTTTTTATACGTGCACTGTTTTTATACGTGCACTGTTTTTATACGTGTAATCTTCTAGATGGCTCCATGCAACATCATATGCATCAAATATCAGTGTCCCTCCTCCTCGCTTCTCTGTGTGCATGTGAGTGTGTATGAGTGTGTGTGTGTGTGTGAGTGTGTGTGAGTGTGTATGAGTATGTGTGAGTGTGTACATGCACGCTGAGTGGAGTCTGTGAGGTTAAGAATCTTTAATGCAGTTTGGCAGATGTAAAATGTGAAAACATTTTTTTTTTTTTAAATTGCATCTGTGGTATGTAAATTTAAGGCACTTTGATTTTGTAACTCTGACCTAAGCCATCCTCTCCTCAAGCAGTCTTGCTGTAAGAATAGTCTGGTTTTCCCTTGAGTGTCAGCATTAGAAACACACAGAGCTCAAAATCAGATGAAGATTAGAGGTGAAATCTCTAGTATGT
>JAOYMR010000017.1:8594290-8599212 GCA_025802075.1 Tenebrosternarchus preto
GATACGTGAAATTATTTAGTCACAGCTGATTTGATGTTTATGTTTTGGTGCAGAATTTAAATGTTGAACAGGTGGAATCTCAAAAAGAACAAAAACGAGGGGCTTTAGGAAAGTGTGTGTGTGTGTGTGTGTGTGTGTGTGTGTGTGTGTGTTTGTGTGTGTGTGTGTGTGTGTGTGTGAATATGTACAGAAACCAGGAATCCCAACCCTACTGTGCCTGTTATAGCCATAAATAAATATACTTTGTTTAGCTTTTTTTTACACTACAAGTTGAAATCTTAGGCCTGTGGTATTGATGGTAGAGGCAGATCTTTGAAAGACCCCTTAACGCCTGATTGGCTGTCTGTGATGACGAATGGGAGTCCTTTGTTGGAACTCCTTTCTTAATTCTTGATTTGCGTTCTTTCCCATCAGCCAGCCCTGCATGGCACAAACAAGAGAAAGACGAAACTGTGCAACAGTGTAAAGCAACCTCAGCCACAACACAGTGTAAAGCAACCTCAGCCACAACACAGTGTAAAGCAACCTCAGCCACAACACGGTGTAAACCAACCTCAA
This sequence comes from Tenebrosternarchus preto, assembly GCA_025802075.1. Lineage (NCBI taxonomy): Eukaryota > Metazoa > Chordata > Actinopteri > Gymnotiformes > Apteronotidae > Tenebrosternarchus > Tenebrosternarchus preto. Next base: position 8,594,849 of record JAOYMR010000017.1, read on the forward strand.
CCACAACACAGTGTAAACCAGCTTCAGCCACTACACAGTATAAGCCAGCCTCAGCCACAACACAGTGTAAGCCAACCTCAGCCACAACACAGTGTAAACCAACGTCAACCACAACACAGTGTAAACCAGCCTCAACCACAACACAGTGCAAACCAACCTCAGCCACAACACAGTGTAAACCCAGCTTTAGATAACAACAGGGAAAGTGCATGCACAGATAAATAAGTACACAAGTCCAGCATTGATAAAATTGCAGCCATTTTGAGTATTTGTGGGTTGTGGGGTGTGTGTGTGTGTGTAAGAGAGAGAGTATGTGTATTTCCAGAGATCATCTCTCTTGTATGGTTGTGTAACAGTGTGTATTTGTATGTGTGTGCTTGTGTATGTAGCTGAGACAGAGAGAGAGAAAGAGAGGGAGGGAGGGAGAGAGAGGGAGAGAGGGGGAGAGGGAGAGAGAGAGAGAGAGGGAGAGAGAGGGAGAGAGGGGGAGAGAGAGAGAGGGAGAGAGGGGGGAGAGAGAGAGGGAGAGAGAGAGAGGGAGAGAGGGAGGGAGAAGTAGGTAGGATGAGTCGGTAAGAGCCCCTGTGGTCTGGTTGCTTAGCAGTGTGTACATTTTGTACTTTGTGTGTGTGTTGGGTGTGTGTATGTGTGTTCAGGGGAGGGTATTTTGACACCAGCATGTGTAGGCTTCACCTCTGTGTTAGTGTACGGGAAGTTTGTTTTGTGAATGATCATATATTGATGATCTTATATTGATGATCTGCTAGGGGAAATAATTGGATCTTTCTGTTATTGTGAGCTACCAATGTGTATGTGTGTCTGTGTGTGTGTGTGTGTGTGTGTGTGTGTGTACGATACACCGCCTAATTCTGTTATACACAAAGGGAAATGTTTGTAAAAATAATACATTCATATATAAAATAATAGTACATACATATATAAAACCAAATAAAAACCAAAACACAATCAGAACAAAATAAAGGAAAAAAACCTTTAATTCAGCCTTTAATATCTTTTAACCTTCCACTAAATTGAAAGGACTGAACTCTGCATATATACTCTGCAGTTGTAAGTTTAATTAAATGAAAATAAATTCACCCTTCAGTCCAACTGTCAGTTTGAAGGGCTGAGTTATCGATTCACCTTTTGTTAAGAGTGAAATCACTATATATTGCTGTATCAACATATTGTATACAGCCTTATGTGTGTGTGTGTGTCTTTCTGTACTTTCAGCAGTAAGAGCAGGAGTTGTATTACGGTGTGTGAGGTATGTAATTCTCTAATCCTACAGAGTATGCAGTGTGTGCATGCCTTTGGTGGTATGTGACTGTTTTAGATGTGAGTATCATGTCCAGTGTGTGTGAGTGAGTTTTTGAGTGTGGGCTGCAGGTCGTGGAGTATAAGAGCTTAAGCTGTCAGAGTTTAGTTAGAGATCTGATATGTTTGAGCTGATATCTTTGAACTGATATCTTTGAGGAGCTTATACAGGAGACCCATAGCAGGTTTATTGATGTAAATTTACTTTACTTTTTGAAAACTAACCTCAGCCATGCTGGTCTTACTCGTATTCATTCTCTCGCTCTCTCTCTCTCTCTCCCACCATCTCTCCATGTCTCTCGCTCTCACTGTTATAATAATGGACATATCTTATCTGTGCTGTCTGAGCACTGTGGTTTGGCAATTCTTTGACAAATGACTCATAACAAAATTATGCTTTGTTTTTTGGGGGACCAGGAGACCAGGGGGAAGGTTTAAGGTTTATAAAATGGAGAAGAATGAATGAGAACAGAGTCAAGCAACGCTGGGAGAAATGTACTAAATAACTCTGAATGAACGTGTGAATGTAATAAATGTACTAAATAACTCTGAATGAACGTGTGAATGTAATAAATGTACTAAATAACTGAATGAACGTGTGAATGTAATAAATGTACTAAATAACTCTGAATGAATGTGTGAATGTAATAAATGTACTAAATAACTCTGAATGAATGTGTGAATGTAATAAATGTACTACATAACTCTGAATGAACGTGTGAATGTAATAAATGTACTTAATAACTCTGAATGAACCTGTGAATGTAATAAATGTACTTAATAACATTGAATGAACGTGTGAATGTAATAAATGTACTAAATAACTCTGAATGAACCTGTGAATGTAATCCATCAGTGTCGATGAATGTGAGTGTGATGAGAGTCACGTTGCTTCCATCTGCGACTCCATGCTCTGTAATCTTGAACTGACAGAACATGAATACCTCTGCAGAGATAACGGACATCTGTCTTGTGCAGGAAGCTGCAGCAAAGGTTAGTTTAGCTAACTAACAGCATAATGTTAGCTAAAACATTAGCCCACCAGTGTTTGGGTGGTGATGTGTGGGTGTGTGGAGGGTCTTCAAACCACATTTTTACATATCAGCCACTTCCACCAGTTGCCGTTGCTGTAGCGTATATCAGCAGGTGATAGTGACAGTAGTGATATCAGTGACGGTTACAGAAGAAGTCCTGGCCCTGGTCCTGGTCTTGGTCTTGGTCTTGGTCTTGGTCCTGGTCCTGGTCCTGGACCTGGTTCTGGTCCTGGCCCTTGGTCCTGGTCTTGGTCCTGGTCTTGGTCCTGCTCTTGGTCTTGGTCTTGGTCTTGGTTCTGGACCTGGTACTGGTCCTGGCCCTTGGTCCTGGTCTTGGTCTTGGTCCTGGACCTGGTCCTGGTTGTCTGCTGTGACTGGCACCCATCTTAGTCTTGCTCTTCATTCTCAGGTCTGTAGCACTGGTGTTGAGTTTGGTGTGTGGGTTCTCTGGGTCTTGGTGTGTGGGTTCTCTGGATCTTGGTTCCCAGTGTCAGGGTGTGGAGGTGATGATGATGATGATGGTGATATCTCCCTCTGACCTGTTGCCGTGGTTTCCCCTGGCCGTAATATTCTTGCTGTTGTCAGAGCAGTTAGTGCTTGTAGATGTTGGAACACTGAGATACTCGTTGTTTTTGTGTTTATCTAGAATGTGTTTTTTTTATTGTTTTGTGCAGAATGGGTCAGCATTCAAAGCCTTCCATGTTTGGTGCTTTGCATAATGATTCGGGTGAAGTGGGGTGAAGTCATGTTTACAAACTGCCTGTGAAGAAACCTGTCCCCTTTTACACTGTCTATTATCCAACCCAGCAGGAATGAGGTGTGTGTGTGTGTATGTGGCTGGCTAAGGAGGAGGTGTGTGTGTGAATGTAGTGACAGTAATCAGAGCATGGATACCCTTTGCCTGTAGTGATCACAGGAAGGAGATAGACCTGTACTGTTCATGGGGCTGAATGAGTGAGGTTCATGACAGCTGGCTAGACCTGCTTTGTTGAGTTGGGTTGCAATGTGCACAGATACACACACAAGCATGGAGTCAGTTTCTACACAAGGAAGAAGACTGCCTTTTAGGAATGACTCTTTTGTTGTGCTTTATTATGTGTGCATGAGGGTGTGTACTGGGAGGGGAGGAAAAGGGATTTTGCTAGTACTGTGCTAACTGATCAGAGATCAGTTACTGATCAGAGATCAGAGATCAGTAGGAGTGGTTTGTGTTAAGCTGAAGCAGTTTGAAGTGTGTATGTAAGAGTGTGTGTGTGTGTTTGGATGTGTGTAAGAGTGTGTGTGTTTATGTGTGTAAGATTGTTTGTATTTGGACGTGTGTGTGTGTATTTGGACGTGTGTGTGTGTGTAAGAGTGTGTGTATTTGGATGTGTGTGTTTATATGTTCATTGCTCTGGTGAGCTGGTGCTTGAGCAGCTGTTTCAGCTTGTTGTTTAATAGGGCGCTTTTACCATCATCTCCTCAGACTGATATGAGTGCAGATATGAGTGTTGCTAAAATTAGAGATTTGCTCTATTTTTCTAAGCAGAGTTTTATTAAACCCACTAGATCAAATGGATGAAATGTGGTATGTAAATTGCTGTATATTAATGCAGTATGTAAATAGCTGTATGTAAATATGACAACACTCTGTAAAGGCCCATGTGACCAGCGCTAGACCTGAAGGTGACCTGTGAACGGCCTGTAGCCATATGGCCTGAACCACCTTCAGTTACTGGATGTGATTGTGGACACAGATACAGTGTGTGTATGATATTACATGCATATTACAGTGGTCCTACACACACACACACACACACACACACACACACACACACACGCAAATATCTTGGCACCTCAGTAGAGGAGTTATAGAGGAGTTTCAGTAGAGAGGTTAGAGAAGTGTTTCAGTAGAGGAGTTATAGAGGAGTTTCAGTAGAGGGGTTAGAGAGGTGTTTCAGTAGAGGAGTTATAGAGGAGTTTCAGTAGAGAGGTTAGAGAAGTGTTTCAGTAGAGGAGTTATAGAGGAGTTTC
>JAOYMR010000017.1:8606883-8622534 GCA_025802075.1 Tenebrosternarchus preto
AGATGCAGATGCAGTAGATGTCTGATATAGATGTCTGATATAGATGCAGATGCAGTAGATGTCTGATATAGATGCAGGAGCCCTGTCTCACTCCATGCTCTTGAGAAAAGTAATTGCTGTTTTTGATGCCAATCTAAATACCTCTTATTGTTTTGTGTACATGGTTTTAATAATATCATATACTTTACTTTCGACACCACTTTCAAGAACTTTCAAGAATCAAATGGTAGCAAATAAACAACAAACAAATATTTGTTTTTGTTCTGGTTAACATGTAAGTCAGAGACTAAATATACGGTGACTAAATATAATCTGATGTGCATGGACTTGGTAGGAATCCAATCTAGCTTTTAGTCAATCCACTACGCCACTGCTACATAAGAAAATATACACGACTCAAACTAATAATTCTACAACAAACCTTTCCCAGATTAATGTCCACACAGATGCCTCAGTAGTTTTTGTTGTTAAATTTATCTCCACTTTTGAAGTGGGTGTTGATTTGATGTTAGACAGATGTTAGAGAAATAACCCACACATATAATCATACTGAATAGTTTTTAGAATGGTCAGTTGGTATTTGAATCGTTTAATTTAAGATGGTATCAGCCTCTCTCTCACTCTCTCTCTCTCTCTCACTCTCTCTCTTCTCTCTCACTCTCTCTCTTACTCTCTTTCTTCTCTCTCACTCTCTCTCTCTCTTCTCTCTCACACTCTCTCTCTCACTCTCTCTCTTCTCTCTCACACTCTCTCTCTTCTCTCTCACACTCTCTCTCACTCTCTCTCTCTCTCTCTCTCACTCTCTCTCTCTCACTCTCTCTCTCTCTCTCTCTCTCACTTGCTTTCTCTTTTTATATAGGTTGCCTATATATGTTAGTAATGGGATGTTAGTAAAATAAAAAAATAAACATCCTGATACCTGGTCCACTCTGCATGAATGTCCCAGAAGCCTGTCAAAGAGAGGCTGCACTCAAGGCCAGTGAGGTCTTTCTGAGAGTCTAGCATTCCGTCAGGACTCCTGGGACTCCTGCTGCTAAAACAGGAGCTTTAAGAATTACCCAGAGATGGATGAGAGGGGTACGGAGAAAGCTCAGCAAATGCTGTAGATGAATCGCAGGGCTTAGAGACAAAACTCATGCTGATTTACAAGGAGCTGGTACACTTACATCAGTGCAGCCCAGCTCTCTGTCAGACATAAGCACGTTCTGTTATTTCATTAAAACCTGGTGCTCCTTTAGATAAAAGGGCTGACCTAAATTAGGCTTATATTAAAACAAATCAAGCTCTTAAAACTGAGCTGGGCCCTTTCCCTACCTACTGTCTGCATTGAAAAGAACAGTCTAGAAATGGGAGCTTCCTGATTAGCACGAGTGCATTCCCTCCAGGATCACTGCTCGCTATGGTAACCATGCAGGCTGTGTTAAACAGCGTATCAGCACAGCCCAGGGCAGCAGCAGAGGCACTGGTGGCCTGGAGGCGAGCATGCTGGGATAGCAGCCACACCTGAGGACATTAACGCTTAATAGCCTGATATTTGTCTCTTAGATGGGTCAAAGCACCTGCATGTTCCTGAGTCTGCATGCATCAGTACAGTGGGTTTCAGGTGGAACTGGCCACACTGCTAAGAGAGTAAACTAATGGCCTTTATCACTGTCCTATATTACTGGAAAATACCATAGCAACCTCTTATAAGACCACTGTTGACATTTGTTTGGTTTGTTTGGCTATCAATATAACATCTTCTGCCAAACTGTGAAATATTAAACTTTTTTTGCACTACCCCATGGTCTTTTAAGGCATATGAATATCAATGAAATGTATTTTATCCCAAAGCAAGGTTTTAAATAGAACCTGATCCACATACACCACTTTTCTGTGCTGACCCAGAAAAGTCTCTCTTTCTCTTTTTCACACACCAATCAACTGTACTCTTCCTCACGCTCTTCCTCATGCTTAGGTTCAGAACCTCTTCAGACTCACATGCCCTTTAGCCAAAATACTATTCTCAAAATAATAAGAAACGTGGCTAATAGTGATTTCTTTCTTGAAATTCTTCTTCTTCTTTTTTTTCAGCTTCCATATTAACAAACTTGTGTATAAAGTTACTTTGTATATGTTTTAGTAACCTCACAACTGTAATTTTGAATGGTCCAGAATATATTGTACTGACTGTGTCTCTCCTCAGCAGCTGGTTCTCATACAGCCAGCAAAGAGTGAAACTTTCATCTTTTTCTCCTGTGCATGGTTCAGGCTAACGGCCCTGTATCCTATAACCTGCCCCACTATTTGCATGCCTCTTCAGTAAAGGGATACAGGGCGATAGCCCTCATTTAAAAACATTCATGTTGTTTATATTGTCACACAGGTAAAGTGTTTAGATGTGTATAAACTTGCTAGTGAACACAGTTTAACATGCAATGGAAAACTGATGTAAAAGTTCCACTCCACAGCCCAGTGCCAAGCCTCTCCTGTCTCCATGGTCACAGCTTTGTGGCAGTAAAAAACACCATACTCCCCCAGCCCAACTCAGCCCAGCCCAGCCCACCTCTCTCTCTCTCTCTCTCACACACACACTCATACAGACACACACACACACACATTTTTCTTCTTGATCCTGTTCTATCCTGTTCTTTTTTACTCATCTCTCTTTTGCTCATCTCTTAGCCTTTCTCTCCTTATCATCTGTTATCTCCTCTGTGGAGTCCAGTACCCTGTTCCCACTCTTAACTGGCTCTGTGTGCGTGTGGAATAGCTGTTTTCTACAGGGATACCTTTCATTATTTCTTTAATGTATGCTCTCGTTCCCTTCTCTTGATCACACTCTCTCTTCTTTTAATCTCTCTCTCTCTTCTCTTGATCTCTCTCTCTCTTCTCTTGATCTCTCTCTCTCTTATTCTCCTCTTTTCTGCTCTTATAGTATCTTTTTCTCTCTTCCTTTTCTCTTTCTTCTCTCTCTCTCTTTCTTTTCTCAATCACTCACTCAATCACTCACTCACTCAGTCGCTCACTTTCTCTCTCTCACTTTCTCTCTCTCTCTCTCTCTCTGTCTGTCTCTATATCCCTCCCTCTCTATCCCATCCCTCCAGAGGGCATACCCTGTCCCCTTGGTTCTCTCTGTTCCCTGAGGCGTGATATCATGGCACCTGTGGTAGATTCCTCAGAGGGACGGAAGGCTTCCATACACAATTCTCTTTAATCAGAGCAGTGACCTCTGAGAAATCAGCCAACTGTGAGGCTCCCTGATGCGGCGTGACCAAATGATTCAGCTCCTGTCAGTACAAATCACTTACAGCGCAACCCAGATTGGCTGTGTGAGTGGCAGACAGAAATGTGTGAGTGAGTTTGTGTGTGCCTCAAGAGTTTGAGTGTAACTACTTTACAAATTATTTTTATAAGTCCCTGAGGAGTGTGTGTCTCACCTCAGAGCTGGAAACTATGCACAGGCACACAATCTTCCATTCTTTCCTATCACTTTCAGACACACACACTCTCATACTCTCTTTGACTCTGTCTCACTCTCTCACTGTGTCTCTCTCTTACTCTCTCTTCATGTCATCAAATGTCTTCTTTACGTTTCTCTTTCCTTCTACTTTTCTTCAGTTTCCTAATCATCAGAACATCACCCTGAATAATAATTACACCTCAGTTCCTCTTGGAACTGGACTCTACTGTACCATCTGTGCAATACAGATCCTTTAGAGCAGGTGTTTCTCAACACAGTCCTTGGGACCCACTGCATGATCCATGTTTTTTCTCTTACCCAACTAATAATATAATCTAAGTATTGAGTTTTTTAAGGGCTTGGTATAGGCATTACTAAGACATGTATGTAAGAGCAAAAACATGGACTGTCCAGTGGGTCCTGAGGACTCGGATGAACCCCTTCAGTAGTGGACAACTAGATTGCTGCATTCAAGTGCATATTGTCTGCACTACATAACCCTCTCTAGCTGCTACCGGCTCCTCTGTCCTTATAGGAACTCCATGATATGTGGCTCAGATTTCCTGTAGGAGACGACTATGGTGAGTTGGGGCACTGACTCAGAAATCCACCCAGAGTCCTTCCAACCAATTCCACCCTGTGGACGAGTCAAGCATTCCCTTGGTAACATCTTCTGTGGTCTATTGCTATGGCAACCAACATTCTTTCCTGCTCTAAGTAGGAGTCAGGGAATGAGTAGCAATCGATAGAAGCCACACATGGGTGCCACATTTGCCCTTTCAACTCCCCATAACCCCCGTGGATCAAATCAAGTGTGTATCAGAGGAGCAGAGGGAAACACCCTCTAAACCAAAGAGAGGAGCTTTGTCATCTTACAGTCCTTTCTGTAGGTGAGCATAGTAGTAGCTTTGTTTAACCAACCCAATCAACTGTAACAGAATGGTCATTTATCAACAGTAACTGTATGTTTACACTCATTTTGGTACCTAGATCATGAGAGCTCATTTATTATATATCCTATAAAATGTTCTGCTATTAATTTTTCTTCTGATAATTCATTTTGTGTAATACTAAGCATTAATGTAACATGCCGAAATAATATATTTTCTATAATCACTGAATGTATTTTTTTTTTAATAAATTGCAATATTTGTTCTCATGACCGTATAATGCTGTTACTTTAATTTTTGTTGTCTGTGCTATCTTCTATCATGTCTGATGTGCTTGTGACCATTGTAATCTTAGATGACCTGCTCTCACTGTGTGAATAGGGCTGTGCTATTAGCAAACCGTGTGTGTTTGTTCAGTGTTTTCTCTCTGTGTGTTTGTCTAAAACGAATGCCAAAGAGGTTTCTCCCATCTGGATAGCCACACAACCCTTCTATCACTTATCCATCTGTCTCAGAGCTGTAGTTAACGCCGACACTGTGTGTTCGAGTCCAAAAAGTGCTGTGTTGTTGATACTGTCATGGTTTTCCAAGCAAGCATTTTTTTTAAAGACCTCTGCAGTTCTCTATCATAACACTGTGCACAGAGAATCTTACACTATTTCCAGTTCACTGGGAACTTTCTCAGTTCCAGACGGAATTCAGTGAGCAACTTAGAAGCAGTAAATGACTTTCCACGTCTCATGAGACCAAATAGCTTCTACTTACAGACAAGCAGACAGGCTGATGAGCAGACATGCCCCCTAATGCATGATGATCTGGTAACTCAACACTGAGGGGGTCAGCACTTTCCAGTAGTCAAAGTCCCTGAACTTATCTTAGGCACACTCTTCATTAACTACAAGAGCTGATCTCCCACTCCAGGGCTCCACCGCAGCCGAGCTACACCACAACGCTGATAAAATGACTCCACTTGGTGCATAATGCTGGAGCTGAAGCATGAATGACTGGGCCATTGTGTGTATCTATGCCTCTTGCCTGTACTCATTCATCTAGTTGATCTTTTATTTATCAGACCTGTTGGCTCTTGTAGAGTGGAGTTGGCAAGCGGAAGACTTAATGTCTGTGTCAGGTAATTACTGTTTGGCCAAAGCCACACAAAGCAGAGCTAAGCTACTACATGACAGCTGATTGGCTTTTCCATAGAACAGTGCTGGCAAAGTCAATACAGCAGTAGAATGTAGAGAGGGAAGTCTGGTTTTTCTGTTACACAGGGTTATTGCATCTGTCAATGTACTAATTAAAGTACACAATTAAAAGGTTAAATATGTTTTCACATTAGGGTTGGTTTGCTCCCAGGTGACGTGCAAGACATGAACACATGGCCCCACCAAGATCTACCCAATATCTTGGTGCTATTTGGATCCCAACCATTTGGTGTTCCATCAGTTTGGTGTACAGGATTTGGTTGTGTTCCCAGAGGGTCAGTCTGGAAAGCGCTGGTAACTACACGTCCATTCCAGGATGGTGTACTGACAGAATCAGGCATCTATCTTATTGTGTGAACATTCAAATACTTAGAGGTACCTTCAAGACACCTTAAGATATTTGTCAACATCGTGGAGCTGGTTTCTAGAAAAGATACAGAGGCAGATCTCACAGATTGGTGGAAGCCTACTAGTAACTGGAGATAACAAAACTGGTCAAAATACACTACATTGCCAAAAGTATTCTCTCACCTTCCTTGATTTACATATGAGCTTAAGTGACATCCCATTCCTAATCCATAGGGTTCAATATGATGTTGGTCCACCCTTTGCAGCTAGAAAAGCTTCAACTCTACTGGGAAGGATGTCCATAAGGTTTAGGAAGTGTGTTTATGTGGATTTTTGACCATTCTTCCAGAAGTGCATTTGTGAGGTCACAAAAAAGGCCTGGCTCTCAGTCTCCGCTCTAATTCATCCCAAAGGTGTTCTATCGGGTTGAGGACAAGCCAGTCAAGTTCATCCACACTAGACTCTGCCATCCATGTCTTTATGGACCTTGCTTTGTGCACTGGTGCACAGTCATTTGGATGGGTGAGTGAATAATTTGGGCAATATTGTGTATTTAGTTACATCATAAATAGAACCAATTAAACATCCAAAGCATGGAAAAACAGAATGTAGAATCACATGCTTGTCTTTCATGGATGGATGCTTGCTACAGTCTGAACACAGCAAGAACACGCAGTGCTACAACGATCACAGCTTGGAATGTAGCATAATGACTTAATATGGGTTAAAATTAAATTATTATCTATAATAATGACTTAACTTTCCAAAGACTTGTGCTAAAAACAGTAACAACAAACATGTATTTTGATTGTTTAACATGCTTGTTGTTTTTTCTGCTAATCCAGTGTCCACCAGAAACTGTTATATATTGTCAAATAGTGTTCTAGACAACACTATATAGCCGAATAGTGTTCTAGTCTGGGCAAAGTCCGGCGGGGACAGGATTGGCCTTAGGTTTTAGATAACAGGCACAGAGTACGTTAAAAGACACTCTGTTAATTAAACTGTGTCTAGGTGTCACCTCACCAATTAATAATGCATCTGCTTTACTGTTGTTACAGTGATATGAGGAGATGAGCAGCAGGCTAAAAGTAGAGCTCTGCATTCTTATTGGAGACTCTGCTGTTGGACTACAGCAGCCAAGGCCTCTATTTCTGCAGTGATTCAGATTTAATGGTGATACGTTCTGCTTCCCCCTTGCTCTGGGCTGGTTTGACGTTAAGTGGAGATCTTGGCTGGGGAGTGCTCGTGAATGCAGCTGGGATCAGCCTCTCCAGGGCACAATGGACGGTTCACAAGTGTTCAGGTGCACCGCTCGGATTGGTTTTTAATGCTACGTCTTTTGCAAAATGGAGAAAGTGCAGAGCACAGCAGGAGAGGGGTGGTAGTCTTGACAAAATCATTTCATATCGGTCTTTTTCTGTCTTTTCCTGCCTGGTGTTTTGTTTATTGTATCCACTTTCTTCTTTCCTTCTGCTCCTTGCCCCCCCCCCCCCCACACACACACACACATCTCCTCAAATACATGGCTCATAGTTGTGATTAAAAAAAACTTCTAATTTCTCATTTCTTTGAGAGAGGAGGAACATGTAAAAGATAAAAGGTTAAAAAGGTCACACCTAGGGAAAATTCACAGGCAAAGTCATCTAAAGTTCAGGAGCACTTTCTATAGAAGTGTGCTGGGTAAACAGCTGAAGAAAGCTGGATTTTGCATGGTGCTGAGACACCACAGTAGAGCATGACCACCTGAAGAGAAAGCAGCACATTTTTGAATGGTCTAATTATCTGTACCATTCTTTTTCTAAGCCATTGAAAACCTTTAGGAAGAATGACTGCGGGAAACCCTGGGCTCTGTGCCTCTAAAAAATGAAAAACTACTTGATTTGCAAGGTTGTGTTTTTTCCCATTATGACTTTTCTTAATTGTGATACATTTGCATTTGATGAAAATGTTCCCAGAACAGAAACGATTCTAGGTCACACTTGCACAGAACACTACAGTGCTGTTTAGGACTACTCCCACTACAGTCAGGCTACACTACACTACAGAACGAAACACTGGCTGCATCTACTCAACACACTTCTGGTTCTGACTCTTATCATTTTAGTCAGGTCTGAATATGCTACAGTGTGTAAGTGTGTGCATATTTGTGTAAATGTTAGAAGAAAATCTCATGGGAGAGGTAGTGTTAGACCCTTTAGTACAACTGCTCCATGCCCCACCCCTTTCAGCAATATGCTAATGAAGGTCACCTATCTCCCTGGCAACCCTGAACAGGTTGGCAGGCTCTAATACCAGAGCTGGTTTTCAGGAAGCCCATTGAGTGAGTTAATTACACTGCACTACCTCTCTCAACCTGGCCTCTCAGTGCACTTACTACAGTCATTTGAATTTTGGGTGCAGAAATGAATCACACTCTTACAAAGATAGTTTTTGAAGGTAAATGTTTCGTTTTCAGACAGTATGCTACTGTATCTTCTTGGAAGCCCTCTGATGAAAACCATTGTGTAGTATAAGTGGACTGTTATCAAAGGTAAAACTATCTAATTTGGTGAAAGCCTAATGTAGCTGTTTGGAAATTCACAGAGACACCATTTCCCTTTCTAATTCTTCCCTTCTACATCCCAAAGAACTTATACTAAGATCTGTAATAAAACACTTTTATCAATGAGCAAATTCAGACCACATGAACCTAACCTCACCCACAAGCTGTGTCTAAGATGGTACACATCCTCATCTTTATGGAACAGCTAAGCCACTGATCTGGATTCCCCAATGTTGGCTCTTCGTAGGTGTGGTAATAGCATAACATGTGAACGAAACACTGGCTGCATTGCCAACAGTCCAGTTTCTGCTTCGTGACGCACACTGACATAGCAGTTCATGCCACTGATGAGCAGTATCTCTAACGGGTTGTTTTTAACCTAATAATCTGCCATCTGTCACAATGGGATGCTTCTCATTGATCAAACAGCATCCATGCACAAGAACTTATAACACTAATCACTGCTCAGTGCTGAAAAACAGTGCATAGCCTCTTTATGCTCCTCTTGTTCAATACCACTGTCTAAATATAGGAAGTGCCAATTAAAAATAGCCTTCCTCCATTCAAGTTCAAAGACAAGAACAGGATCGTTGAAGAATCATTCAGAGCAGCCTTGCGGGACAAGTATCTAACAATGTACATGTATCTTACTGAAAACAGAGGTACAGATTCAATACCTCCATTATAACTCACTGTACGCGCTACACGGAACAGTAATACCATCACAGAGTTTATGCAAACAGGCTTCACTTGTATTATGTGTTTGTTGGGGCAAAGGTCTAGGAGTGGGTGGAAAGTACAATTCTCTCTGCTGATTGTGCGCTTCCATGCATCTTTCTATAAGGTGATATATGTGGATTGAATGTGAGAGGCAGAGGATATCCTGCTCTATAGATTTTACAGGGCTTGGTGTCAACAGTGATGGATGCCAGTTCACACCAGCATGAATAGAAGTAATTTCCTCCCTTTCTCACTCTTTTAGGCTGCCTTGCTCATTTTAAAGAAGACGTCATGCAGCATTATACTGGGTTGTACATTTAGCTCTTCAACTGGTTCAGTCTGTGTGTGTGTGAGTGTGTGTGTATGTGTGTGTGTGTGTGTGTGTGTGTAAGTACTACCAACCACAGAGGGACTGCCCCTTGAGGTTTTGTGGTCAGTGAGGTATTTTTATCTTCACTCTGTTGCCTGAGGATGGCCTGTCTCTGCACCATCCAGCTCTGGTAACATCTTAATGCAACTACCACAAATTCCCCCAGCTGTGGAAACACCTCTGATTCAGTAAAGGGAACTCAGCAGGTTTTTACCCACTTCCAGCTTGACTTGGTCCATAATTGAAGTATAATTTGTTTATTAAAGGTGAAGGGCACTGATTTTTCAAACACTCCTCAATTTGATAACAATCACATAGCCGTTTCAAATGTTTTAAGCTATTATTTCTTTCCTGACTCACAGTGTTCAAATATCAAATTTCAGAATTAGATCAGAAGTCCAATAATTGCTAATGTACCAAGACTTGGGCACATAACTCAAAGAATCCGCTTTCACTGTCCCTCAAAATGTTACTTTTCTCAGGCCACCATTGCAGTGGTTTTAGATTCCAGTGTTTGACTTTTAGAGGACAGAGAGTCTTAACTAAACTCTAGTGGCGTGTGGCTGCTTTCCATTGCCCTATTGGTGGCAAAGTGTAGTATATCTCTAGGATAAGATGCCACCTTATCTGTGCTTACAGGTATGAATGAGTTGTGTGTGGTTGAAATCAAAACCTTTAATGGATATGTTGCTGAACAATAGTGGTGAGTCATATCTGATTTCATGTAGATTTGTGTACAGGTGATGATTCACAACCCACACACACACACACACACAAAACCCCCATTATACCAAGCCCTTGCGAGTACCACGTTTATTACTTAGTCCAATTTTAAGATGAGATTAAATTGCATCCTTTGTTCAAGTAGAAGCAATAGGATAAACCATGGCATCAGCAACAACAGCTGTGACAGAAGGCAGATGTCATTTTTTATTCTCTGTGCATGTGAACAACCTGGTTAAGATTTACTTGGGCTAAGAGGTCAAGAGGTCAACTCTACCCTATGCTTCATGTTGGGACTCGTTCAGATACTGCATTTTTAAGCCTGGCAGGTAAAGAACTTTAATCTGGCTTCGTGGTGGCCATTCACATTCTGCTGCTTCTCTCCGAACCACCATGCCACATATTACACAACATGACATTCATATTTAACATTCACGGTCTCAGATGTTGTTGGGTCTCCAACAATATTGAGCACAACATTCTTTTGAATCTCTCTATACAAGCTAATGTAAATTAAAAAGACAGATCACCTAGAACCTCTTTCAAGCACAGGGTACATATTATCCAGGCTTTCTGATAGTGAAGAATCTCACCCATGGAGAAGTCTGTCTCCTGTATGTATTTTGGGAGGTGATAACTCTACAGTATTGGGCAGGAGGGTGACAGTGAGAGTTATGGATAGTCCATATTGCACCTTCCTTGGCCTTGGCACAAAGTCAAGCATAATTAATGAGCTATTAAAAATTCATCCACGCTGAAAAATACATGCAGTGGAATCTGTGTAAGGGGCGTGGCGCAGATCCAACCCCGCTGACCTGCAATTAAGCAGAGAGAAGCAAGCTTGTGCCACACAGCTGCTGTTATCACAGTGTTATCTGTGTCTCCAGCACGACTGCATGGGAAGAGGGAATTGTTTGTCAAACCCAGGCGGTGCAGTAAATGGCACCATCCTTTCTCTTTCTTTTATTCTCTCGCTCCACTCACTCTGTACTAACTGTGTTTTGAAATTTGCTAGCATGAAGAAGGGAGGCAGCCATATGATACACAAACCTGTGACTGTTTTTAAGCTCTCCACACATACAAACAGGAGAGAAAGCAACTTCGGTATATTTTGGTTCGATTGAAAACTACCTAAAAGCATATCAATACTTTTTTAAGATTGTCTTAGACAACCAACAAGTTTGAAGCCGATTCCAGTCATTCATGCCTCAGATATATGTATGCAACTACTGCTTTTTCAGTAGTGAAAGTCATCTTGGAAAGGCTTTGAGAGTGTTGTGTATGCCTTGTGTCCTGCTGGGCTGAGGAAGATGATGCTGGGAGGATCCTGCGGAGGTCGAGTCTCTCTCTCTCTCTCTCTCTCTCTCTCTCTCTCTCTCTCTCTCTCTCTCTCTCTCTCTCTCTCGAGCATGAGAGCAAATTGAGGTGAGAATATCCAGCAGGGGCCACATTAATCTCACAGGAGTTGCACATTTTATCAAAATTTTGCTAACAAGCCATGCAGCAGGTTTGTATGAGGCCACTGACTGTATATTTGAGAGATGTACCGGAGATAAAGGTTATAGATTTAGAGAATCCTTTTGGTTAAACAAAGATAACTGGTTTATATATGTGAACACTGTAGAATTACATATATATACAGAATTTATATAAGAGTGCCGACACACTGGACAATGCATGGATGGAATGGTGGACCCAAGTACATGCACATCTCCATTTAAGAGGCAAGTTCAGAGCTGGAGAAAATTAGTTTATATCTAAGCTTAAACTTAATATGCATCGGCAACTTGGCCCTGTATGTTTTATAAGAGCTGGGACAAACACCAAAGAGAGTAATACCAATGTAAGCAGAAAAAGCCACATCAGATCAGGATTAGCGTGAGATTAAAGATGCTGTCTCTCAACTCCTTCTGTCTGTGTCTGAAGTAAGAAAGGCAATGTCTGAGAGACAAAACCCTGAGCACGTGACTGAGGGCTGTTAAAAAAAGCCTCCTTTAGTATACCACAGAAAGTACACTCAATGCTCTTCAAACTGAACTGTGTCTCTATGATTACAGACATTTCCATAGTTAAGTGTTATCAAAGAAACCCGGTGCTGAAGTATACAACTGAACACTTCAGTCTAAGTAAGTGTAAGCTGTTTCTTGTCTTTTTAGGTCTCCAACTTCTTCTGTCAATGGTTCTCCATAATCTACAGCTCTCACCAGGAACTGGCTGTCACTTGTGGAGAGATAGATAAGTGGGAAATATTCTCCCAACTCATCTGACAATGTTGTGATAATCAGCAAGTAGATCTACAGGATGGATTTACAATGTCCCTTTTAAGCTAATTGCACAGAGCTGAATATGCCTAATGTCGTACTCACTGGGTATCGCTTGACTGGAGTGTGCACTGCTAATTAGATCTGCCCAGTGTTTATATTGATGCACATTAATTAGTTATAGGTGTGTCCCTCATGCGCTTGTGTAACTATATGTGTGATATTTATCTGGTATCTCTGTGTTTGTTTGTTTTTTGCTTTTTTCAAAAAAGTTAAATTACTGAAGTAATAGGATTACAGGTGTAATAGTAATTGTAAATGCTAAATAAATAATTATTCGTATTTCTGCAGCACTGCAAAAATGATTCAACATTATGAAGTAATGCGTCACTTATTACGTATTTTCATAGGGCTGTAGAAATGGCAGAGGTGTACTCCAACCTGTCCTCACAGTCTGTCACTAAGGTAGACAAATGTAGAGTTCAAGAGCATTTGTGGGTTAAGAGCACATAATTACTGACAATATCAAACCTATCTCCTGCAGTGGAGCTAATGCTAAGCCCACACCACTGGAGCTGCATTATAATGATTCTGGAGGCCTCTCATGAACACAATCATGCATTACTTTGAATTGATCACTATAGCTATTTACAATTAACTTGATATGGAAAACGACATGACAGCACTTATTTAGAACAAGGATATTGGCTCTTCTGGACCAACTCCCACGAAATTCAAATTATAGCACTGTCACTTTACCCTGCTCCAGTTTAATGTAGGTTATTCTTATTCCTCCATTACCACACATCTAAAAGACGTTTGGATGCATTCTTCTATCATTTTTTTTCTTAAAAGACCTGTTTTTTTTTTTTACTTATACTATACAGGACCTGATATTCTATATGTCTGCTAGGTCCAAAAATCTAGAAAACTGGGAAGATGTGGTCCCTGTTTGGTTCAAGAATAGGCCTAGTAGAGACAACATGCTGAAGCATTTAAAGAGGTGGTGCATTTATGCAGTGAAATACGAAGGTGAGGCCACTGGGTGAATGAAAAGCAGGTCAGCTTTCCATGCAGTGCTTACCTTTGCAGCGAAGGACGAGTTGGGCTTCTCTAGAAGGTCCCAGAGCTTCTTACGCTTCTCCATGCAGCAGGTGTTGTCAAACTCTTCACCCTCCCGCTCCCTCATGGTTTCGGCCTCCCTCTTCAGCTCCTCGTTCATCTGCTCTTTCTTCTGGTGGTACCGGGCTTGGCAGCAGGACTCCAGGTAAATTTCATCTATGCCCCAGAAGTCCAGTTCCTGGCTGAATGAGAGAGCGCACATTTCCTCCATCATGTGCAACTTTCCCGTACGATAGAAATTCAGGATAGACGTGAAGGCCCCTGGATGTCTGTCGAAGAAATACTCGTTATCATCCAGGTTATAGTCGTCGCATACCTCCGTTATGGTTTCATGAGTGTTGCAGTCTCGTAATTTACCGAGCCTCGTTCGGGGTAGCCGGTCCAACGTTCTCCACAGCACCTCATGTAGGAGTCCACCAACGTTCAGTCTCACCCGGCGGGAGCAGGCTTTACTCCGGATAATATCCACCGGCTCCGGTGGTACGGAGGTGGTGGAGCGAGAGCCAGTTTTAATCATCTCTTTATAGCGCTTTGCTTTTAAAGAAGACCAGGGGTACTGTTGAAGGTGTCTGAGACACAGCTCTGGAGGGCAGCTATCGCCTACATTTGGATCCGTTCAACTTCATTCCTGCATCTGCAAAAAAGGATGAAAGTGAATTTAAAGTACTTCAGAACTTCAGAATCAACAAATGGCGGTAACTAACATGCAATGCCAAGATTTTCTTCCACTAATCAAAATGTCTGTGTGATTGTAATCCGCTGTTATTCTGCACGCGTCTCAGTAGGGGTGAACTGCGGTGAACTTGCTTTTAAATGATCGCTGTCCAGTGCTGAAACCAGCGCTACTAACAAACTATTTATTCTCGTCACTGACGCTTTGCATTTTTTGACACTGAACTCAGGATTAGAACTATAAGGTTTAGCCTAAGCATGAATCAGATACGTCCTTTAAAACAGTGACTGTGTATACCGACTCGACATTTGAAGGTGTTCCTCTGTCCTACTCATCTCTCCTAAAGCGATAATGGCCCCACTAACACAGATAAGCAGGTTATGTTTATAATTTTAAACAGATTAACCACTTGGCAATTTGAAGTCTTTGTGTTGGCCTGGGGATTTGGGTAGTAGAACAACACTGTATATAGATTAAGAGATCAGCTAGACACAAAATGCTACAAAAATATAATAGAACTAAGATACTGAATATAGGCCTAAATATATATAAAGAAACGTGGAGTAGTTTGAGCAGCGGGCTTCATAATGTGCATTTTTGCATAGTGTTTTGCCAATACAAAGTGACCCATGTGTTCTAGATGTTGTCAAAAGTTCTCAAAAAAACCTTCTTTACAAAATTAAGCGTCAACACTGTAAACAACGTATCATACATGATCGTCCGACACTCGACATAATGTCCGTGAATGTGTGATATTCCTCCACAGAAACTACAACCCACAACTTCGCTGGTTTCATACCTTGTGATTCGTGTCAAATGTTGATATAAATAGCCACCAATCTACACAGAACGTTTATATTATACAAAACACCAGTCCCCCGAAGCGGCCACACAAGTGACATCATATAAAACATTAAAGCGTTGTAAACATGCCAGCGCTAGACTGCGAAACTTACCCGTGTTTCGTGGGGACAGATTCAAGGCAGGAGCGGCAACCCTTGAGTCGGCTATGCGACTGTAGTTTATTAGCTACTCTCCTTTCCTTCTGTTTCTTTAGCAGCATCTTCTTGATATACTGGAGAAGATAAGCAATTCCTACCGGTTCTCTGGTCCATTCTTTCCCTTTTATTACAAACACCGAAAGTCAACAAGTAACCTGTAAGATGCAAACCCACACGATATTTCTTCGCCTGTTAAGGGAGGTTGTATGTGCGTATTGCTTGGCTGGCAGCTTCGACTATTAGTTCTGCAGAGGGCTGCCCTCTTCGCCAGGCTTCTCTCTCTCTCTCTCTCTCTCTCTCTCTCTCTCTCTCTCTCTCTCTCTCTCTCTCTCTCTCTCTCTCTCTGTGTGT
>JAOYMR010000017.1:8622700-8660410 GCA_025802075.1 Tenebrosternarchus preto
TCTCTCTCTCTCTCTCTCTCTCTCTCTCTCTCTCTCTCTCTCTCTCTCTCTCTCTCTCTCTCTCTCTCTCTTTCTTACACACACACGCACAAACCCTTACACAAACAGACCAGTACCCGAATTCATTTACCGTTAAACATTGTACAGACTTTTTGTGAAGTCAGTATTTCAGTATAATTTTTTGTGTATGCGATAGCAGCTTGTTCCTAGTCATGAAGCTTAGAAAGTCATTACAGATCGATGCTGCGATAAATCTTCTACATTGTCTTTTTATTATAGTATACAGCATATTAGCATAATTTTACTTTTACTTTACGTTTTTCCATCTGTGTTTACTATTTTCGTCAGTGTTGTCCGTTTTAGTTATATGAAATCTTAAAGGCTCATCTTCCAAAACGATATTGAGCGCAACTTTACTAGTAAAATGAGTAAGACGACAGTCTGTTAAAACATCACTGTACACACAAAACAAAACGTTATAACGGCAAACATAACTCCCGCCAGTAATAACCATTTGATTTCAATAATCACTGTAAGTCTTTAAAGTCTTTACATTATTGAATGGAGCTTGAATGACCTCTTGCGTCTTAAAACGCTAAAATATGGAAGAAATATCCCTTTTAAATTCGTAACTAGGCCAATTCCTTCTGCAGTGTTATTGAATAATATTAGCTACTTATGGACTTGTGGAATCGTACGCCAGCAACACTATAGTTGTGTGTGGGGTGCATAGCAAATTATACGACCTCTGTCTCACATATGGTTCCAGGTGGAAAATCTGTTTTAATGACAAGTTGCATTTCAGTCACTGTGCCCAGAACCTTAACTATGACGGTCTAATACAATCGAAAAAAACTCTATAACTTCACTAATATGTTCTTCACATTACATAAATTATACAATATTTTAAGGTACATAATACAGTATTTGTATTTACAGTAATATATACATAGTCACAAAAACTTGAATATCATAGAAAATAAATAGGTGCGTTCAGGGCAGGCAGACGGTCACATGACACAAGGCTGCTCTCGTAATTTATACCGGATCACGAGCTCTGTTAACGGCTGGACCATTCCAAAACCATAGCGACTGACATCCACTTCGGGCACCTGAGCTTCCGGGTCACACAGTTCCATGTCCAGATTGGACAGAAGCAGAAAAACGAACCTGTGCAGCACAGGGGATGAGACAGAAGATGTTTAGAATGGCTAGACGTTTTTGGCTCATAACTTCTGGCTTCCTACTCACTTGTATAAACTGTTAAAATGTTTATCTCACAGACATGCACCCAGTACAAACATTAAGGGCAAGTGTAAGTTTGCTTATGGGAGAAATGCTGCTCCTTCTTTTAGATTACTTTTACATGTGCAACATGAGAACTGCCCTCTCTACAGCAAGCTAAATATTGATCTGCAGATGCCTGTGTGCCTGATGTATGTATATACAGTATTATGCAAAAGTCTCAGTTGTTTTAGCAAAGGTATAATGTCCATATGTAATTATTGTCTTGTTATTAAGAGACAAACAGAAAATGCTGAAAATATGTACACAAAAGAAAAAGAAAACCAACAATTTTCAGAATAAAAACTTTCATGATGTTCTGAAGCCATTTTTTTAAATACTGCACACACATTTCCTGTATTATGTGGTTGTATTCTAATAAGGACAGCGCAAAATACTTATATATTGTCACTATTCCATTGTTAAAACAGCAAATCTATTGGTGATCTAAGACTTCTGCACAGAATCACATGTATGTGCCTGTGTTTGTGCTGATGGTCGTCTCCATGGCCCTGTTGCTCAAAGATAGGTGGTAAAGCTATAGAGGGTTGGTTTTTCCTTTGGGAATCCCTTTATATC
Source organism: Tenebrosternarchus preto (assembly GCA_025802075.1). Classification (NCBI taxonomy): domain Eukaryota; kingdom Metazoa; phylum Chordata; class Actinopteri; order Gymnotiformes; family Apteronotidae; genus Tenebrosternarchus; species Tenebrosternarchus preto. Next base: position 8,624,564 of record JAOYMR010000017.1, read on the forward strand.
CGAGGACACTCACTGTTTGATGGACTGGATTGCAAATGGCTTTCCCACACACGCATTGGTCCCAGCTCCCCACGGCATGGTGTAGTACTTCAGGCGCCTCCCACCTTTGAAGAAGTCTCTCTTCACTGTTCCATCTGCTTTAAGAAACCTGTCATACTTGAATTTCTGTGAAGAAAATCACATAGGAGACACACATTTAAGTGACAAGATTTGCACACCCACAAATGTTCTCTCAATCAATGGTGAGAACCCAGTCTTCAACACAATATGTTGCATGCGGCCAATCAGGGAACCCGATTGGGTTGCCATGACATTGTGGTGTGACATCATCAGGTGAACAGATTTTCCTAACTGATAGCTTTGTTGGGCTAAAGGTATCTGTGACGCAAATGTGTACTTGGACCTCTTCCCACACCAATTAGCTTCTTCCTGTTATCACTGCTAGTTAATCCTACAGTTACCTCATGTTCTGGGTTAAATCTTTCTAGAGGGTAATCCAGGGTAAGTTCAAAGTTGGGGTGTGTGTGTGTGAGAGCAGAGTCACTATTCCTTATGCAACCAGCCTATCTGTACTAATTATGCTAAACAACTATACTACTATACTAAAGAATAGCATCATTAATCAGGTGGATGATGACAGCAGACTGTTGTCGTTTAAGATCCAGTCAGGAATAGCTGTAAATGGCCAATCAGCAAAAGAGCCAAATAAATTGCTGTAAACGGCAGTTTTTGGTAGTGCAGACAATGCTTGGAAACACACCAGTCTGTTTGTTAACAGTAGTCCTTTCTAATAAACCAGAGACAACTGTTGCGCTGTTTTGTGAATGTAACCATTTGATAACAATTAGTGCTACTGCTACTGACATGTTCTGAGAATGTGAAAGTGTGTGTGTGACTATTTGTGTACCTCAGGCTCATGGTGTATTTCAGGGTCCATCTGTGGGCTTATGAAAGGAAACAGACACACACGGTCGCCCCGCCTCACATTGTAGTCTTGTCCATCTGCCATGTGCAGCGTTGTGTTCTGCAGTACCTCACGAGTAATGAAGGGGGCAGCAGTGAGCCGAAGAGTCTCCTCCAGGGCACTGTCTAAAAAAAACATATTTGAATTCCAAAATTTAACAGGGTTAAAACATAAAAATAACATACAGCAGAATAGCTAAAATAATCTTATCTCCATCTAATCTGATTAGATTACTTAATCAGATTATTTACTTAACTTACTTTTACTTATTTCAATTTGCTTTTACTTATATGAGCAGAATTTGAAGATAGAACCACTGGACTTCTCTGCACTTCTATTTTCAGTTTGACTTTAGAAAAACTAAGAAGTTTCATACTGTGTCTTGAAAAACCATATTATTTTCCCTCTTGTTATTTAACCATAGTAATTCCTTTTTACTTTTGTATGCTGTGAAATAAATAAATAAATAAAAACAAGAATGAGAATATATATATATATATATATATATATATATATAATATTTTGAGAGGTCTTATGCTAAAAGCTCTGTCAGATGGAAGCCACTTAGCTCATCAGAGCAAAAGACCAACACAATGAGTGACACGCTGTGTGGTCTTTCTCACTGTAAACACACACATGAGACTCACCAAACACTGGAGTGTGCTGTTTTGGGTCAAGTGTGGCAGTGCTGGACACACTGACACTTTGAAACTCCTTTCTCACTGCTCTCATGGCCTCTGTGTGGGTCAGCAGGAAGGCCAGCAACCAAAAGGCAGCGGGTCCCACGTTACCCTGGTAACAGGCAGCAGCAAGCAACATTAAAGCTCTGCACTACAGATCATCTGCGTGTAAACATTATTAAAGTCATGTGTGTCAAATAAATCCAAGCCCCCTCGCATTACATTTTGTCTTATTCTGTGCCTTCTTCCTTTTGGATTACTTCAATCTGCTTCTGGAACAGCTGTACAAGTTCATTACACCTTAGGTGCTTCAATACAGTGGACTTGTACAATGTAATCCTGTTTCGTATTAGCAGTGGGAGGTTAAGTGTCCTGGGCAGGGCGTTTTAAACTGCAGCATGCTGTACATTAGCTGCTGGAGGAAGTGGACGCAAAGCAGAGGCACACTGGATGATTTAAGAGCGCAACAGAAGCACAGGATGTGTCCTCAATGGGTTCCCTGCCTGCTGAAATGATCTACAGTGCTGCTAGCTTCATAGGCCCAGTGCTAAAGGGCTTACTATAAAAGGAAGACCACTGGGAAACAATGAAGGACATTATATGAAAGTAAGTCGTGATCATGGACACACATCTGTGTCTTAGACATTTCTAACATGAGCATGGAATAAATATCATAGAATAAATTAAAGATGATGTTAAAATGCTACAACAGCACAGTGACCTCAAACAAAACCCAGTTGTCCATATGTAGGCAATACAAATCCCAGTGGTAGTGCAGAGGAAAAGGATTAGTAGACATTTGTAGAAGAGTGTCTTTCAAAATATCCTCTGTCTTGCATTTATACACTAGAAAATGGAAATCTATGTTCCACTGTTAAATCTGAATAGGTCAAATCAGGGTATGGTGAATATGAAATAATATACTAGCTAGTCATCAGCTAATTTCAATTCACATACTTTTAGTGATTAATTTATTTGAATATGATCACTAATGAAGACAACCTGATGATATATCATGCAGTTGATAAAAAATATATAAATAAAAATAAGGGATCGCTGTTTTTTAAATGATCCAACAGCACCCTCACGTGGCCAGGTTCGGTATTGTCCTCTCTGTGCTGTTTGTCTAAGCTCTGCCTCTTAGGTTAGTAGAACAAGTCCTCGTTAACTCCAACCCAGTCCAGGGTTTTTTGTTCTGTTCAGTTTCCAGCTGTTAAAAAGGAAAGTTCTGTAGTTCTTTGTTTCAGGTTCATGAGTTGGAACAAATCAAAAACTAGATGGAAGTTCCCTGAAGTGCAGGAAATGTTGAGGACCTGATAACTCAAAGAAATTTAAATCTCTAATTCAATCAATGTTTTCAAATTCTGGTCTTAAAGTTTCCCTGTACTAGAAGCTTAAAGTTTCCCTGTACAGGAAACATTTCCCACCATTCAGCATGCTTCACTTATCAGCCCATTAGCAAAGCTCTTCATGTGGTTATAATGGGTGTTTAAGAATGATGCAAACAAGATTTGGAAACATTGTTCTAAAGGTAGTATCTCTCCATGTAACATAGTCTTTCTGCAGTGGGAGGGAATGCCCCACATCTCCTAGAACCTGCCTGAGTTGGGAAGGTGGCGAGAGGGCATAGAGTGAAGTGACTGGGAGAATGAGCGTTTGACCTTCTGCTGTCTTTGTGAATCTGGTCTTCATTTGCAAAACACAATCCCAACTGATTTCTGCTTTGCTTTTTTGGGGTCTGTTTTCTGCAGTGGTCATGCTAACAGAATTCTGGTGCACCCTAGTGAGGCTATATGGAGCCCCATACTAAGCTTCTTCTTGCTCCAACTGAAGCACATAACACTCAGAGTTCTTAGCAATGCAGCCATGGGTCCAGGTGTATTGGTGTTAAAGGTGACCTTTAACTTTTTGGCTTGACAGCTCAGCTAACACTACTGACATTTAGATGGATGATAGAATGGTTTGGCCCTACGATGGGTGGGTGTGTCCCTGAAGTCTTGGACTACTACACTTTTTTAAGAGCGAGAATGCAATGACAGGAATTTGCTTAGGTCAGTCTAGAAAACAAAAGGCTCACGTAGTTCAAGACACCTGTTAAAATGCTTAAAATAACTCTTACATCAACATCATTATATTTACAACACCCATGCAACATAATAATAGCTCAGGCTCAAATCAAACTATGCCTTAAGTTGCCTTAATGGTTCATGTACATTCTACTTTTGTCACAGACACACTGCATGTTATCGTAATGGAATCATAGCCAGTGGCAGATGGTGAGGAAAATGTACCAAATCTGCATTTTTGTGCTTTTGTGCTTTAGGTAAAAGTGACATATGGCGGTTGTTACATCAGATCGCAGCTAAAAGGCTCGAGTTTGGCCTCAAGGCCAGTGTGGTGTGGAGGTTTGGGGTTCGGACCCCGTTTGGATCAGCTATGCTCCCACACCTGTGTGGCCCAGAGTTGCAGCAGCAGGGCCTTCCTCTGGGTCTCCTCATCAGCACCTTCCTCCTGCAGGTGTTGCCTGTAACTTTGCATCCACTGGCTGGAGTCCTCCCTCAGACCAGCCTGAGCCAGCAACTCCCACAGTCTGGTTTTTGCCAAACCCACAGTCTGCTTCTCTCCTGCAAAGAGACGGGAGGAACAGGAGAGACAGAAGAAGACACAAAGAGAGGGAGAAAGAAGGAGAGTTAAATGTGAAAAATGTAAGTACTAATGACATCCAGCATTATGCAATGTTAGCAGACAATAAGAGTGATAGACAGATGGACAAGATTCAACAGAGCAATTAGCCTGAGGAAGTGCACATCTGCACAAAGGTGAGAAAATTAGTTCACGTAAAGTTAAGCTCATCTTTGTACAAACAAAAGTCAGCAGGTCTGCATGTGAGTGCATGTGAAACACTGATTCATAGCTGGGACAGAAACTGGCAGAGAGATATGCCTGAGGCCAAACACGGAGCAGACGTCCGTCTTACAAAACACAACCATGGAGTATGTGTAGATGTCCTTGCTTTGACTTAATCTAATCTGCTGACTATAAACCATATCTTTGAACATGTACGTCAGCCTTTCCAGGGGTTGTATACACACACACACACACACACACACACACCCAGCAATGCAGAAAGGAAGAGGACAGGATCTGAACCGATACTGGAGACAGAAAGGAGAAGGAGGGGTTGGACCAGTGCACAAACCATGAGTGGTCTCACTGGGGTTAGATCAGTTATGACGCCAGTCAGGATCTCAAACATCTAGAGAGCACGCAGAACAGGTATGACGTAAAGCAGCACAACAGAGGATAATGACGATGGGATCGTTGTGAGTGTGCGACATTTCTAACATTGCTTTGATTGCCAGGGCGTCGCTGCCGGTGTCATATATGCTGGTGAGCAGCCAACTGAAACAACGTGATTCAGACACTATGGAAACCAGCCTCGACAACACATAAGCAACTTTGAATGATTGTGTATTGAACATGAAGGCACTCAAATGCAGCACAACCTCCGGCGCTGTTTTAAAAACGTGTGGTTAAAATGGTTAAAAGCTCCATGCAAATAAACATTAGGAACTCACTGCCATTTAATAGAGACTTATATAGTGACTGCCACACCGAAGCCACTGTCTTAATAACAATTACATTTTTTTAAGTGGTTTAATAAGCAATAATGGCTCAACAATAATTAATCTGGGGGAAAAAAATACTTTTAGACCCTTGACAGCAATACATTACATTGAACATCAACAGCAAGTAAAAATATCAGGTGGAATTCAACCCAGTTCAACCAGAAGAGGCAGAAGAACTGACCTGACTTTATAGTGGTACGAGCCATCTTGATCAAGAAGCGATCAAATTTCTGATACTCTTTATAAACATTGGCAGCATCATTGCAGTGGTTGTCCCGCTCTCCACCAAAAAGTGTGAGATATCCAGCCCTGAAGGGAGACAGAGAGGACAGGCTGTTTACCCCTGGAGCCCTGGAGCGAGACAAAGCTTCAGGAACCACGAAGTATTGAACCACAGGGACCCCCATGGCTACGGTGACAGCGCTAGGTATCAGCCACAATATCCAATCTTAAATTCTGCTAGTGATTAACTCGACACAGTCTGAAATGTCAGTGCTGTGGATAAGACCATAAGTAAAGCATTCTTGCAAAAATGTTTGTTCTTCTGTCTATCTGCTTAAACATTGCATGTGGATTTTAAAAGCAGACATTAACACTAAATAAACTAACAGATGAGCTAAGAGGTCCATCATAGGGCATTGTGGGTAATCCCTTCCTGTTAGTTCTTCTAAGTGCACTCTTGTGATGTTGTAACTTGTTATGTTTCTCTTACAGCACACAGACATTTCTCATGCTTTCCATTTATAAATACCAACATGTGTACAAAAAGACCTGCATACATAAACTGTTTACTGGATGTGGCTTGAACTAATGAACTAATGCTTTACCTAAATAGCAGGCTGTAGCAGAACCCGAAGAGGCCGTCACGTTTCCAGTCGGGCCGGTTTTGGCCTGCCATCTCCAGGGTGAGCAGGGATTTTAGGTGGTTCTGCATGGTTTGGTTCAGGTTGGATAGGCTCATGCCCTGGAAGTATCTGTAAACAGCAAAAGGTTAAACATGAGGCAGGAGAAATATGCACAGACCTGCTTAAGACTTAAGGACACCCACACATCCTTTCTGATTACATCCATCTTTGATTTATCTCAGACATACAAAAAAAAAAAAAAAACATAAAAGCAACATGTTTTGTTCCATGCATCTTTGTACCTCTGGTATCTCAGTGTACATCAGCCTAACCCAAGTAGAACATTCCTGCAATTTCAAATAGGGTTTAAATCTACAAATCTACGTTTGTTCGTATTTTTGTGTCACGTGAGATAAATGAATAAACCTGCGCCAAAACAAACAGTGAAAAGGCAGAGGAATGTTACTATGCACCACACCCCCAGAACATGCGTAGCACAGTCATGACAAAAGGCCTATCCCAGATTAATTACAATATAGCGGAAAGATGAATAAGAAAGTGATGCCATTCCTCTCGTCAAGGGATTCCCTTAGACAACGGGCTCTCCAGTCAATAGTTCAATTGTAAAAGGAAATGGGTTAGGAAAAGCTCAACTTACTGACATAAAAGAGTTACCAAACAAACATTGCAGAAGTGAGGCTTGAGTCAATTCTGAGATACCCATTAAAATCCTATTACATTTAATAGAATACGTGACGTTTCAGTGTTCGGTAAAGCAGGAAACCAAATGAAACTCACTACCTGTGTGAAGCAATGGGAAGTACAAAATCCAGCATCAGCTTTTATTTTCATCCAATTTGTTTAACTTTGTTTTGAACACATTTTATTTTACATGGAGAGAATGTGGCTAATTAAATGGCTAATTAAATGGCTAATTAAATGGCAGGAAAAAAGATCCTGTGACAAACCAAGCAAATCAGCCAAACTTGCTCTGAACTAACAGTAACCTGTGTGACCACAAGGCTGGGAAACTAATCCCACTTCCAGTGCTACAGCACAGCCCTAGTAAAACATGTGCAGTGTCCCCAAGTGCTGCTGTTCACACACCAGTCTTCAGATACGCCATTCACATGTCACCGTTATTTCATCCATGTTCCTGTGGTGGACATTTTTAGCACCTTGGCATTGTGACAGTATTGCAGTATCAAAGCTGCAGGCTGATAGTCATCATTTCCTTGACTGTTTCATCATGGACTGACTAAACACTGTCTGTTCTCCTTATTAGAGGAACAGGGAAAAACTGCTTAACAGAGCTTGGAAAACACCTCTCAAATTTCCTGGTTTCCAAAATACGTTGCCTAATGGATCTTTAAGTGCATAAAAAGAGTTGGGGAGATTTTTGCAAGAGAAAGAGATATTGAAAAGAAACTGTACTGGGGAGACAATTTACACCCCTAAAACACACTGAATTAATGAAATTATGCAGAGGTCTGACCATATCCTCTAAGCCATATCGTCTTAGAGCTTTTAGGTGACCCATCATCTCTGTGACTTTCTCTCTCAGAACACTTGTACAGGAGGAATCTGTAACCTCAGTCACTTTACTTTGGAAAACTGCTGGCCTGCGAAATAGACGCGCTACAGGCTTCACTACAAAACTGCCCTCATTATACGAGCATGTATCACACACAGGGGTCTCAACGACAGCAGATAATGATGTGTTGTTTATAGCTTGTTTAGAAACAAGAAAAGTCTGCCTCCCCACCTGCACAAAGGATGGGGAAGCTTATTCAGATCTGATAAAGGCTGAAGGAATATCTGCAGCTCAGATAATGGCTGTCTACATGTTTACTTTGGGCGCATTGCCAAACCTCACTTCAGAAGAATTTCATCACTACAGTTCTGCAGACTGAATACCCTTCACAGATTCAAGATCTCTCAGTTCAAACACACCTGATTTAACTCCCACACTTCTCGCGTTAAAACCATAAAACTGTGCGCTGGTGACTGAAAATATGATTAAAGTTAGATTTAAAATTAAAAATAAAATTACTGTGATTGATCCAACACCATACCTTTTCATTATGGTCTTCTCTGTGTCAGGTTTGTGATTTGGAAGCCTCAAATTAAAAATCCTGTCCATCAACACCTGAGCATAGAGTGAGAAGTCCAGACATGTGTTCTGAAGCACAGAGTCATAGGAGTGGGGGTCCAGTATGACAGTAACATAGTGACCAGCCACGCAAACCTGCAAAGCAGAAGATAAATAACTTACAAGATGCTACTGATACTGATGCTCTTACACTATACACTATAGCACTATAAACTAGAATATAGAGAAACATTTGATCCTTGCTCTCCATTTACATGAGACATAGGTCTCTTGTGTTCTGTTAAGACTATTAGTGTAGACATTGTGAAAGACAAACCAAAAATGTGTTCTGTAATCCATTTTTACTACAATACAATTAAATAAAACATATTTTAAACATGCACAGACCTGAAAACTATTCACTTTAAAATATAAAGAGAATAAGGGTAACACAATATTTAAAGGAAAAAGCTATATTAAGCAAATACAAACAACATATCTGCTGTGCCTGATATGTTAAAAAAGCTACTTCTTACAGTAAAGATGTCCCCATGTTTTAGTTTCATTCTTGTTAGGAACTTGGCGGCATCTTTTCCAAACTCCAACGCATGTCCCAACCATGGAATAATCCCTTTGTCTAAAGGTGGTTCTTGCTTGGACCTGAAATCAGAATCATCATTTCTGCATGGTCAGTGTGGTCAGGTTTACTTCACAAAAAAGTCTGTCATTCTACTATAAAATCCAATCTGTTACCAGTTAATACTTCCACAGCATTGCCTAAATGTAAGGAGGTCTCAAATGAGCATGTTACTAGTAGTAAGTTCTTTAACATGGACAAAAAGCCTTACTTAAACCATTAGTCTGCCAATGTGTACCTTTGCCTGACAATTATGAAATCTCCTACAAATATAGACAGTCATACAGCAAAATATTAAATGCGATATAGTATTCACGTGGACAGTAGATGGAACGCAGTTGTGCAATATTAAAACTACATAAAATAATAATCTTAATATTCTTTCATAAATAAAATGCAGCAATTTTTTTTTGTAGGCAAACTGATGTAACAAAATTAGAATGATAAATACAAACACGAACTCCTCAACAGAGAGGTATTATAATGTATCTAATGTCTTTATAATGATTCTATAACTGTGTAGTTTTATACGATAAACCATTTTCCCTACTTCTGATAAGTTCAGTTCGGTTTTAAAAAATAACAAATATATTCGAAATTACTTACCGTGTGCGACGGGAAAGAAATGAAAAAAACAAAATTCCACTAAGGAGCAGAAGAAGTATCCAAATCATTCTGGTCTGGGGTCTTATTTATATTTGACGGGTTGCCGATGTAACCGATGCAAATGCAGTAGGAATCTTAAACTGTTTCAGTGGCCACCTACTTTTATATTTGACAAGTGGGCTGGACGTTGTGACACGCAAATGAGGAAAACGTGATAACAGCGAGAGAAACCAGCGACTCATGACATATTAAAAGGGAGGTGTGTGCTTACATCACCGCATGACATCGATACATCTCGATCTTAAGAACAAGATTTACTAAAACGCGTTGGAATTTTTCACCCGCTTTGTTTCATGTAATCTTAATAACAATTCAGTAACAAATGAATTGTGCTAGGCACAACAAAACCAGAATTCGTAGGCATCAATTCTTTACCTTAGTACCACGCCAGTGGTTTCCACTGCAGTCAATATGTCAATGAATGCAGTGAGTTGAGGAACAACCCATAAGAAGAGTATCAAATACAGTTCAAAACTTAATCGATAGCATGGGACAATTCAGCTGATCAGCGTTTTCCCTGTGATATTCAAATGGAGGAGTAGGTGTGATCGTTGATGTATGGTACAAGCTGACAGCATGCCCTGTTGTTTACTAGTTGAGGGCTACTTTGCAAAGAAAACAGGGAGGCAAAATACACACATTCTCAATGATTGTGATTCATTTAATTTTTTTTTACTTTCATGTATTTTTCAGGGTGAACAACTAAAACTTGAAAGAAGTTAAAACTGTATATTAAATAATGAAGTTAAGAAAAAAACAAACCACCTAAAAGAGTTTCAGTACACGTTTATTAAACATACAGGATTATATTTAAGTTTGAAACAAACTGCAAGATCAGTTTATGCATATTTCACAAACCTACACTGAAAGCATTCTAAAAAAAAATCTGGCTTGTGACGATTTCTTGTGCAGAACTAAACCAGAGAGATTTGGCAAAACTTGGATGAAGGGAGAAGTGCTTCTTGCCAGGTTATCATAAGCATCTATTTCCAATAGCTGGTCGATCTTTTAGATGGTGCACACTAAACCTTTTCTTCCATTTCTTCCGCTTCCACTTTTGCCGGTTCCCGCACATCTTCTGGAGTGGTGCCAAAAATGGCCCCTGTGCGTTGGAGCACAAAAACCCCAGCATGTAACCCTCCTACGTTCACCCAAACAGTGTGCAACTTCCTCCACAGCCCTCCCATCCGTGACAGCGCCTGTACAAGATAAACATACACAACAAGTAAACAATGGATTTACCGCCATTGCATTCACCATTCTTGCCTACTTAGGTTATTTGTAGGTTGCTCATACTTTTAATTATTCCTGGTAACAAGATGCTCCCTTCTGTTTAAAAATCTTACAACAGTGGAGGTTTTGATCTTTAATCATATGAGTCATATGATTGGAGCCAAAAGTTCAGAATCCCCCCCTGCCCCCCCCGATCTTTTCAAATCCACACCTAAAGTAATTTCCATGACATGGCTGTGGTGACATAGCAGACATGATTGGAATGGCAAAGTATCAGATTTCTGACGTAAAAACACCAGCATGAAACAGGAGCTCCCACAGCCACGACAAACGATGATTCAGCTGTCTGTGACCAGGTAAAGCGTCAATACCTTAGTGAAACATTTTTTGTCCTGGGTGAGAAGCACGGCCTTTCCTATGCCTGGCCTGCAGACCCGGGCCATTTCTCGGAGACATGCAGGGTACAGATCCCAGTTCTTCTTCTTGGAACCCATTCTTTTAGGATAAAAAGTAAACAAGAAAAGTATAAATCAATCCATAAAAGGTTTCCGCTTAGAACGGTCGAAAGATTTACAAGAGTCAATAAAACAGAGATGACATTATGGAGGCTGAACAGACAGCTAATAAAAATATGACTAACATACTATTATGTGTACTGGTTCAGTAGCAGTATTAATACTCTGTACCAAGTAACAGATCAAAACAAGAGCATCTTAAGAGCAAGTGTGCTTATAAGATGATATGGGACTTAGTAAACGAAGCACATGGTTTTCTCCCTCACACAAGATCGTCTTTGACATTTTCAGTTCCAGTTCAAGTATTTTATGAGGTACTAAAAGGTTATACATATCTGACATGTGGCAGTGCAGCCTTGGTCAGAACAGTCAGATGAACATTTACATGTTCAGAACAGTCAGATAAACATTTACATGCCCTTTATCAATCCAACTCAACATTCATCAGAATTCTGGAGTGAGAGGATGAAGGTCGCTGGTCTAAAACGCTTTGAACATGTTTAACTGCCCGTGATTAACTGTCCATGTTTTCAGTAAAATACTAAAATGTTTCAAAGTGTACTGACTGCCATCCTCTTCCACTTCTGATGAGAAATGAAAGACATTTTAGACTAGTTTTAAAGATGCACAGTTGAAGACGTACTCCTCCATGTTAAACTGGCTACTGCAAAAATGTAAAATGAAAGTGGTTTTACTAATCTGGATCATAGACCTATTTGGAAATTTGCAGTCAGCCTTCACTGCACATCAACATCAACAGCATTAACTTTAGATTAGTGATCACCATCATTGTCTCCTTTTGTTTATTTCTGGACAGGTGTGTTTACAGCACAAACGAAGCATCCTCTCACTCAGTGTAAATGATGTTAATGTGCAATATTTGCTGTTGTACTTCAGCACCTATACAGCATAATCAGTATTTATATAACTGCAACAATAGAACAGTCATGCAAGATCTATTCAGTATCTGTGCAGTATCTAATCTATCTGCAGTATTTATAAACTGTGTAATACCACTTGTAGAATTGTGTAACATATAATTTTATGTAAAGTAAAAAAAATGGTGTAACTTGTATAATTTTAATCTGGATTTACTGTTAATTCTGCTGCTGTAGACATTAGAAATCTCCCATGGAGATCTGATAAAAGGCTTAATCTTATCTTAAAGTACTATAAACTAACAATACTGGGTGTTTGAAAATTCCACATCCACTTTATTAACCACTTTAGTTATGGAACAGCCCTCTACCTCTTTCCAAAGGGCATGTCAGTAGTGATGATATCAACAGAGCCCGTCCTCATGGGCAGATGACACAAATCCCACTGTGCAGTATCTATAGGCAAACCTGGGAAAGTACTGAATCAAGACATGAACCTCCATCAGTACCAAACTGCTTTTTAACATAACTAATGTATATTTTACAAACTTTATTACTGTAATCTTATACCAAACCCTTTGTAATAATATATAAAAATTTATTTTTTAGTGTGTCATGCATAACATGATGCAAAACAGTTAACAGGTCCTGATTTTGTGTGAAAATTGTGACCAGAATGTCTCGTGAAACAATGTACACACATGTTAAAGGACATCACATATAAAACCATTCGCTTTACAGCCTCACCTTCCTCCATCCTGCCTTTTCTTCAGAATATGGCCGATGTTATTAACTGTTCGACTGATGGCCATATCATTGTTGTCTCCCGAAAGGAAGAACGAATGTGACCACTCTATGACTCCCTGATAAGGTAAGACTGGTTTAACTGGATATACTTCAGGAATTGCACAACAGATCTACAAATAAAATGCACGTTTACGCACAAAGCAGTGCAGTCACACTAATCCTCACCTCTAAAGGTATGGCTCCACTCCCACACATGGGGTCTATTACCACATCTGATATCTGTGGCTTGCAAAGTCTACAAAAAAACAAAACAAAACAAACAACACAAAACAAAGGAGTGTGCATCAATATCAGCTGTATATTTAAACTGACAGTCACCAAACAGATCTGCACTGAACTCTGACTGGGTTCTGATAACATAACATTATTTTATCGCAAAAACTAGGGACTGGTAAAAAATTCCCTTGATTTAAATCAGGTAATGCCAGACCTAAGCATGCCATAGGCCAAGGTGGAGCGTAGGGTTGTGGGGCCAAAGTGTGTGATGTTTCTTCTGTGTAGACTCTCCTCTGTAAGAGCGATGCCAACCACCACTTCACTGTTGTGGATATTCAACAGTACCTAATGAATAATGAGGGGATAAGCAGCAAACTGTAAAATGACCATGGAAATCTTTAAACAATACAAAGCAAAAACTGGAATGACCTTTAAAATGCTATGAATGACAGTAAAAATGCTTTCAGGCTTGCCTCCACATCAAACTTAGTCATATCTGCTTTCCACTGAAAAAACTCCTGTACGGCCCCTCCAAAGTCTCGCGCTGCATCGTTGGACGTGAAGCTGTGCTTGTCTCCAGCTCTGCTGCATGTCACTCGGAACCTCAGGGGCTGAACCTCCATCTCCTGCCCTTGCAGCGCCTCTCCGTTGTTCTCCTGCCCAGGGGGACCGTCGTCCTGTTTCTCTTCCTCCGCGTGGAGCTTCTCGTGTTCTGGTGCGTCTCCGCTCGTCTTTGGCTTGGCTGCCACAGCTCCTCTCCTGCGACCTCTCTTCTTCTTCAGAGAGTTGTTCATTGCCCACACCTCCATGGGGCTGGACCAGGGCAGTGTAGGAGCCAGCTGCTGCAGGCCCAATAATGCTTCTTCCTGTTGGGAAAAGTGTTTGCCAGTGAGAGGCATCATCTTATCCCACACAAGCCACATGTCTATAGCTTAACAGTGTTGTACATACCTTTGTGTCTTGGAACTGATAGCTGTCATATTGTTTTACTACAACAAACAGATTGTCTACAGACTTCAGATGATGCACCTGAAAAAAATGAACATTCATTTAATTTAAGACATAACATTGATTGGAAATTAAACAATGATGGGGAAATTTCATTTTGTATCTTTGATGTTATACTGTATTCTGCTTACATTTAAACATGAAAGTGTACTTAACTGCAGTTTAGGGCTAGATTTTTCAGTCCATTTGAAATGAGCACACAAACACATACCTCCCTTTTTAAAATTTAAAAAGTAACTCAGCACCTTTAACCTCAGTATTGTAATATTGGGCAACATTCAAAAACTATTTGGTTCTGAACAATAAGTATATTTATTCCTATATAGTACAGGTTTGCTTATACTCATTATGCTCTATAAAAATGAAATGTCTATCTGAGATGTTTCCCAATCCAGTCTTCAGGGCCCAACAGACGGTTTAGCATTTTTGCTCTGTTCATGTTCCCAATACTTTTGTTAGAGTACAGATGTGGAGCTGTCTGGTGGGAACCGCGAACTGGGTTGGGAAACACTGGGCTAGCTAATATGAATCATTGGGTCTACAGGATGCGTCACAGGTGAGAAGGACAGAAAATCTTGGGCAACAAAAATGATTAATCAGTGTAGCGTTATTAAATTCTTTAGTCACAGTTATTTTTAAAATTATGTCTCGGCATGTAGAACAAAAAAAAAAAAAGTTCGTTTTCAGCAACCTTTTACTGCTCATATAGTGTAAAGTAAGAACAAACACTTTATTTATTGCACAAACGTGCCACTAACCTTAGAGAGGTTGTCGGTTGTTATTTCAAAATATATCCTTCCTCGGTCTTTACTAATTCTGGCAGTTGCTCCTATTTTTTCATTGACCTCGTCCGCTGCTGTGTGCTCAAACCCTGTCGGAACAGTCGCTCCGATGGTGACAACGAAGGGTTGGAGCGCCTCCTCGCCTTCACGTGCAGACATTTCTGGCCGATTCCTCCGGTTCCCAGAACACCTAATGGCACATACAGAAACGTATAATTTTGTGGAATACAGCAACGTTATGTCAACTGTCTGGAGCTGACGACACATTATTTTGACACTAGTTATTTTAGCTCCTGACTTTAAATATGCTAACGCCGCTCTTAAATTATTGGCGAGTTAGCTGGCTAGCTAGTTGCATCGCTAGTTCCTTTGGCTATTGGAAGCCAGCTAACTTACTTGATAAGAAATGTGCAGTGCCTTTGTTCTTATCTTATGTTGATTAATGTTTTGCTCATGAACTAACGCACTACAGCTAAAATAATGGTAACTGTACAATAAATAAATTTAGGCCGTCATGCAGCCTACCTGTCACATGCTTTTATGTTGATCTTTATTCAAACTTGCTCGTGCATTGTACTTCCTGAAGTCACCCACAGTAAGGCACATGTAGAACATGTTTTCTTGTTTCCGGTATCTGATAAAAGTTGGGGTATTTACAATAGCTATTTGAGGGCAGCAGTTGTATTATCATATTTTATAATTACGTAAAATCTAGTTGAATATCATAACCGATAGCTGCATAAACACACTTGGCAAACAGATTATTAACATGTATCTATGAAATTATCCCATCTTTGCTGAACATCTTTGCTGAATATATAAATATAGATATGTAATCGTTGGATTTATATCTTACAGCTACGTACGCAAATAGCAATACTATGATTTTGAAATCAAAATCTGTACGGCAAGCAAAACAATAAGTGTAGTAGAGAACTTCACGCTATTCGAGCATGGGGTCGAACAGGCGAATCGAGTGCATATTTTTCAGTGAATTTCATCCAACTTTAGGTCCAAAGATCACATACCAGGTAGGACAATAAAATTATAATAATAAGATTATAATAATAAACTAATTTGCATTTTTGGCAACTAGGAATTAGAATTCAGCGGAAATGCTCTGCGTCAAGCAAATAGGCTGATGCTCATATAACATATCTAACGAAATCGCTAAGTTTAGCTTCCTAATTGATAATGATTTTTTAACTTTGTACTGCAGGTTCCTGAGGAATATATTTCAAGGGAATTGTTTGATACAGTACAAGTATATATTATCACCAAACCTGAACTACAGAACAAGCTCATTACAGTGTACGTATTTAACATTACCTTCTTACAATCAGCTTTCCCACTGGCGTAATCTTTTCTTAGACTGAAAATCTGTAATGGTTGCAAGGTTGATTTAATATAGCTGCGTGGTAATGTCTCATTTCATGTGGATGAACATCTTGCCTTTCTTTTCTCTGATCTGTTTAGGACTGCCATGGATAAGAAGCTAATTGGCTGTCCAGTGTGCATAGAGCATAAGAAATACAGCCGAAATGCCTTACTCTTCAACTTGGGTCTGGTGTGTGATGCTAGAACTAAGACGTGTGCCCTCGAACCCATAGTCAAGAAGTTGTCAGGGTACCTCACAACACTAGAGGTAACACTTCTTCTTGAAACAGCCAGCTGGCTAACATTAAAAGACTTAACGTAATCACGTGAACAGTTCTGTGAACAAAGTGCTAATTCAGTTCTGTTTTGTAGCTTGAGAGTGGCTTCATTTCAAACGAAGAGAGTAAACAGAAGCTGTTGCCTATTATGTCTACATTACTGGAAGAGCTCAATGCAACAGGAGCCTGCACATTACCTATCGGTGCGTAGCGCTCTCGTGTACACACATTATGTACATCTATGCTGTTTTCCGTTGGAACTATGACTGTGTTCTGTCACAGATGAGTCTAATACAATTCACCTGAAGCTGATTGAGCAGAGGAAAGATCCCATGATTGTTCAGGAATACGATGTTCCAGTCTTCACTCAAAACAAGGAACACTTTATCAAGTCCCAGTGGGATCTCACTACTCAGCAGGTCCGCACGCATGTTCTCTCCCTTAATACTTAGAAATGTAGTCCTGAAAACAAAACAAATTATTATAATGTATAGGCTGAAAGCCGGACATAGTTAGTGGATGGGAAATTTTTATTTAGAATTTTGTAGATACAATTATTTTTGTATGACAGTATTTAATTGATGAACAAAGCAAATCAGGGTGAATATGTCTTTTTAATAAATCATAGGTTTTATTAATTTGCCACTATTATTAATTTATATTAATTTTGGCTATTCAGTCATTGATCAATTTTACTCCATTGTCCTTTAGATCCTGCCCTACATCGATGGGTATCGTCACATACAGAAAATCTCAGCCGAGGCTGATGTCGAGCTGAATTTGGTACGAATCGCCATTCAAAACTTAATGTGAGTTATTCATTTTTTAACAACACAAAATAGACTTATGTTATTCCAAACCTATCATGCAGGGTTTAAATTGTGTATTTTACAGGTATTATGAAGTTGTAACACTAGTGTCCATATTTCAGGTATGGAAATTATACCTTCACTCTGTGTATATGTAATTTATTGTTATAAAGTTGTTACGAATATTCTTTATAAATGTTTTATGAGTATTTTTCATGTAAGTATTTTTAATGCTAATCCTTAGATATGATTTCCTCTAGTACTCCAATGTATACTGCACTACACCTAAGGTCCAGAGCCTAATAGATGATAAATCTATTCAGGAAGAATGCCTTCTCTACATCAATAAACCAGGTAATCAGGGAGCTTTGTGGGCTGCAGTGAAAAAGGTTTCACTTAATTAGTGTCCAACTGGGTGTGTATGACGTGACTAGCACAAGAAGATGCTAACCAGATGAAACAGGCATGCTTACTTTTATATTCTTAAAACTCTTACTTCTATGTGCTTGCTGATAGCTAGCCTATGGATTGAACCTAACCTCTTCATGGCCAGGACTCTTAACATGAGAGAATTTATGTCACTGGATGTCCTGTGCATCCAGAGTAACTTGACAGGGCATCTCAGAACAGCAGGGGGTGCCAGAGATGAGCCTGACTGATCAATGATAAAAGTGGTGGTTGGCCTCGCTCTCACAGAGGACATACAACAGCATATGACTCATAGCTTTGGTGCTCACATTGTGCCTGACGCAAAGATGCTGCAACTAATGAATTGTACTAATTCCTAGGAGTAATGATGGAGGAGAATAAGTTTCCCATAAGATCAGAAAACACAATCAGTCGATATGTCCAGTGTGTTACAAAACAGCAGCTCCCTCCATTAGTTTCAGAGGCAGGAAGCTCAGAAAACACAATCAGTCGATATGTCCAGTGGGTTACTGAACAGCAGCTCCCTCCATTAGTTTCAGAGGCAGGAAGTAGCAAGACAGTGCTGGTGTGGTGAGACAGTCTGCACAGCAAAAAAGCACACCAGGCCACCTTCACCGTCACCTTCACCTTCCTGCAGACAGAGCAGTTTATTTTACAAACTTCATTGAAAGCAATAAAAATAATAGAGGATATTTACCTAATGCAGGATCCAGACAACTGATCAGAGCAATACCAGTGTCCTCAACTCGGTACTAACTAGGTCAGTCCTGGAATTATTGGCACTGGTTGGATGGTCCTTACTATTTATAATTAATTCAACATTCAGCCTGGGATAATGTTCCTGATTTATGCAAGCGAATCTGGACACATTTCAGCACAAAATCAAGACTGTTTGAAGTGGTCATTCATCTGCTACTTGTCACAGATTGTGGATGTTGTTTCTCTTTTGGCATTGGACTGACCTGAAAAACACAAATGGTTTAGGCAAAGATGGTCTTGCTTGGTTCAAGCATTAAGTGACAGACCACTACCAATTTATTAATAGAAAATTGGGATTTTTCAGACCACAAAATATTGCAACATGGTGGTGTTTTAAGCCCCTTGTTTCCCCTTCCTTTAAAGACAGCTGCTTGGCCACACAATTCATAAATATAATTTGCTGCATCATTGCAGCATCGACTGTGGGTCTGACCATGTGCCCATGATGAGGCTTTCCATAAAAATCTTCCACGGTTGATTTCACCATGGCTGGTGACTCACCAGTGGACAGAAATTGTGCTTGAACGATCAGTTAAAAACAGCAAAAGGCCAGGAAGCATGGAGAACAGAGCAACAGCTGTGCTGCACTGTCCAAGGCTATACTCTGAAACAAAATACGTGGACCATATATTGGACTCCGAAATGTTTATATGTTGTCTTTAGTTATGGGTAAGGTTTAGGATTAACCTTATGTTTTTTTTTGTTAGGTTCTGGTTATAGATGTAACTGCTAAAACGGAATGGAATCTTTGTAAGTAAGTGCGTTTGTGTATGTGTGTCTCACAGGACAGAGAGCGAGTCTAAGGGATGCATTCCAGCTTTATTGTGGTTTGACTCCAGGAACTACAGTGCGCGACCTGTGTTCCCGCTACTCCCAGCAGCTACAGCGGGTGGATGAGAGGTGAGAGGGAACGTTTCCTTCTCATTTAGCTCCTGAAAATTGTATGTGTGTGAATAAGCCATGCCATTATTACTTTAAAGCTCTTGATTAAACACTGATTAAACAATGCTGATTTATACTTTTTAAAAATCCCTGGGAATAAGTTAACATGAACAGTTTCTAAGTGTGTTATTTAGTTATTTAGACAAAATACAGTGTGTCTGAAGAGCCGATGTGAAATATTTGTCTTTATAATATTTATAATATTTGTCTTTGTAATATTTTGTCTTACCAGCATAGCAGAAAACCAATGACAGTTAATTGATTTGGATGAGCTGTAGTAGCAAACACACATTAATCCATATGCTGTGTGGATTTGTAACTGCTGTCATAGGAAGCTAATCCAGTTTGGCTTGATGAAAGGCCTGATTCGCCGGCTACAAAAGTATCCAGTTAAAGTTGTTCGAGATGAGAAAAGTCGCCCTCCAAGACTTTATACAGGTTGCCACAGTTACGATGAGATCTGCTGCAAAACTGGCAAGTAATTTTCTTCTCTTCAAACAGTGTTTTAAAGATCACACCCCATATAATAACACCACCTTTATAAATACTAATATAACTTGTTGTCTGTGTTTGTAGGAATGAGTTACAAGGAACTGGATGAACGCTTAGAAAATGACCCCAATATTATCATCTGCTGGAAGTAATATGATATGGTGATATAACCTAATCGTGTTTACATCAACATGTGCCTCCAGCACAGACCCACACCACCTGGGGTCTAACCAGTACACCTCTGAACTCCAACAGCCAGATGCAGTTGTGCATGTTAGAGGGCCATCATAAAGATTTCTGGCCTTTACCAGCCAAGAAACCTGAAAAAAAACAGCTTACTACTTTTGGGGTGAATAGTTGTTGTCTTACCTGTCTCAAATTGGTCAGGAAATATCGAAAGTGACTGGAGGTTCTGGACCATGACCTCTGCTTGAGCAGATGAATGCGCCTCATTGTCTAAACTCACTGGGTGATGTTACAATTGTAGAAAGTAACAAATAAACTAAGTTCATTTCTCTTCTGTCTGCCTCTTCCTTTTTTTGGATTTAATGCCCGGACCAACATCCCTTGGCCACCACCCCCCCCTCCTGTTTTCATCCTTTCTCCCTACATTAGTGATGTTACAAAATTCACCATTTGTATAATGTCACAGATATGAAGGTACCACAACACAACCACCTGACCCCCTCCTCTCTGCCCACACACACACACACACACACACACCACCACCCTCCCACAGGGCCTTCACACCCACCCATCCATCCATCCATCCATCCCAGTGAAAGGAAGTGGGGGAAAAGAAATGAGACACAAGACTGTGAAGAAAAACATCCAGACAAAGGAACTGGATACAACAGACAAAGACACTGGACAAATTTGAATATAATAACCCACCACCCCCACTCAGCAAGAGCTGAGAGAATCAGCTTTTGATATAGTAAAATAAAATCGAGATCAGGTTTCCTTGAACACTTTTGTATTAGTTTTGAGATTTGCTGTAAGTCTTTCCAGGTTGGAATGATCTGAATTATTTTAATTTGGGTTCTGACCTTCCAATTCAACAGTATAACCTATAAAGTATAAAACGTTTGAGGTGGTTGGGTGCTGACAATGAAGAGAGGTCACAGAGTAGCACTACAGTGGAACAGAGAGGGATGACAAGGTCCAAAATCTGTCCATGAGATCAGACCCAAACTTCTGGATAGGAGAACATGTCAAGAAAGCATGATGATAATTGTTACATCTGAGGAATTTGGGAAGGCATCACTGTGGTTAAAACCCATGCAGTGCAGTTTGGATGCTGTGATATAGGTTCTGTGTTGTGTTTTATATTGTAGCTGGAATTTGGAATTGGTTGTCATTGAGATGTTGTATATCACTACTGCATTTTTCTGTTATATCTGAGGTCCATTTTTCAATTGAGAGTGAAATAATGTGTTCATTTGATGCTATGAATTTATATAGTTGTGATATAATTTTCTGAGGTTTAAGAGTTTAAGAGTGTGTGCTAATAACCGTTTTTTAAAGAAGTCTTCTGAGTTGATGTTGTCGAAATTCATGAACAAGCCATCGGAGAATGTGCCAGACTTGTTATACTTTTCTGTTTCCAGACTGAGAATATAAATGGTTTGTAATTTAATAAAGACATGGGGTTGTTCTTCCTGACTTGTCTGACTTTTCCTCACTTTCCAACTAATTCAGGACGTTCAAGACTGTATACGCAGTGGCTTTACTGGAAACCACAGAAATTAGTAGGACGTCTGTGTTTACTAGTTACCATAGTAACGAGTTTGTCGCTAGCTGGAAGAAACTAGCTAGCTAGTTAAGCAGTTTCGCGTTGTTAAAATAAAACACAACCTATTTCATAGTTTACCAGGAACCCAGCTAATACATTTTAACTTTGTGAATCTCCCTGCAAGGATGAATTCGGTGCTTCTATATGGAGAAGCTGAAGGTTACATCCAAAGTTTGGAAAGAATACCGCTACGCGACATTGGGAGTCCTAGGTATAGGTTTAAATCTAGCTAGCTAACTATCGAACTTACAAACTTGTAATGTATTTGTAATGTATATCTACAATATAGACTAATTGTTCCTTACTAACTACGGTAACGTTAGCCAACTTTTAAGTATTGTTGTATTTCATAGGTGGTTTCGCCAACATGAATACGTTGAGAAACTCAACATGCAAGCTCTTCTTAATGCCAATGCTAAACAAGAGGAATTCATTAAAGATATTTTTGTATCATTCTCAAAGGTAACCTTTGCGCAGCAGACTACAATGTTAGCAACATACATTATATATTACAATAAATAAATGAAAAAATGAATGAATCCGAGATAAATGCGTCATGTATTTTTTCCAGATTTCCACACTGGTGCACGGAATGATAGTCGTTGAAATTTGGAAACAGAAAGTATTACCGATTATTTGCCGGCTTCAAGACTTCAGTCCGAAGAGCACTTTCCCACTGTACATGGTGGTATGTGGACATTCCTTATTTCTTATATTTTTACTTTGCTGTTTAATGTTACTTACCACAAACCACTTTAACTTTAAATCAATAATTGACACTTTTGTTAATATTCTCAGATTCATCATGAGGCTACAATAATAAACTTGCTTGAGACAATTATGTTTCATAAGGTAAGTAATTCTGCAGAGTAAGCTGTTGATTTCACACTGACAGACGATAGCAAATGAAAAAAAAATAGTTTCAGCATGTCACATCACAGATCTTAAAACGCACTACTAGCAGGTCCCTTTACATTAAACAGACGAATGCACTCCCTAGACAACAATTACAAAAGATTCTGCTGTGCCAAAGCCTGCATGATTGTTATACAGGAGTCCTGTGAGGCCGCAGAAGATTCTGCATTGGATCTTGTGGACTACTGTCATCGGAAACTCACCCTGCTAGCAGGTCGCTCTGCCAATGGAGATTTCCCCATTCAAGACAAAGTATCACATACAGAAGTTTCAAACATGAACTCTGTACAGGTGAGGGTCCCTCAGTGTGGAATATAGGGTGTTTGGAGCACTCTAAAACAAAGTTCATCCAAACCTTAACATTTAATTCTAGTCTAGACTTTTATTCTAGCTCTCACTTTCTACTACCACATGAACATATTAGCACATGTCATAAATGCAATTTAAATATGGTCTGTTCACATGCTTAATCACTACCAATAACAAATTGTCTTTATCTGTTTTGTGTTTGTCTCAGGGGCTGAACAACCAGAGTAGTATGTTAGAGTTTGAGATCTCTTTGAAGGCTCTCTCCGTGCTTCGCTACATTTCTGATCATATAGAGAGGTATGAGAGCCACCAACTGCTTATAGAATCATACAGAACAAAATAAGAGAATATTCAAGACTATTTTAATGTGATTCTGTATTCTTTAACACAGTTTGAGTTTGAGTGTGCTGTCGAGGATGCTAAGCACTCATAACTTGCCATGTGTGCTGGTTCAGCTTGTTGAACACTGTCCCTGGAGCCGTACAACCGGAGGTTTGTTTCTAACATAGTAATTAAGCAAGGAATAATCCACCACAAGCTGTGTAATATAGTACATGGCTTGGACTTGATTAACCTTCTAATACAGTGGTTACTACATCAATATATATTTGTTTTCTGTAATGTCCTCGAAGGAGACAGCCAAAACACCTTTTGCCATAAATGTAAAGGAAATAAAAATATAATTACCATATATCAAAAACACATTTATGCACATCCAGTTGTATGTAGTTTAGCGTAAAGTTTCCTTTTAACATTCCTAGCCATATTAATAAATATCCATTTAAAAACCCTGATGGTTGTGTTTTGTTTCCCTTTCTAGGCAAACTGGAGAAATACGAAGATGGAAAATGGAGAGAAATCCCAGCTGAGGATCAGATAAAGATGACCAAACTAGATGGGCAGGTGTGGATCACTCTGCTCAACCTGTTGCTTAAACCAGACTGCCAACGGAAATATGACTTCAACAACTTCAACAAAAACCAACTCTTAAAGGTATAGCACCCCTTTTAAAGCAGGGGTCTCCAGCCCTCCCCTGGTGTACCTTCCTGCAGAGTTTGACTCTCCGGGATGAGACTCTTATATAACTCAGTAATTGGCTGAATCAAGTTCGCTAGATGTGGGTTGGACCTAAATGCAGTATGTCTCTCCCCTATACAAAAGTGCTCTGAAAACATAAGAATCACACACGTCATATCTAGTACTTAGTAAAATATATGTGGCATAGAACTTGCACTTACATTTTACACTGAAATTAAATACAGCTTAACAAGGTTTCTAGAGAGACAGAATGTTTTGGGCATAAATCTTTTATCATCTGTGTAAACAAAGTCCTTCTGAAGTTCTAGGAAGTTTGTCACCAATGAAGTTAGGAATTTTAAGGAAAAGGACCTCATCTACATTATCTGAACTTCAAATTGTTATGATTCAAACATTTATTGTTTTGAACAAAAACTGGTATGACCTCATACATCCTGTTTCTTAAGAAACCTAGAATACCTTACAGCAAATTTTACTACCTCTGCATTTTTAACCACAGTACATTGCAGTTACTTACATAACATCTGTTTTTGTCAAATACAAAGTTATAAGCATGTGAAAAGGGATATATGAAAAATATGTGCATCTTCTGTTCAGTTCATTTCCTATTTGAAAATACAATAAAAATATATGGCCTTCTGAATTTACAGATTGATTGCCTTGCCTATGAATTTATATTTTTTATTTCAACAGACAATCTTAATACAGAATATGGCATTTTGGAGTACTGTCCTAAAAATGTTATTTTATATTTAGATTTTGACATTTATCCTGAAAGTTGAGGTGAAACGGTCTGTGGTCCTAGAGAGAACAGAAACACGATGGATTTAGCAGAAGTGTCACTTTACATCATGCACATAGTGAATCCAGTACTGCTGCTTTGTGCCAGTCATAAAAATGCTAACGGTAATCTATGGATATGTTAATTCCTTCTGGTTGTTAAGAAAAACAAAGTAGATATGGTTAAAAGAAGGTTATAATGATGTTTTTTTAGTTTTTGTTAGATGTTGTATTGGGGTATTAGACTGTTTTAAATATTTTTTTCATCTGTTATTTTTACAGGTAAATTGAAACACACCAATTTTTTTTATTATTTACTGGCATTCAAATTCATACATGTATATGTCATTAATTTAATCACATATCCTTTAGATTTGGTCAGTACTGTAAATTTGTTTCATTGCACAGTCCAAATTTGGCAATATTGGTAATATTGGGTAGGCATACATGACAGTCTGCAGTCAATATCAAGCAGATCAGACAGTCAGTATCATTAAACATCTGAACAGTTGCCTATCTGTGACTATTAATTATTTTTTTCCCCATGTTTTGGAAATCCTCACATCTCCTTTGCTTGTTACTTTTCCATAGGTTTGCAAATGTTTGTGTTAAGAATAGATAATGGAAAATGCGTGCCAACATCTTTTTAATACTCATTTCAAGACTATGATCACTGAAAGGCAGAGGTACATGGGCCACATTACTTCCTGCTGAACTCTGTTTCTGTTCCACCCTAGAAAACTATAGCCTTGCTTTATTGCTACAACCTTTCAAGATGTTTTCTCTTCATGCCAAGTCATTGTCTTCTGAAATCGTATCCAACCTTCCTTTATACTGATGAGAAAAGCACCATGTGCCATGACTGCTTTGTTGTATTTTTAGAGATGCTTCCTCTCTTTATCCTGTCCTCTTATTTTCACTCTTGTTTTTTCCTTATTCTCCCTCTAAACCTGTCCTGTCCTGTTTCACAGAATTTTTTTATTTTTTTAAATTAATTATGCTCACTATGCAATGCTCCTCAAAGACAATCACCTTAGTTTTAATTTGTGTTGTCTCATTACGGTTATTTCTTGTCCTGTGTGTATGGGGTGTATGTTGGTTGTGTGAGTATAGCTACGTGGCTTTTTGACAGAGGTTGTTCTCGATCAGCTTCCAAATCTTGCTGATCTCCAACGTTTTCTTAGTCACCTAGCTGTTACAGACCCAGCACCACCAAGAAAAGACCTCATTCTTGAACAGGTAACACCCCCCCCCCCCAAATAGACCTACACCCAGACTTATATGATCTACACTTACTCCTTTTTTATATAAAGAGATTTAGCTTTAGTTGTGATTCTAATATAAAAATAATAATCAGCTGAAATGAAAAATAATATGGGTATTGATAAAATCCTTGTGATTGTGCAATCTAACAATGTGTCAATCTTAGCTGCCAGAGATTTGGAATGACGTTCTTGCAGAGAATTCTGGGAAGTGGAAGGCTATAGCCAAACACCAAGTACAGAAGGCTTTCAACCCATCTGAGAGTGATCTGAGAACGCAGGCAAATAGGTGAGAGTTCACTTGAGGTCCTTCAACCTGGAAATATTTCATAAGGTTTTCAGTTGCTGTTTGTTTGTAGGCCTTTTCTGTTTGAGGTTTAATCTGTAACAAATTAAATGCAGACTCAGTTGGGTTGAGATCAGGTTGAGACTGACTTGGCCATTTAAGAATATTCCACTTCTTTGCTTTAATAAACTCCTGGGTTGCTTTGGCTTTACGTTTTGGGTCATTGTCCATCTGTATTATGAAACGCCGACCGATCAATTTGGCTGCATTTGTCTGGATTTGAGCACACAGTATGTCTCTGAATACCTCAGAATTCATCCAACTGTTTCTGTCCTGTGTCACATCATCAATAAACACTAGTGACCCAATGCCACTGGCAGCCATGCATGCCCAAGCCATCACACTACGTCCGCCGTGTTTTACAGATGATGTGGTCATGAGCTTTGGATCATGAGCTGTACTACACCTTCACCATACTTTTTTCTTTCCGTCATTCTGGTAGAGGTTGAGCTTGATTTCATCTGTCCAAATTATGTTCTTCCAGAACTGTGCTGGCTTTTTTAGATGTTTTTTTAGCAAAGTCCAATCTAGTATTTTTATTCTTGAAGCTTATGATTCGCTTGCACCGTGCAGCGAACCCTCTGTATTTACTTTCGTGCAGTCTTCTCTTTATGGTAGATTTGGATATTGATACACCCACCTCCTGGAGAGTGTTGATCACTTGGTTGGCTGTTGTGAAGGGGTTTCTCTTCACCATGGAAATTATTCTGCAATTATCCACCACTGTTGTCTTCCATGGGCGTCTAGATCTTTTTGCATTGATGAGTTCCCCAGTGCTTTCTTTCTTTCTCAGGGTGTACCAAACTGTAGATTTTACCACTCATAATATTGTAGCAATTTCTCGGATGGATCTTTTTCTGTTTTTGCTCCTTTCACTCCATGGAGATCTCCTTTGACCGCATGTTTTCTTCACACCAAAATCTTCCAAATGCAAACACCATACCTCAAATCAACTCCAGGCCTTTTGAGTCAATTGTCCAATTACTTTCGGTCCCTTTAAAAGCAGGGTGGCACATGTTAAGGATCTGAAACTCCTAAACCCTTCATCCAATTTTAACATGGATCCCCTCAAATGAAAGCTGAACGTCTGGACTTTATGTCCATTATATAACTTGAATATGTTTCAGTAAACAGGTAAAAAACAAAATTTGTGTCAGCATCCAAATATATATGGACCTAACTATATGTGACTATAGAGGGTAGACAAGTGTCTACATGGGAACAGCACAGTAAAAACACATGTCAAAGAGAATAACTGCAGCACAACTAGACAACAAGTTTAACTTTATTTTCAAACTAAAACATCTTCAAGATAATAAAACTGACAGCTGAAAAAATACAATCCATTAGTCTATGTGTACAGTCCATTAGTCTTCTTTGTTTCTTTAGGGAATGACTGTGCACAACATGTATGACAGATACAAGATAAGTTTTTAAATATGAAAAAATTGTGAATGAGGCAGGTCCTCTTAAATTAAAGGCAATTTATAAAAGGATTATTTTGTGACAGTCATTGTCAGTATGCAAATACAAAGAGCACCTTTATCAATTCACCAGGGTCACTCTCCATCATCCTTAATGTGTGTGTGTGTGTGTGTGTGTGTGTGTGTCCCTCAGGTTGGCTGACACATATAATCTTGATGTGATGGAGAGTCTCATCCCGGAGAGACCAAAGTGTGGGGTGTGTGGAGGGGAGGGGGCCAAACGCTGCTCCCGCTGCCAGGGCGAGTGGTACTGCAACAGGTGCCTCTAAAGCAGCCTCATGCCCTCTAATAATGGGTGCTTTTAATCATAACTTGCATCTGTTATCCAATGTTTAATGCCAGGCCAGTAGAGTCATATTATTCATGTCTCAGTTTAGCCTAGGTCTGTAACTAAACATAGTATTGCACAGTACAGTTAAAAAAAACTTAAATTCTTAAAATACAGTTTTAAAATCTTAAAACTTAACTTACTGTGGACTATACTAAATGACAAATTTGTTTCTGTGTAGAGAATGTCAGGTGAAGCACTGGCCCAAGCACAAACGTGCATGTCAGCTAATGACAGACGCCACAGAGAAACTGCAGAAGGAGTTCAACATCAAGACCTGACGGACTGCGTAGATTTTTGAGGAGAGACAGAAAGAGACAGCAGAAGAGTACAGGTCAAAGTGATTCTAAACTCCATTATCTTTATGGCCTTCATTTTACTGGTTATGGAATTGAGGAAGAGAAGTCACTCAGCTCTAGTGAGTAGAGCATGTGTTTGAGGAAACTTGAGTTGAACTTTGGAAACTAATAATATTCTTCAAAAATAAAAACAATTGTGTTTTGGTTTAACTATGTTACCGTCCTTTGCAGATGAAACATACTGTTTATTGAAGTATTGCTTCAGTCTGACCATAAACGAGTGTATTAAACAACCAGTTTCAATCGTATTAACTCACACTCGTCGTCCTGTGTTAATAAACATTCTCTCCGCTGCACTCTACAAACGCGTGCGTGCAAGGCCATACTCCTACAGAGAGTGAGTAAGGAATGCATTCAAAATCAGCCTACACAGCACTGACATTTTGACACCATTAATTTTGAAAACGGCTTTAGCGCGTGTGCTCTGCACGCTTATCGGAGGAGGGGGTTGCCCAGGCCCAAGGCTTGATTACGCGGACCGAGGAGGAGCAACTGAATACACACTCAGGAAGTGGACGGTGAACGCATTCCGTTATTAAATCACATTCTGGATAGCAGCGATTATGTAAAAATTCTGCAGATGTTAGCAGCTCTCCTCAGTAGAAGAAGGAACTTTTATCACCTTCAGAAAGGATCATTGCAAGATATCTACAAGATGAACTGTGGACTTTTTCATTAGCAACTATTCTCTATACACAAAAATGCCGATAAGTAATCTACAGTTACTCACTGTACAAACAAATAATATTTATAACGTTTGTCGTGATCGACGTGAATCGCAGCATCTGCGCTTGATGTGCACGTTGGATTATCCCGCAACGCAGATGGATCCATGTTCTAAGTACCAACTGAACATTTATTTTCTGTCCTGTCTTTTCAGGCTAAAATGTATCTAAACTAAAGAGATATCCTTTATACTTGTGAAAAACATGGTATCTAGGCTATTAAGAAATTTTTGTGCTCAACAAAATCTAATTTGAGTGAGACCTCATGTATATATTTAAACAGAATGCGAACTCTGTAGCGTAATCTAATTTCGGACGGAAATGCCTCTCAATTCATCTATTTTTCTGTCTATGATTCGTATGTAAGATTCACAGTTTCTTTCACCTTAACCACAAGGCCTCTGAAAAAAACTGAAAAAAAAAAAACGTTTTGCAAGACGCTGGAACCACTTACTGTACATTTGTTTTCAATGCATAAAAAGAGAAGCTCTAGTTAGTTCCAAAACAAGTATTCTAACTACGTGTTTGCTATTACAATCTTAAGATAAGAAGCCTACTTACCAGTCTATGAAGCTCAAGTGACAGTTACCACTTTCTTAAGTTTCTTAAATGCAAAAATGTCATTTAATGCTAAATATTTTTTGATGAAGAAAAGATAACATTACTGTCCAACCCAAACGTTCATAAACTGTTATTTCTTCACTCGCACAAATTATGAAACAACAGAATGTCTTAAAACATTAAAGACACCTATTTTCCTTTGGAGTGGATACAGTAAACAGTAACTTCACTCGAAATCAGACTGTACACGATGATCTAAAGACCCTCTGACAGTTTATTTCAACAGACAATTATAGTCCAAATTGTTGTGTTGAAGAAATCTACTAAGGAGGTGAAGCATGTCTTTGGGGGAGTTCATTGAGCTGAAGGATCTTGCAGTGGAGGATCGCATTGAGCTTACGGCTTCTATAACTCCTCGGGTACCTCGTCTGGAGAGAGTCAACGCCTTGAGGATAAGCCCAGGGAAAGTTCCTGATCTTTTCAGTCGGGTCAGGATTATCAGGCTACTGGGAGACAGTATGAAAGATCCACGATTGGTGGAGGAGACAGGGGAGGGCCATAACTTCCAGCCTTGCAGCCATTCTCAACCCACCTGGTGTGACCTGTGTGGAGACTTCATCTGGGGGGTATACAAACAAAGCCTGCGTTGTGGCAGTGAGTGTCTTGCTGTGAATGTGTGTATTTTTATTTGTGTGTAAGGCAGTAGTAGCATACAGTGTGTGTGTGACACTGACACCAAAACCGAAAATCTCCA
Source organism: Tenebrosternarchus preto (assembly GCA_025802075.1). NCBI lineage: Eukaryota > Metazoa > Chordata > Actinopteri > Gymnotiformes > Apteronotidae > Tenebrosternarchus > Tenebrosternarchus preto. The sequence continues at coordinate 8,655,258 of JAOYMR010000017.1, forward strand.
GTACTTTTCAAGCAGATACATTTAGTTCCACACCAGTATAGCTACAGATAAGGTGGCAGACACTTCTTGTTACTTGAAGTATCTGTTTTGCTCTCCAAGAATAGATGATGGATGTTTATGTGGTTTATAGTGTGAGTGATATGTTAGCACTTTGACAACAGTCCTGTTCACTCTCACATCTGTTTGACCAATTTCCTTCCTTATTTACTATCTATTTACATATATTTTGTTATTTCATAAAGTATTGAGCATTAAGTCTTTGAAATTAAAATGCTGTATCATTTATAATAAATTAGCCTTCCATATTTATGGAAATGAAAACATGTTTATAACTGTTTGAACATTTTCTCCTGTTAGCGTATGGTTTCTAGTTTATGGCGTTATAGTTGTGCATATAGAAACATATGTGTCTGTATGTAAAGTTGAGAATAGATGAGGGTGTGGAGTGAATTGTTGTGAACCACAAAACAGTACATATGAAAACAACATGTTTCCTGCTGAGAAGCAAGTGTTCATTCTTTCCTTTGTCCCCCACAGTTTCTCGCAGTGTCACCCCTTCCTGTGATTGGCTGTCTCTCTTCTGCATGTCTCTGCCTTTTCATCATGCAAAACATATGTAAACACTAAGTCCACTAGTGCAGTCTTTTCACCTTTCTTGTCTCCTTATGCACTTTTATAATTCTTGGAAACATTCTATATCCAATTTGACTCATGGAATTCCAGCTCTCTCTTGTCTAATATTCAACATGTGGTTTCCATTGAGTCTGTTTCTGTCCTCTGCTCCATTGGTGGAAATGTGAAACAGCTGCCATTTTATGGAAATGGTACTGAGTCAGACTTTGACCTGAACAAGACAATCACACTTTTTTGACTGAAATTTGGTGATACCTCTACTCATATCATTAATTGTAGTCATTTGGTCAGGTTCTGCATATGGTTTTGCATATCTGTTTATAAAACTGCTCCTGAGTCACTCTTTATTTGAAGGTTTCTGATCTTCAAGAGATTTCAGAAACAGAAATAAATGACAAGGTTTACTGAAGGCAGTCCAGTTTAATAATGGTAGATGAACACTTTTGCTTTATGACCCTGCAGCATTGTCTTATACTGATTTTCAGTCTAATCAGTAATTTACAAATAAAAGTCTTTAGAATGTCAAAATGAGAAATCTCAAACTAATTACATTTGTACAGTTTCTAGCTGTTAATCCTCTAGTTAAAGAGGATTTATCATTCCACAAAGGCCACAAAAGCTAAGCCTGGATATTTTTTCCAGTAGACGATTAAAATTGGTCATATAGCATGTATGTGTGTGTGTGTGTGTGTGTGTGAGAATGGACAGAACTCCATGGAGGAGGAACCAGTTTATCTAATAAACTGGTGCTTCTGAATTTGAAACAGTTCCTCCTCTCCAATTACAATAAACTGGTTCCTCCATCTACAAATTCAGAAGCACTTTTCTTGCATATGTTGCATGATATTATGATATTACAACATACAAGTTGTTGCTGTCTGTTTTCTACACACATATACATAATCACTGATAAGATCCTTTGCTTTATATTTTCTTGAGGTAAATAAGGTCATAGGTATAGGAAATAGTTTCTCTAGCAAAATGTGCAGGTCTCTGTTACTGAACAACTAAAAATATATCACATTCCTTATTATCTCTCATTCTGCCAGACTGCAGGTTCACTTGCCACTACCGCTGTAGAGCTCTCATTAAACTGGACTGCAGTCAAGATCACGGCTCTACTGCTGATCAGTCTGATGATGTCCAGGACAGCAGTGAAACAGACACCAATGTGGTAAGATGTGCTCACAGATCACTTCAACAGTAGCATTACCTTGGGAGCAGTGGTTAAAATGTGCTACTCTTTTTATAGATTCCAATATTATGGAAAATATTGCTTATGAGTTATTAGATGAGTCATTGATATCATTCGTGATTAAAACTAGTTTACAGTATATCTGATTCTGTCTTAATGGCATCGTTTAACAACAACTGGGTAGTCAGATCTAGTAAGTGTTTCTCTTAAGTGCATTTAGCATCAGCCAGATTAGCAAATACTAGTAAATGCTATAATTTCACAAGGTGCCGATCAAGTTTAATAAAAATCCATAATCATAATTAGCTTAGTGATAGCAATATTATCTGACTAATATAAATGAGGTTTGGTACCTGTGCAGTAGAATGTTTTGGAGTTATTTTGGATGATATGTGACGGTACAGACAACAAAATAAAACCAAAAACACTGGCAATAATCTAGGCCAATCTTAAAGGTTCAGGCACCACAAACTAATTTATGTAGTGATTGGATAAAAGATGGGCTCTAACTGTTCAATGCAAGGGGTTTCTAGTAAAATGGAGCTTCTAATTAAGTGGCCAATAAGTGCTACTTTTATTTGAGAGTTGCTTTGTTTGCATATATGCTATCACTTTGCCCTCTGAAATATCCTAATTACACAAAGAACTATGTGTTAACTCCACACTTCCTGAGTCACAAGCAGAGGTCCCCACTGAGTGTGTGCTTATAAGCACGGTGTGACCTGATCAGTCATTATGCGGTCTTACAAATGAAAGGTGTCACTGTGAATGACTGGAGTGATTATGCTAGCGATCTGTATTTTCAATTCCCAAAACTTGTTTTGAACACCAGAAATGCTTTTTTTCCTATATTGAATAATACATGATTTGATCAGGTAGTTCCACAAAAAACTGACATTAGATAACAGCAGCATCACAGAATCATACCCAGACCTGTGCCAAGAAATCCAAATGTTATGGATGTATAAAAAAACTTTAAAAACCATTTCCCCGGTCCACTGCTAAACCAGAAAGCAATATTTTGCAACAATAAAAGCACTATCAGTAATATATGCACCATATATGTTCATATATGAGCTTCAGTATATTGTAGAGTTATATGGGGAGCCAACAGTTTCATACTGGCTACTGAATCTGTCAGAATGCAGTGTAGGTTTAGGTATTAATGTTCATTATATCACTCTGTAAAAGTAAGCTTACTGGTAAATAGTAAACAAGCAAGCTAGCTAACTAACCTAGTTAACTTATATAGCTGGACAGCTTTGGTCTGACCTGGATTTCTATGTTTAAACTAAGCTTGTATTTTCATATTGAAACTTGTATTTCCTGATACATTAACACCTGTACATCACATGTTCAAGGTGTTTACTACAGCAACTAGCATAGGGATTCTATGAATTGCTGTACTGGGGAAAATACTATTCTAATGCCAACCAGTGGTTCACACAAACTCACACAAAACTAATGGTTTTATTCTATCAGTATGATCAAGCTACATCTCCTCATATCACTCAACCAGTAACACTAAATGGAAACTGACTAATTAACCCTTTTTCATGTTTAGAAGGATAGAACATTCATGCATAATCCGACTGACAAACAAACAAACAAACAAAACCCACATTGCCTACAGCAAAACTTGCTGTATTTAAAAATGTTTGCTCATCTGATCTTTTTCCTCTTACTCTACTGTATTGTAAGTGAATAATGAGGAACGCTACTTTGTAAAATAACCATAGACAAAGGGGCTAACCCTAAAAACAGTGGCTAAGTGGCAGAATAACAATTAGGATCTATCTCTTGTAATTATAGTGGAGTAAATGTTCAAAGGCTTCAATAGCATAAGTAGCAAAGTGTCAAAAATGGTATGTAGTAAAAACTAGAGTCTGTCAGTGATGATTGTGACAGCAAGGCCAGCCTTTGCTGCAGTGGTTGGGATGGGAGTGGGACTGAATATTATTGTCACGAGTAAATTTTAAAGTCTTGGTAAAGTATAGAACTTCATTCAATGCAGGTACGTTCAGAAAACGTGGTTGCACTCCAGACAGATACTTCCCAGGTCAGTGACAAGGACACAAACACAGCATGGAATAAAAACAATAATCATAAATTACTTTGGCATTTATTAGGCTCAATCAAAACTTACAAAGTAAAAACAAAACTACAATTATTATTTTAAAAAATATTATAAATAACTTTATTCCTTATACACTGCTTATTTGAGCTTTTTTGGTCCTGAAATCATTGTGATATTAGTACAGCCTTTAAAAGAAAGCAAAAACTGCAGTGACCATTTATGCACTTTCTCAAGTTTGTGCACAAACAGTAATTTTACTGAAAACATTTAATAATAAACCACACATTTTGTAAAGTTTACCAAGACTTTGAAATCTACTCTTGGGAAATATTCAGTTCCACTCTCACTCCCAACCACTGCAGCACAATGCTGGCCTTGCAGTCATATTAATCACTGTCAGAATTGACCCAATTTTTCTGCTAGTTTTGTTGTATTTCATATTGATATACCATGCCAGAGATTTCTGTTTGATATTCTGATATTGTTGACAAAATAATTCTGTACAGTTTCATGAATTTCTCAAGATAATTATACTTTTTAACATTCTCAGATTTTTTTTTATTATTATCTATGTTTAATGTATTTCTCTTTAGTCTTTTTGCTCGGTGCTGTAAAATGTTACATTGTACATTAATTGTTAATAATCAATTCATAAGCATAAACACACCAATCAGTTTAAATACCCATCATTGTCAATATGGCAATACTAGTTTAAAGCTTTATTAGAGTCTATTTTATTATGGCATTTGGGCAAAGGTAGGCTGTGTACTAGACCTAATCAGTAAAAATATTAGTGAACAGACTTTTTTCAAAAAACAAACAACTCTGTCCACACTGATCTACAGAAGTGTGTTCGCCTACTCAATCAACGTTTCTGCGCTCCTAGCCATGGTTTGCGCATTTTTTCCCACGGGTACCGCACTGTGGTAGAATGGCGCCTTGCTATGACGCCACCGTCGAGTTGGAACTTCCCGTTTACAGCCAATCATGGCGGACTTGGGTGGGATTGTATATTTTCCAATCGCAACTGTCAGGGTGGGGCGCATCCGGTGCGAAGAACAAGCAACGTGGGCTAGTAGTTCATTAGTTTATCACAGTGAGACTGTCAAGAGTATATCTCTCGAAAGACAAAAATATAGAGGCATAAATTAAAATACGGACAGTACCATTAAGTGACCTTTGTAGCACAGACCGTTTAGCTTAATTTTCAGTAGGAAACCAGTTGCTTTCTTCCACTGAGTGTCCTAA
>JAOYMR010000017.1:8669241-8692646 GCA_025802075.1 Tenebrosternarchus preto
ACACACACACACACACACACACACACACACACACACACACACACACACACACACACACACACACACACACAGTGTTTACACCAGACTCTGGCAGAATACTAGTACCCTGAACTTGACAAATAGAGCCAGGAACTGAATTAAAATATTAGTGCCTGTATCAGCAGAAAGCAAGTTGATAAACAAAGCAGGAGCGTCATAGACGATAAGGTGAGATTACGCCAGCAGGTTTGCAGTCTATATCTAGCACTGTTTGTTCCAGTAACATTAGTTGTAACCTGGTTGTGTAAAAACATTTCCACCCTACATGGTGCTCTGCCTGAGGTACTGACTATTTGGAAGCTCTAAATTCCTTCATTCTTTTGATTGACACATTTATACTGGATTTAAAATCTTCTACTAAATACTGAACAGTCTTAGCCTTTCTGCAATATCTAGACATTGGATGAAGCACAGCTGGACCAAATGCTGGGCTAAAGAAACACTGACATGGTGGAGATGGGATGGTCCTCAGGCTGCAGCTGGAGTAGACCTACAGTCCATCAGTGCATGTCTGCTCTCTAACCCTTACATAAACACATATACATGGCTTCAATGTTTAAGTAGCTAATCAGAAAATGACCTTGAACAGTTGGTGTAGAGGCTGTAGGCTCAAGAGACCAAGTGGTCAGATGGAATGGAGGCCTTGGCAGTCTGATGTGCAATGTACATTGGCTTATTTTGAAGTGTTGCTGAGACCTCAAGGGTATGATGGTTCCTTGAATTTGAACCCATTAGACTTCAGCCTGCCCATTAAGACCTGCTTCTGTTTTATCTTCAAAATGCAAAACAGAGACTTTGCAAGTATATCTTAAGCCCTTCTCTCACAAATAGGGTTTCTTAGCTCCATTGTGCTGCGCGTTTGATATAGAACATGCTTGACAAGCAGAGGAATATTTTTAAGAAAGTTGCAGCAGCAAATTGCAGGCAGTGTGGCCCAAGAGAGAGCTGGCAGTGCATGGAAGAAGTGGCAAAAAGTCCCATGTGTCACATGCTCTACCTAACAAACTGGCTCTCTTGTGAAGGTGCTGCAGTGCCACTAAGGCTCATCAGATGGAAATGGCACATAAAAAACGGGAAAAAGGAGCACAAAATGCTGATCACGGCTTCAAGATATCTAACAAAAGCAGAGTGTATAAGAATTGTTTGAACACTATACTCGTATTTGTCCATTGTTCTTCAAGTGGAGTTTTAGGGTCCAGCCTGGTACCGTTTTCAGATGGTGCACATCAGTGCCGTTGTTGCCGTGGCCACATGATTCCTGTGATGTGCACGATTTCCCACCTCAGCATGAGTCTGACCTGCAGGCTGAACTGTATGGTGGAGCGTTTCAGTGTGCTCACAGGAGAACTTCCACTCTCAACACCTCTACACATTTTGTCTCTCTTTAGCAAGTAAAAAGACACTGTATTCTCATGGCTTGGAACGGCTGATTCTTTTGGATGGTGTGAGCACCAGCTTTTCATACTGTTAAAGACAGCAAGAAAAGAGCTCAGGTTACTTGGGCAATAAACATAATGCTCTCACATAGATACTCCCCTCAACCTACAGCTGAACCTAGCTTTCTAATGCCAAGGTCCATCAGATCACATCCTCCATCGACAGGCAGCACTATGAATTAAATATTTTATGATTAAAGTAGCAATGGAAAGCAGGAATGTGTGCACACAACTGAACTGCCTGGCGGAAAATCTCACACTGACTCTCGCTATTCACTTTTCCAAATGAAAGTTCACAAGGGAGAAACGACCATGATTTGTGCAAGCTGATGACTTATGGTGTTTCTGGGATTTCTCTTTGTTCCCGTGATAGGAGTGACAGAGGTGATCCCTTGAATTGACCACACTATGGAAGAGAATGGGTTTGGGCAGAATGAAATGGAATTACAGCCCTCGAATGGAAAGCTGACCCTAGTAATAGGGAATAGGGCTACATACTGATGACAGCAGTTTGTTCCACTCTTAGTGCTTCTGATTTCACCATGTAGCACACTGCAGGTGGGGGGAGTCACACCATGCAAACAGCTCTGGCAAAAACAAGGGAGCTTGGAGAGAGAGAGAAAGAGAGAGAGAGATCAGGGGTGGGTGAAAGTGAGAGAGAAAGGGAGCAGGATAAAGGGAAATGGAGCAGGAGGGAGAGATAGAGAGAGAGAAGGAGAGAGAGTCTATTAAAAATTCTCAGGATTTGATAATGAGATGTAATTATTTACTTTGAACTTCCCAATTAATAATGCAGAGACAGCAACCCAGTGAGAGCGGCACACAGTACTCCTTAACTATAGATGTATCAGGAAGCATGCTAATTGACTGATAGCTCTGTAACACAGACAAGACTGCAGAGATATTAATGATGGCTCTCTCAACCTCTTCTTCAGGGTGCAGTGTATGACTGGCATCTGCTTGAGGTATGGAGTGATAATTAGTGAGATAATTGCATATCTGATCTGATTAAATGTTCTTCGGAGGTTGGCCTGAATCCTGCCGTTTTGAGCTTTTATTTTCTCAGCTAGTATCATCCTCTAAACTACTAAATTAATTTTTCTGACAGGAGGTTTTTCCTTAACTTTGCAGCACACCAGTGTCAAGGATGCCCTTTGGGCTTGTAAAACCTAATCTTTGGACCAAAATCTTTGGTGTAATGGATGGCTGGCAGCACCAGCAGGTGACCACCAGAGGGAAGCAGTGAGCCGGGAATTAGTAAAGGGCTCATTAGCCTGGTCTTCCTCAGGTGGCTCTATCCTATATGCAAAGCTCACTTGGCTGAACAGAATCTTTTCTTTGTTACAGACCCCTTTGTTTCCAGTGTGTACGTGAGTAGGGAGTTGGCTCACCTGTTAACCCATCCCGTCTGGTTGGGTGGGCGACCTGCGCCTCCCTCATATCTCCACCAAGCATTTCCTCCCATCGCCCTCTTCTGTCCTCTCGTAGTGCAGTGGGCTGAGCTGTGCTTTCCTGCTGCCTACATATCAGGTTTGACTCCTGGTTCGGTTGTTGTTGGCCTTTTCTTTTACTTCCTATTCTGGCCGCATCAGCATTTGGATCCCACTGGGAGGGGTTCTGCTGCCCTCTTACATTCTGGTTTGGTAGATTTTTTTTTCATATTTCTGGTAATATGAAATAATTGCAAGCCATAATTAGTTTGTAGTTGTAGTATGTTGCAATTAAAAAGGTCAGACTTTAAAATTAATTTTGATCTGACATATATGTAGAACAGATATAGAAATCTAAAGGGAACTGCTTGCATCAACCACTGCAGCACACTTGGGTGACTGCTTTACTTGAAAATACATGGTCAGACTGTGTTCACTTTCACTGCAATTTAAAATAACAGCACTCTAACCCTACTGCTTAATTAGCTGTAAAACTGGAGGAAGTCTGCATGTATTGGGTCATGCCGTATATAGTGATAGCTGCAGATGAACTTGGTAAAACTTGTTAAAACTTGTTTCACCTAAAACCACTGCACAGCCAGCTGAATATTTATATTTCATATTGAGTTTTAAGATGAGAGGCAACCATAGCTGGCATTTAAAAGCCAAGGATCTTTACTGATCTCGTTTACAGGATTCAGTTCCAAAACAGTTCCATTACTAGCACACTGTCTTAACCACTGTATATTTTATTGTATCATTTCATGGTTACATGAAATGGTTTCAGGGTTTATCAAAGACACCTTATTTGGACATGTGATGTCATTAAGGCTAATTTACTTTGCATAAGCTTTGTTAAAAGATTGAAGATTTTGTTAAAAGATGTTTTTCATAGTGCAATTCCTCTTAGTAATCTGACAAAACATACCCTAAATCTCCAAAAGTAATTTCTAAACTTTATGCATTAGCTAATGGTGAAATAAACAAAGTTCCTTTGAGCTGTTTGCATTCATTAAAAGGCACTGTCTTCAGTGCAAAGCAAACATCAGCCATAACACAGTGTGCTATGAACTGTGGTATGAACTATTTTACAGAAACTTATATGCAGTTTGCAACTCATTATGTTACTGCAGACAACCCTACCTTTATACCAGTGAAACTCATAAAAAAATCGAAGGTGAGTGAAATAAATCTGAAGCTGGTCTACTCATCGAGAGTGTGCCTGAGTTAAGGAACAGGCTCGCTGACATCTTAGAACGAGGTGACCGATTGCGGATTTGATGAGTTTACTCTTAACACTATTTCTAGGGGCGATAGCTCAGAGCTGGAGCAGTATCATGATGGATGATACATCGTATTCTCTCTCTGAAACAGCATAGTGGTTCTATTGTATCCGGCAGGGGGTTATTCCATGCGGCCTCACAGCTATAGGCCACTTTGCTCTCTCCCTTTTTGATGGTTGCCTCGGCAGGAGCCCCAGGGCCTCCTCTCTGATCTTTTTTTCGGTCTGCTACGTCACGCATGAGGAGTCATGGATTTGTAGGTGGCGGCGCTCCTCTCACACCTCAGGAAGCTCCACAGGTGGCTGGTGTTGAGCGCAGCGTGAGGACAGTTTCACGTGTAGCTGTTCTATGCGCAAGCTTGAAGTCTCAAACATTACTGATTGGTCAGTGATAATCAGTTTACACCTGAACATGAGGCCCTCTAGTTGTGCATTGATTTGTTCATTTTAAAATGTGCTCTGCCACAGCATTATGAACTTGATACACAGTATTTATTTAACATTATGAACTTGATACACAGTATTTATTTAACATTATGAACTTGATACACAGTATTTATTTAACATTATGACTTTGATACACAGTATTTATTTAACATTATCTCATTGTTATTTATTTCTACCCTTATTTGTCTGTTACTCTGCCCTTTTTTCATTTGGTATGCAGTGCTGCTGTCCATAGATTATTTGACAATGGCAGTGGTTAAATGGTGTATTAGTCACACATACACATACACACTATTACACACACGCATGCATGCACTCACACCCACACACACTCACACTGTTGAAAAGTGCTTGTGACTCTTGTCAGGACTATGTGGGTGTTTCTTTGTGTACCCTGTAGGGGATGCTATCATGTCTTATGGGAAAAGATTCAACACTCAGATTAATGAAAAACACCATCTTGGACTCTGTGTATTTTCCCAGTGTACTCCCCACCATGGATGCCAGTGGCTTGCTGGTGATTTCAGCATGAGTGCACTCACGCATGCAAAGTCACTGAGATTTCCCTCAGAAAGATCTTACAATGGCCCCGTGCACTGAGCCTCCTTCTGTTCTGAGTAATGCTACTACATTCATGACAGATACACATATTCAGCACTACTTAAAAGGTTAAAAAAGTCCAAATAAAATTAGCAGCCATTAAATAAGTTGGATTTCATACAGTATATAGGAATCTGTTTTAGTTCCATGCATACAAAAGTAGTGATTAATGTATCAAATCCCTTTGTGCAAAGGTCGTCTCCTTCTGTTTGCATTCTCTCTTCTAACTGTATATAATAATGCACTGGTTTTGTCAGATGTGGTATCATATAATGCCTTTTCCCAAGCTAAATTATATGTTTAGCTTAAGAAGACTGGCTCTACCACTTTCTACACAAAGGGGGAGTTGACGTGAAGGGCCAGCTAAACACAAGTGAATTCACAAGGACACATGCTGTCAGCATCTCTTGAAGTCTCTGAAGTGCCACTGTTCAGTACCTAGCTTATCATATCATTACAGAGAGATTTGTGATAAGGAGCAAAGTTTCCTTGCTTGCATGAATTTGAACTAATGCAGCTTACTGAGTAGTGGGGCAAAACAATATCTTCAGATAACGTTAATGGATATCTCAGAATCAGTTCCTCCAAGGGAGAGATAGACATTCTGATCTGACCAGCAAAAATATGTATTGCATTTTACATTCAGTCTGTAACATCATGTCAAAACCGCTTGTTAATGTCTTTTAAAAAATTCAGCCTGTGCGACTGTGCATCAATGCTTTGTAAAGAGAATAGTATCATTCTGAAAATTACATTACAAATACTTTCTTGGGATGCAAATTCAGTAGTGGGAAAACCTTCAAGAGTTCATTGCTGGCGTGGTGCAGAGGAAAATCTTGTAGAAATCAGTATTCAGAATTTGCAGTGATCATTTTTGATGACAGCAAGACCCTGTGAATAGCACTAGATGAAGACTCTGAGCTTGCAGCTTATGAAATACAGCTTCTCACAGTTATCAACACCACCATACAGACCTGATGTTGCTGGGGTTTCTTAAAGATTAATGGGTAGGCAAGCAGCAACCATGTTACAGTCATAGTCAATAAGTTTAGCTATATGGTTGCACATGCAGCCCTGCAGTGGGAATACATAAGGCAGAACTGGGCTCTATGGTAACTTATTTTCCACCCACTGAAAATTAAATCCATAACAGCTGCAAGGAACCATTACAGGAACAGAAGACACCCAGTGGATAAGTCATACTGGCTCTAATCTGCATACTTACCAGGTCTTGGCCAGTCAGCTAAACATGTTAAAGCAACAGAAATGTGATTCACTGAGAATTATTTACCAAAACGCTCCTATCCGAATTGCTAGTGTTTTAAAAGAACCGTAAAATGCAGATGCTGACTGAACAGGACATTGTTCTCCCTGAGAGAATAATTACATTAGGATTTGTTCATGGTGAATTATTGATTATTTGGAAACGGCACTGATTACACTGAAGACTTGAGGAGATTGTTCTAAGCCTCAGCCTCCCTGGTGCGGCTGGCCAAATGGTGCTGTCCAGTAAGTGGACTGCGCTCTCATTGTCCCCAGTCTGCTTGGTCAGCATTTTTCCAGAAGCTTCCAGTGGCCACCTTCACTTCCCTGCCTTTCTGTGGGCTTTTTAAAAGGGCCGTTAAAGGGCCTCTGACTGAGTGCTCCCCCACTCAGCTACGCTGCACTAACCCGTGTGGCGGTCCTGTCAGCTGGCATTATAGTAACCCATGCTGGGTGGCGCATGGCAGTCATCGTTCGGGGGAGCCAAAGGGGAGGGGCTTTGCCATAGAGAGGCTGTGTGGCTCAGACCATCTGACCTTTACTGCCTTTGGGTAGCTCAAAGTGTGCTCTCCGTGTGCGGGCGGCCATAATAAGAGCCAGCCTGCCACGGATCATCTACGGCCCATGGGCTGATGTGATGTGAAGGCTTGAGTCATAAATTCAATGGGTGGAGAGGTGAGAGAAGATGGTGAGACTGTTTGACTGGGGGCATGATGGGCAGCTATATGCAATTGAACAGGTCACAGTAGCAATCATTTATATTTTATCCAGCCGAGGAGAACTGAGGCGATATTTTGCCACATGATGTTCCAGAGAATATTCAGAGACACTTGTTCATATATTTGAGCAGATTTTATTTATCTTATAATTTTGTCTTATGAAGTACATTTTTAACTGACAGAGCAGCTTTGTTTCTTACATTCATTTTTAAATGCAAATGTCTATGTAAATGGCCTGCCACTTGACTGCTGGAGTGATCTACATGGTGGTTCTTAAATCACTCTTTGATGGTGGAGATTTGAAAGCTCCATCAGGCACAGCGGTTTATCTGAACATGCCCTGACAGCCTAGCTTTTGCAGTGTAATAGGCCTCTCTCATCTCAGTGCCCTTCCTCCCGATGAGGTTATGACGTTGGGAAGCACGCTTCTCACAGTGCTGCTCAACTCTGGGGCCTTACTCTGTGCTGGGCATCAGAGAGTTTAGGAGATCAAAACGGGGGATTAAAATGGCTGGCAGGCCTGGTTGCCAGAACAGAGGACAGTTTGACATGCACACATTGTTTTCTGCAAGGACGCAGTGATTAAATGTGACTGACGTCACCATGTTTATCAAGGTCGCTAAATGCCTCAGCATTGCATGCGTTCACACCTTCGGCATTTACTGTCCTCACGATTTCAAAAGTGAAGACACAGAAAAAGAGTTGTGTAATAAGTAGCTTGGCAAAAGTCTACGCAAACATGACTGGCGCGCACAAAGATCAGTGGCATTACATGTTCCAGCTTTTGATTCCAAACAGCCAATGTGAAAACACAGCCTTCTGTTAGTTTTCCTTTTGGAGTCACTGGTCATGTAAACAGTCTTGGATTATTCTTGTGACCCATGTGTTTACACACAAATGTTGCATGGGGCAGACTCTCACTGACTAATCTAATAGCAACTCTTTGGTGACAATAAAAGCACACAGTCCTTAGTCAGTCCCATCATCTACATGCAAATATGTCACAACTCTATTTGCCTTTACTTTCATGAATCTCAGATGCAAAATATGCTTTGCTTTGTCTAGCACTTTTTATGGATGGTGCATTCCACCAAAAATCCATAATTTGTTAGTTATAATTTAATTACATTTTTGTGGATTTGTTACAAAGATTCAGTATGCTCAATTGAACAATGAGAAAGTAATATAAGCATACAGTCCAGAATCTTTGACATTTTTTCACTATTGAACTTGGCTCCATTTCTCAGAGAGACTCTTAATATGGAAATGTGTCCTTAAAGCTAGTCCCAGGTCCTAAATGGGTGTATATGTTAATGGTAGTAACAATACTTGATACAAAATTACAGCTTCTGGGAAATAATCAAGATTCTTTCAAAGAGGTTGAAAGCATTGGCTTGCATTGTTAACCACAAAGATAAATGATTGAAGTCCTACAAGGTACGCCAAACACCGGTAAGACTGCAGTTCTACAGTTCCTGCCCCTCTGTGGCACTGTGCCATTGTTCCTATGGGGGCATTTGAATATAACATAAAGGAAACCCTACTACACAACAAAGCTGACTATTATTTGAAAGATGGAATTTTGAAACTGTTCTAACTTTTCTAGACTTGTAAGTGGTCAAAAAGATCAGCTTTTTCACTTATTATAAGGATAGTTGATCTCTGAACATGGTCAAACCAGCAGCTAAAACATTACTCACCTCAGGGAGAGAGCGTTCATCATGCCACCAGCTAACTTTGTCATACTTTTCCTGATATCACTTAAATATCCTCCAAGACGTTTCAATTAGGCCACTCTAAACTCAAGCCACTGCTAATGAAACTACAGCTAATGAAATCAAACCAGTACTAATGAAACTACAGCTAACGAAATAAATCTACTACTAATGAAACTACAGCTATTGAAATAAAGCTACTACTAATGAAACTACAGCTATTGAAATAAAGCTACTACTAATGAAACTACAGCTAATGAAATCAAGCTACTAGTAATGGACCTGCATGGTTATAGCATAGTTTTTGTGTTTCTCATATTTTCCAGAACCATTTGAGTTCAGTTTAAAGAGGAAGCAAAATGGATGTTATCTTCTGAATGTCTGTCTCTTCCAGATAAATAATTGTTCTGTTTCATAGCTGCAGTAGATTCATTGTACGTTCATTGCTGCTCCCATTTTACTTATGTTAGTACTAAAAAGAACAACTGAAAAACTGTACTGAAAAACTCTTCAGTATAACCACACAGAAGACTAGTTCTTTTCAGCAGGACAGATCTGATCAATTGTGCAAGTCAAATATATGTCATAGAAACATTCGAAGACTTGAAGTGACTCAGGCACTTAAACCATATTCTTTGTAAATGTTTATGCATTGGAGCAACAACCCACCCCTGCACTGGTTGTGATAAGCCTTCATCACACGCTCAAAATCCAACCATTCATGCCCATCTCCATGACAACCCAGGACCAGAGACTTACATTGTGATCCACCACCCTACTATACAGTCCTACCAAGCTATTTAGATATCTTGATGCTGTAGTAGCTCATGTAAAAAATTAATTATGCATTCTACAGATAAGAAGACCTGACGATATATAATGTGTCTCATAGAATGTAGGTGATTTGGAAATGTCTCAGTGTTTGGAACCAGATTACATGGCTATGATACATAACCAATATATGGTAATGTGCAGTATAAGAGATGCACTCAAAATTATGTGTCATAAAATTTCTCTGTCCGCAGTAGTGCATGAAAAACAGCGAATCTCTTCTCCTTGTTCGCAAGAACCTTGGTCGGGAAGATGTGAACACACAGCAGGTTGGTCTTCACACAAAGGCATTTCCACTGAGACTGACACTCCAGACTCCAGATGTTAAATTGGACCAAATGGGTTTATACACCAACTGAGTCCACTGATTAGACCTTTATTAGACATAATACACAAATCTGTGTGGGTTTTTTCCAAGGATACAAACCCCAGAAGGAGTTCTGAAGTTATTTTAATTAGTGGCTTATAAAGTGGAAAACTGTGACATCTAATAGAGAAAATAATGAGAGTGCATAAGGTAAAGGTTAATGAGAGACAGCAGTGAATAGGGAGGAGAGAAAGAGAAAGAAACAGAGTGAACGGAGTGAGCACATTTCTGAGTTAAATTTGAAGCAAAATGAATGCCTCTGTCTACAGACATTCACATGAAACGAACCAAAATGTTCAATGTTTCAAATAGGTAATGTTTGAATGCATACATAAGAGATACAAATAATTCAAAAGATGACAAACAAGAGAGGGGAAGAGAGAGAGAGACAAAGAGAGAGAGAGAGAGAAAGAAGGATAAATAAGGATGTCAAAATCAAGGTCCCGCAAGATGGCCATCCTCATTATCATGATAAGAGCGAGAATCTTGAAGAAGGGCTTGAGAGTGCTACTGAGAGCAAGAGGGCTGATTAAGGCAATCAAATCTGCAAAGACAGAGAACTTTGTCTTACTGTAGAAATCTTTTAAGCAGGACCTGGACAAAGACTATACTGAAAAATGAGTGACTCTCACAGTTCCATTATATTTCAGATCTACTGCATTCAAGCTTCTCACAATCTATTTTGTGTAAATCAATGTAGAAAATCAGTTCAATGTGAAGAAGACCAAAGGCCTGCTGTCCTTGATATTACTTCTCAAGAGTGAAGAACCACTATCCTTGCATTTGGCTCACCTTGACCACCTTGAATCCACAAGCTAATGCAGGAGAAGGACTGATTCATGAATGGGTAGTAGTAGAGTCTCAGCTGTGGAGGTAGATTAACTCTAGTCCTTTCCGCCCACCTTCCTTTAATACTCTCCTCTTTGAAGCAACCTCCAGAACTGATACATCAGCAAGCATCAAGCTACACTGATGCAGTGTACAGGATGAAGACCAGCTCCACACAGGCTGATACTCCAGGCAGAGTTGTGACAGTCACAGTAAAACTGGCTTAGCCATGTTACATCTGCAAATCTTTGCTAAGCTATTCTATAATTCTGACATGTGCTGGAAGCCTGTCTATAGATAAATCAATGTGTGGGGGTGGGGGGGGTGGGTGGGAATGGCTGCCATCGTTATTGACTGGACGCCTTAAAGATGCAGCAAAACACGTCAGGCACCAATTGGTCTCAGTGTAGCTACTCATCAAAAGATGATAAAGTCTGATGGCACAAACACAAAAGCGTAGACACAGGAACATTTATGGTTCCTGAAGTGTGAAATTATCGGCATTTCTTTTGACGGGTCCCATGGTAGTGGGCAGCACCAATTCAAAGGAAGCATTTGCTTGCAGCTAAGAGACTGGATGCACTGCACACTCAGCAGAAAGGAAAGATTTTCCAAGATGGAGTTACTGCATGGATCTTGGCCCTGTGATGGCGGTCGTTTCACTGAAGCTCGGCAGCATGGGGTTTTAAGAGACTATGGATTCAGATTCTGAGCTTTGAACTCGTAAAAGATTAAGCCAAATAGTGACAAATTAACCATAGTGTTACCATTTAATGTATGCCATTAACCAGTAAGATTCCTTATGTATAATAACATTGTTCACTGTCCGTGGGTGGAAGAGATGAATCTATTCAATCACTTTCACTAATGATCCTGGACTCATTCTGGGATGAAGCCAGGCTCTCTTTTCATCACTGTACCTTGGATCATTAGCTAAGCTCCTTGTGTTTAGGTCATTAATGAAGAGTCGATAAGAGCACTGTGACTATGATCACCTGCCCCTTTTAACAAGTGCACTGACTAATACTTATGACAAACAAAAGTGACTTTGGTCAGATATAGTTGGTGCCATATCCAACGGGTAATGTTCAGAGCACCTAGGGTCCTTTTAATGCTCTAGCTTAATGATTCTTCTGGAGGGGCCCTGCAGCACAGCCAGAACAAGTGTGAAGTGCTTGCTCCCAACTGACCTCTTGAATTGGTTTAATATGCACACACTGGCTACTTAGATGTAATTCTCAAGATGCTGCCATTTGCAATGACAGGCTTTAATGATATAATGACAGGCCATAATGGGAGCAATACCAGCAGTGCTATAATGGCTGGCCATTCATTTTATACTGCAGTGTTCTAGTCTGAAGTGATCTTTCTGACCACCTTAGGTCTGCTGAATGTACAGAATGCCCTTTTCACAGTGAAGCACTGTTCTGGACACTCCACCGGTGCGTCTCACAAACGCCTGCACCATGCAACACAACCCCTGTCAGCAGCAGGGGCAAGGAGTCAGGGAGAGGATGATGCTGGATTCAACAGTGAAGAAGGACGAGCCAACCTGAGCTCCTATCCCCCGCACCTGTCAGCTGCTACCTTCTCTCCCATGTGCACACCATAATTCCCCTTCAGGTCTGCAGAGATTATTGTCTCTGCAGTAGAGGAGCCTCCGTAAAACTGGGCCAGGGCTTTCCCTTCGTTCTGCTTGCTGATTCTCTTCACATGTCCGATGTTTAAAGGGAGAGACTGAATGGGGTGATGTGCTTTGGGCTGCAAGCATGTTTTTTTTGTTGTTTTTTTAGGAAACGGCTTATTAGCAGATGATGGAGAAGTTATGTTTGTCATGATCCTCCTTTTTTTGTCTAAGGAGCTTTTCTAGCAAGAAGTGAAAATTCACCTCAACACCCAAGAACACCACAGCTCTCTGTCAGCAGTGTGACCCAGTTGAGAGAATAGCAGTTATTACATAAAGCTGCTGGGCTGGCTGGAAATAGTTGGAAAAGTTCTCTGGCATGGAGAATATGTATGCAGGTTGTATTTTCATAGGACAAATCCTATTAGTGTTTTACTGGGTTGAAAGTCAGTGCACATTATACCACCCCAAAGAGACAGACTAATGCCACATTAGGTTTTCTCTAATCAGCAATATTCCCCCTAAGCCAGACAGATAACCATCTTCACTGAGTACAGTACATCGATATTGTCTCCATGAACACAGGGCACATATTTTTTGGAAACATCCACCTCACTGTACTCTTTGAACCTGATAATGTCCACTAATATTAGTTAGATATTATTTGATCTATAAACAAATTGTTGATAGATGAACAATAATAATGGCATATTATATAGTTCTAAAGACATTTATCTTCTAATTGTACCTAACAGCAGTATACACAGTCATAATGAAAAATGACGAATCTATATTAATTATTAACAGGTAGTTGATACTGCACAGTTTAATTAGTTTAAACATTATTCATAAAGAGTTAGAAGGTATTTTGTAACACAGGACTGTTAAGGAAAAGTTAAGCCTAACAGTTTTTTTTGTTCTCACTGTGCTCATCTCTTTAACTCTGATGAGTGTTTTTTCACAGCCTGCACCATTTCCCTAATTAGATGCCTTTCTTTTTAATGAGAACCATGTCTCTGTGCCTGGCAGCAATTTGTTCTTCTTAAAGTAATTATTGACCAACTCAATGCATTACAAGTGTACTTTATGTGCATGCAATAGAGACAGCTGATGTAATGAAACATATTTATTGATCTAGATGTCAAGACATGTTTGCCTTAGTGCACTGATGGGATACAATTGTCAAGAAAACATGGAGACAGAGAACTATAAAGGTCAATATAAATGAATAATTGATATTTCATATTATTTATCTAGATGCAGCCTTTACAGCAACTCATTTCAAGGTCAGCAATTCCTGAGCCAAACATAACTGAAATACAAAGAGGGAAATGGGTAGTACGTGTCTAACACATGTGATCTTTAGCATACAGCTGGCGTTAGCTGAACACCTTTTAGAAGGTGTTCATTAATTCACTGCATATGCAAGTCTGTAACTCTAAACTTGCTCACAGTATTTTCCGTACAGTCCTGAGCGAAGTGGCTTAGAGGTTTATAACAAAGGTTTATTTCCCTTTGCTTCGGAATCAGGATCTTTCTTAGGACAGGCAAAAAGATGCCTGCTGTGAGTTGTTTCTGCCTTTCAGTTGTTCTGATAAAGTACTTTTTATCTTGTGTTCTTAGAGGGGAAGGTGAGAGAAAGCAGGACATGTATGTGTAATGCAAGAATTCACTTTTGTATGGACTTGTGCAGCACAGAGCAAACAGGCCCACATACTGTGCACTTCATCCTCTGTCTCCCTTACAGTGGGGGGAGCTCCTTACTATAGAACTGAGAAAGGGTGTCTCAGTACACTTACACAATGCATCTACTGCAAAGAAGAGCGAGGTGTAAGGAATCCTTATCACATAATAAATAAACATCTTATATTCTGTCTTACCTGGAGCTAAGACATTGTTTCAGGAAAGATATGGAACTGCAGTGCAGTTCAAGCCTTTGGCAGCCTGTAGGTGTTCATGTGAAGGATGTGACAGGTATGTGTGTGTACATTGCTAATGATGTTCTCTATGACCACGGTGCGGCGAGCTCGCGTGTGAGCAGGCGCATGCAGCGTACGCACAATGCCGGGTGTCCAGTCTCCACTCACTTCTCCTTCTCTGGCTCCTGTCCAGGGAGGCTCCCTGCACGGCAGCGCGAACTCCTCCCTCATGTCTGAGGGTGCATGGGGGCCTGTGCTCATGGAGCAGCACTCCACAGAGCAGGAGAGAGGAGGGGAGATGCTTGATGTTGCCTCTTGTCTTCATTTGCATGGGTTTTTTTGTTGCCACTGTTGTTTTTTGTCTGATGCTGTGCCAAAGTGCTTCGAGAAGAGAATCTTCACAGCCTCCTTTTGAAATTTAAATAGATGTTGATGGTTCCCTCTTTTAGAGCTGGTAACATGCTCAGGGTAGATTTTTTTATCGTGAAATTACTATGGGTGAAACAGGTTGCAGGGCAGATTCAGAAATGCAGTGCAGAGTTACGCCCTATGAATTGAATGCCTTGCTGCGCCCACAAAGGATATTATTCTGCTCTTACGGTACATACAAGAAGATATATGCTTTAGTCCCCAATGGTTGGGTCTATAAAGGGTTCAAAAGCATGTTAGTTATAAGAACTGAAGAAGATGAAAAATGAGTGGGTAAAAGTGGGCCAGCATGGAAGAGTCTTCCTCAAAGAACCATGTCCTCATTTTCTCTTATGTGTACAACACGGTGGCATTAAATGATAAAAACACTCAAACAACCTGATAATTCTCATAAAGGACTTGCGTTTCACACTGCTGTACACTTAAAATTTACACTTGAGATTAGTTAACCTAAACGGCTCAATCACTGTTTTCCTGAACATGAAGCTCTGAGATTTCATTTTCACAATATATAGAATGTTTAGGTCAACATTTATTAAATATTGGCTTTATTTACCACCATTATAATGTGTTTTGCAGAAAGCACTATATAGCAAATTTTTTGTACTGCTAGAAGTTAAGAGCACATCTTTTTAATGTAAGAGCACGATTCACAAATCTTTCCTGGCTTTCCTTTGCTCTCATGCAAAATACATATGTGCACCCTCAAATGAAGCTTGTTTGCATTTGGATTTGTCCTTCTCTGCTATAGACCTGCACACAGGTTCTCAGACACCCTGCTCTTGAGTGTACTTGCTGTTTTTTCATATGAAGAGTCTGCTTATTCACTCGGATTTATCCTTTCTGATCACAAAACGTTTTATGTTCTTGTTTTTGGAATCTCACCTCGTACAATATAGCCAAATGTCACCAGCCTATCAGATCTAAGGGTTTTGACCAGTTAAATTGTCACTAAGGCTCCCCACAATGTTCCCTTTGGTTGGGTACTGCAAAACTAGATGTTATTTTTTTAAATAGACATCTTCATGCTTCAGATGTTATTTTTAAATATTCATTCGGCTTTGCTGAATGGAAAACAGCATCAGCTCCTGTGCTCTTCTTCTCTTGGTGGACTGCACTTTTCTTTAAATGTGTTTTCTTCTCGTGTAAACAGCAGTGCAAGCATCTTTGAATCACAAGTAATAACAGCACACTAATAAAAAGTGTCCATTTTTTTTCTTTGAATAGAAACATACAAACAGCTGCTGCATTCTCTAGAATTATGTAAACCTCTACGGACATTACTGTACAGTGCAATCATGTATTATTTATAATGTTGTATTAAGAGAGTGTCTGTGCAGTGTCTTTGATTTACGTCAGGTTAATTGTTTAGCACTCAGATGAATCCATCCATGCACACTCAGTTGCTGAGCTGTGAAAGGTTTCCACACAGTGCAGCCGAAAATCGACCTTTGCTCACTCTGCTGACATGAGGTTTTTTTTTTTTTTTTTGCTAGGTGACATCCCTAACTCCAGAGATGCATGTTTTTCTTCAGGCTAGATGTGGGTCCCCTACTCCCCCCACCAGACTCCTGGGTTCTGATTAAATATTAACCACCTCCACAGCTTATCTGTGTACAGTATGTGGCTGAGGTCCTTCTAGAGAATGGCAGTGATTTATTTCGCTCTAAAGACCTGTCTTCCAATTAGGGAGACTGTAATGGCAGTTCTGAAGGTCACTAAGTCAGCATACTGTTTGTTGTGTTCATATTCTCATGTACAGGCCACAAAGGTACAATCTGATCTGATTTTTTGTTCTAAATTGCCAAGGAGCTTGAGAAAATATTGTAGGTATTTCAGTCAAATTCAGTGTGAATTGGTGGACAGAAGTGATTCTATCATTTTGCCACAGTAGCTTCCATAATACACATTTAACCACAATTTAATACTGCATTACCATTACACAACATTATACTACATACATATATAATTAAATATTCATAACAAATAGCAACAAGCCACCAGAACGTTTTTAAATGAACACATGAGATAATGCAATGATGTACTATAATTATAGTACACAGCTGGAGATGTATATTTATTCTGAACACAGCCAAACACTGCAGAAATCCCACAGCCCACAGAAGAATCATTTATTTTCTTTGACTCAGTACACTGAAATTGTACGGTACATCTCGGCAGGCCTCTCAGCCAGGAACACCCAGCTGGATGCAGACGGCTGCAGCAGTAGGTAGGGAGAGATAACGCGCGTCGATGGGCTTCTGCTCGCTGCCACCGCTAAGTGATGGCCTGGAGCTTTAGGAGCCGGCGTGTCATCAGCGCTGGTGGCGAAACCTCTGAATTCACAGTGTAAGCTTAGAGATTGGCATGGCATATGTTGGGTTTCCACCATGGGTTTGATGCCATCTGATAACAGCCTATTACTGCCAGTGGATTACTGAGATTTGTATTGTTACTGTACTTCAGAGTGTATTCAAGCTGTCTTTTGTCCAAAATGCCTTTCCTTTGGTGGGCCTTCTTCTATCCACAGGGTGCAGTCATGTGTCACCCACATCTCCAGTGAGTCAGTTATGAAAAACAGCCCAAATGAAGCAATTCCTTCCTTCTTCTTTGTCACCAAATTGTATTTACATATAGTCAGATTTTGTCAGCTTTACACATAATCTGATATATAACCTATTGATAAATATCTAGGAGCACAGAATTGTTTTATATTTTGTTAAAATATATATATTTTTAAATACTCTTAAATACTCTTAAATACTGTTGCTGCTTTTACCTACTTGTTCTATAAGATACAGTTATTGTCACAGTAATTCTTCTTGGACCTATAAAAAGGGAAAGGTTTGCATTAAATACAATGCAAGATTTATATAAATTTATATAAATAAATGTATAAATAAAATAAATAAAACTTTGTATACAATAGAATACACTGTACTACTAAAAGAGTATTCATTTGCCACAAAGTCCTTGACACTGGGGAAAGATTTATGTCATAATAATAAAGACAGCAAGATAAATGTCTAAAATATTTTCAGACTATGAAAAAGTGCATAGCCTGCATCATTTGGCTTTTCCCCCCTGTGGTGTCATTAGAGCTGTCTTCCCTCTATATTACTCTCACTCACACCATCTGTGATGCTTCTTCTTTGGCTCTGAGTTGAGCTGTGAGGTATAGATTCTGTTCTTCCGATCACGCTGCTGTTATTAAGTGTGCAATGGATCTCTCAGATTGGACGCGCCTTTCAGCTCAGGTCCAGTATGGCACCAGCACCTTTTCTTATTTGTTGAGAGACTGAAGGGAGATTGTTCTTTTAAGATCAATTACACTCTACCTGAGTGATCGGTGTCGGTCCGGCCTGCTCGCTGAAGCTGAGAAAAGGAGACATCTTCAAAAACAAAGGTCCAGATGACAGGTGTGGGCGCAGCATGGACAGGACGCTGTCTTTAAACAAATTGCTGTTGGCGAGGGTTAGATTGATTCAGCTCTAGCTAGAAGATGTCCTTTGAGACAGCAATTTATGTTACTAGAGACCTTTAATTTGTTAGATGACTGTCCATTCACGGCACAAATGGTGAAAACAGATTATTAATTATTCCTGTAATGACTGTTTGTAACACATCTTGGAATAAAGCATGAAACATGAATATAAAACTTTCTTTTATTATTTTAATGAAGTTTTTAAACTTAAAATGTAGCTTTTAATAAGTGCACATTCAAATAAAAAATAATGAAAATAGGACTATTAGTCTTTTGACCACTTAAATTCACTTAGTTGATCATTTTACTTTAACATTTACGGTTTCTATCATAGTAATTCTGACAAATCTGATGTTAAACTTTCTGTGTTGTAGAATGGAAAACAATATAAACACAAATTATGGTTCCTTTTGAATTTGAGTATTACTCAAATGGAATACATGTAAAACAGCCTCAGGCAGTGGTTGAATAACCACTGAACCCTCTCTAGGGTTTTATGTACCCTTGAATTATTTTAAACTAAAGACGTCTGTTTAAAATGTTCACTTTTCAGACTCGCCTATATATCATCTTCAAAGCTAAAGTCCACCTTATTTAGATTTTGTTGCAGTTACATTTCCCTGAGAGATTCATCTCGACTGTTTATTGTAATTAATTTTAAACACAATGTTTAAAAGGTACACTATATGGACTATTCACACCTAAGGGCAAATGTTTAAATGCCTCTGTTATTCCAGGTTTGGTATTTCATATTTCAGTGCATAATGGAGACATTAGTTCAAATGGAAGGGGTTGATCCATGCATCATTTTAAAGGTACATTAGTCCAGATGCAAGAAACGCCACCTCTAATGATTAAATGAGTGAGAACAGTAAGATTGGAACACTTTTTTGTTTACTCTGGAGTACGCCTCTGAGAGGTAGCTAGAGTGTCCAGCAGAATTCAGATACGGTTTTCTAGAATGATCAAAGTCGTGACTTCCCTCTCTTATTTAACAAGTTGTTTGCAAAAGAGAACCGTGTGGTAGCCATTTTCTCAGCGTGTGAGTGCTTGTATGTTAAAACCTAGCTAGATAAATAATCACCAGAAGTAAGCTGAAATGCTTCTCTCTCCCAGCAAAGAATTGATTTATTCTACTTGGCAAGTTATGACGATATACCATTACATTTCATTTAATCATGTTGCTTAAGGACTCTATAAATTCTTCTTGGTATAGTAGTGGTGTTTGGTCAGAGCAGGCATCTGACCCTGATATGTTGTCTTACTCACTACAAAATTAAGATTCTCATCAATATTGAAAACATAAACCTAGAACCACTTAGAATTTGGCTCATAATGATTTGCTGCTGTGAAAACCGTCAAGACTGTCAAGTATTTTTGCTGTCCAATATTTCTTTGTAATGAGCTCCCATGAGTTTACCAGTCACTACTTGTGTTAGCTAGCTTGCTATTTAGATAGTTAGTCATCATTAGCTTCAAAGGAGTTGACCAGTATATTTCTATTCACCCAGAGCCTTACATTACTTAGCTCTCTATCTAATAAAGATTTATTTACTTAATTTGACATCTTCTTTTACCAAAAAGATGATGGGGAGGTGGGGTTTGAAGACTGGGGCATTGAGATGTGTCTCATTGAGGACGTCAATATAAACACATTGATTCCCAGAAGACAGTTTTGGTCCAAACATCTGTCCTAGAACAGTTTTGGTACTGATCTTATGGTAAAACACGATTTCTCAGGCATCTAATACACATACTGATGCCACTAATAAAAAAAAGTTTAATTTTTTTAAATTATGTTCTGTATGTTTCACATTTATTTTAATTAGAAAGAAAATAAGGGGGGCAATGACTAATGCACCTTTAAATGTTTTTTTCAAAATCACAGTTACAAACAGAAAAAGTGATTTATGTGATATTTTTGAAAATTTAATTAGCGTTTCTACTTCCTTAAATGGTTAAGTGTAATTTAAGGACTGACGATGACATATTTGTATAGTTATTAGCAAGTCAAGACAAGTCTGTTTTTTAGAGTTTCAAGATATTACTCTGATGAATTACTTGGTTCAAAAACCTTGGTTCAGACATGAAATCTCATGGTATTAATTAAATTTCCACAGTCAACATCATGAATGTAGCACATTGGGTCTGGGTGGAGCGCTGTAGCACATGGGGGGTCTGGGTGGAGCGCTTTCTGTGAGCAGGAAGGACGAGTCCCAGTGCACTCGAGTAATAAGTGACCCTTAGCAGCAGGTGCCCTCCATACCTCACTGAGATCCCAGTCATGTTAGTTAAGACTTCACTCTCTGTGAGTGTTGCATGCAAATAGCACATTTCCCTACAGTTGCACAGAGGCACAATAACAGTTACGCTCACTTTCAGGTAGAGCTCATGGGAGAAGGTGGAACATATGGACCAAGTTCCTTATTCCCGGGGGGAGGATATTCTCATGCGGGCTCCTTTATCAAAGCAGTGCTGAAACAACATTGCACAGTTCTTTTTGAAGCCCTATTGTGAGTCTTTGGAGTGTTGTGCGCTCAAGGAGGACCATCTCATTGGCATTTTATTAGCAGAAGAGGAAGGGTGGAATAGGCAAAAAAGAAAGAGGTATGATCAAATGGGAGGTCAACTAGGCTTAATGGAGGTGTTGCAGGCCACTATGCCATACTGCCTTCATAACATCTGACAGTGGAGGGTAGAATTAGCTCAGAAGCTGAAGCTGTGGTAAATTGCAGCACATTACAGTAAATTGCTGTTCCTGACACTGCTGCTGTAATGAAAAAATATATTATGTTTTATATGTTTTGATTGTAATTAACTGCCACTGACATTGGTGCAGCTGCTAAATACCATTGACACTGATGCAGGCTGCTGCTGAATTTTCTGAATCAAGTCAAATGCATTAACGGAGCTATAAGACATTTCTTCTGTGCTGTACAAGGGAAAAATGACAAAGCACTGAATCATGACTACAAATCATGAAATTGTCATGTGGCCATGAAAACACATGCAAGACCATATTAACCAACCTGACTGCTGTTCATGGAACGTGCATATTAAATTCTCAGTAATATATAATCAAATATTGCTGTGTGGTAGAAAATGTAAGTTCCATTCCTGAAGAGATCCGAAAAATGATAAACATAACTCCATTTGAGGATCTATATGTTTCTATAATTAATTAATGGTCATTTAATTCTCACTTGCTCTGAAAGTACATTGTGTTAATATCCTCCATTCTGGGGCTTATAGAAACAGTCTGTGCTCATCTTTTGAAAACTTGCACAGCAAATATCAATTTGACATCAGTATGCAGTATGAGGAATAATTGCCATCAGCACAAATAATTTTCCTTACCATACGCTGTCACTTAAGATAGATAAAACAGACCAAATACCATAACAGAGAACAAATTAATTTTGTTCAGAAAAGAGAAAAGAGGTTCATCAGAATGCAGCCCTTTCATTCAGAATGGTAAGAACAGACATGTGGGAGCTAACAATCAATCCTTTCGACCTTGGGAGCCCATAGCAACCTTTTAAATTCAAGATACACAGTCACAGAAGGATTTTGTGTGTATCTGTGTGTATGGGCGAGAGAGAGAGAGAGAGAGAGAGAGAGAGAGAGAGAGAGAGAGAGAGAGAGAGAAGTTCTCCACAAGATGCTGCAAAAATTCAAGAGAAAACAGGAGAAAATACAACTCTGCCCATACCAATCCAGATGTGGCTTCCAGTCTTCATTCCTTTTGTAACTCATTCCTTCTCATGATTTCTCTTTTTCAGGAAATCACTGAGGTGGGCAAAGCTCTGCTGATTTTTGGACTGACCTCCAGACTTTCCCTCAGAAAGGGGAGATTTGTGAAATCTGAGGGGAGGGAAATACATACAAAATCACTCTGAGAAGAATATTTATGGATCAGACACACAATAGAATGACACAGCAGGATCCAGAAAAGTAAAATGTTTTTACTTTAACATGCCCATCTTGCTAGATTGGTCAAACAAAGAACTTTAAAATGATTCTAGATTCCTGAAAGGTGCTTATGTTGGTCAGCTTATTAGTCAAGTTGGACTTTTCTGGCTAAAGAAACACAGACACATAGATAACCTTTGGCAATGTCTCCATTCTTGTTGAGAGGAGTTAGATGGACCAATTGTTTTGTTTTATGTCTGCTGGTGGTTCTTCTTAGTCTCTTTCTTGCCACACTGGCAGCAAGACCCAAAGTCCCAGGCCATATTCATCCAAACTCCATTCGTATTGATGGAGACATCTCCCTGGGAGGCCTGTTCCCGGTGCATGCACGGGGTCATGGTGGAAAGTCCTGTGGGGAGCTTAAAAAGGAGAAGGGCATTCACCGGCTGGAGGCCATGCTGTTCGCTCTGGACCGCATCAACAACGACCACGAGCTGCTGCCCAACATCACGCTGGGGGCTCGGATTCTGGACACCTGCTCCCGAGACACGCACGCTCTGGAGCAGTCCCTCACCTTCGTCCAGGCGCTCATCGAAAAAGACGGCACGGATGTGAAGTGTCCGAACGGAGACGCACCCATCATCACGAAGCCCGAGAGAGTCGTGGGGGTGATCGGTGCTTCCTCCAGCTCTGTGTCCATCATGGTGGCCAACATCCTTCGCCTGTTTAAGGTAAAGCACCAATGCTTAGTTCTCATCACAGTAGTATAGATACTGTAGAAATAATTCACATTCTCACACTTATCTCACATCAGGTGATTTTTATGAAAGTGATTAAAAAACAATAAAAAAGTGAATACACTTTCCTACTGATAATGATGCTTTTTGTTGATTTATGCATGTGGTTTAATTTATATTTGTAAAACATTGTTGCAGTACACACTGCGTTAATTACAGACCTTTGAATTAGAAAGTGACATCTTCAAACATCCAGCATTTTTCAAGCATAGATGCATATTTTGTGATGGGGGGGGGGGGGGGGGGGGGTTAAAATTTAAGAATTATAAAATTTAAAAAGCAA
>JAOYMR010000017.1:8702000-8716375 GCA_025802075.1 Tenebrosternarchus preto
ACACCAGAAACAATGCAATTACACCAGAAACAATGCCGTTACACCAGAAACAATGCAATTACACCAGAAACAATACTATTATACTAGATCAACACCATTACACCAGAAACAATGCAGTTACACCAGAAACAATGCAATTACACCAGAAACAATACTATTATACTAGATCAACACCATTACACCAGAAACAATGCAGTTACACCAGAAACAATGCAATTATAACAACAACAATCCCATTACATCCTACATTCCCTCTGGTACACTGGAATCACTTCATTACCACAAATATGCATGGAAAAAAACAGGGCCTTTGTTTGAGTAAATATGGACTGCTCTACAACTCTACCAACTAAAATACTTGATCTATGCTGATATTATGCAAGCCACCGCTCCAATAATAGTCCAGAAAAAACAGTTTGCTGACATTTGATTGTTTGGAGCAAGATCTAAATTCACAAACTGCAGACTTGGACAACAAGAGCCCAGGTCTGTTTTGGTAAAGCTTTTACTTAGACTGTATGATCTAAAGAACTCTGTACATTTACGTTTGTTAGTGTGATGGACATTGACGGGGGAAATTACTTTTCCTCCTTTTTCAGTGATGCTGTACATTACTGCAGAAGCAGCAGAAAAACAACATCCAGAAAAGGGACTCAGGAATTGGTTAAGGAAGAACATTGCTTGTACTGTAATGGTCCCTGGTGTGTTGATAGCAACCAAGCGCACCAGAGATCAGGCACTCCACTGAGCGCTACTCGTCAAAACAGAAATTGTCTAGCTGGGTTTCAGAGCTGTGTTGGTTTGGTAAAACACAACCACTGAACACATACTTTAGAGAGCCTTTCATTACTGTTAAAAGATCACATGATTAGATATTGTCATAGGCCAATTATTTTTTACAATGTTTTTTTTTTTAGATTTTTCTTCACGACCTTGAATTATTTTATTGTTTTGTTAGAATTAGACAAAAATTGCAGTCTTTATGCACAAGCACTTTATGCACTTTAAAGCTGAAGGAAAGGTGTCTGTTATAGCTCCAGGGATTTAGATGCTTGAATAAACAAAACAAAACAAACAAATAAATAATTTTGTAATGGCTTTGGTTTATACTGTTATCATTTGCAAATCATGCAATCATGTAATCTCAGTTTAACAGACCAGGCTGTAAGCACACAATCATGTAATCTCAGATTAACAGACCAGGCTGTAAGCACACAACTGAAACAATATTCTGCATTACCTGTGTAAGATATACTGTTATTATATTAGGAAAAGAGTGTGAAATGCAGGCTCTGTGGGGGGAACGTATTTATGTTGTTTAGTAATACTGTTGAAATCAGTATTTATGAAATGTGGTGAAGTGAATTAGATGTTGACTTACACAACAAGTCTGCATGTTCCTGCATCTTAATGCAGAAATGTATGATGTAGTTTAATTTAGAAGGTAAGATTTCATTAGACTGAGGTAATCACACTCAGGGTATGTTTTCCCTTTAGGCTATCCGGTTTCATTTTGGCTCTATCAGTGAAAGAAGCCTACAAATTTACATAAAGAGTTACTGACACATTCAGAACATGGTTGTTTCAGAGCATTTATCATAAACAGTGTGGGAAGCATTAAAGCTATAAATATTTAATTTGGTGCATCATGCTGAGATATTTCCACATATAGCAGCCTAAAGTTTTTCCTAATACACTTACAACAGTTACCATCTTCATGTGATTAAGTTTAGCTGTGGCTACAGTATTTTATGTGTCATACTTACATCACCATAACTTGTGCATTTTGCAAGATAAATGTGGTGTACACGACCTTAAATTGTTATATTCTTTTCTTATATTTAGAAAGAAATGCCACTTGCCAAATTTATGTTAAACAACACATTCAAAAATTACTTTTGGATACTTTTTTGGGGGGATACTATTGTTTGGGTTCCCCTCTTTTATTGTATTTTTATATAATTTTCTCTTTTTACTATTACTATTTTATTTGCTATACTATTCTCTTTTTATATACTGTATATTAGGAATATATCCCATGTCTATACATACATCTTGAAAGGTGCAGGGAGAAAGAGACTCTCAGAATGACCCATGCTTGGCTGCTTTTCATTCAGCCAAATGTCTATCAGGGGACAGTCTCTTGTTACAGCTCATTATCCAATGACTCTGATTTCAATGTGCTTCTGAAACCAGACACTCTGACTTCAGACTGTAGGATTAACTTAGCAATAGGAGATGCCAAGATTCCGATTAAAAGTAGCAGGTTTCCTTTTTCTTTCTTTCTTTCTTTTATTCTGTATTCATCACCATATGTTATATACCCAAGTTTATCAATATACCCTTAATATAATATAGTGACTAAATATATAGGCTTCAAGCCTTTACTTGCCCTAGGCCACAGTTACATCTCACAGATTGTTCATGTTTACAGCACTGATAAACAAAGCTGGCCTGTACAGTAAAGTGTGCCCATGAGTCCTTTCAGAAATCTAGGCAAATAGGTAGCTGCCCATCAGTGATGACCATCAAGCCTGGGGTGGTTGTTGGCTCCCTTCAGATGCTGTCGAATTTCATGTGGAACAATCCCAGAGCTGATGCCTGGGCAGTGAGCCGAGAGAGCCGAGCACACATGAATCTGGAGCGTCGTAAATGACGAGGAGCTTGTAAATAGCCTCCCGAGCCTCGTTTCCACGCAGCCACTTGCACAGCACCATGCCCTCCCCTGCTCCCCTGCACATGTAGCCTCTCAGATATCGCCTCTGAGTGACAACATCCACTCTCGCTATAGTTCCTAACTCAGTTAAGACCTCGGTATCACCAGTTCTGCAGCTCTCGAGTGCCAACGTGAATATTTTTTTTTCCCAGTTATAAGCATGCTGATCTCAACAGAGGTCAGGGTGGAGGTGGCAGCAGAAGAAAAAGTGCTTAGGAAAGTGGTTGTATTGACATTGCTTCATCAAGCTGAATGAATGATGGCAAATATCAGCATTCAACCTTTATGTATTACAATGTCAACTTTGTAGGTGGAACCAATAGCACCTTGATGAATCTTTTTTTTTTTTTGTACCCCTTGAGTAATTTATTTTTATAGCCCCCTGAGCTCTTTTGGAGTTGGGGTCATGGCAAAGGGACCTAATTTGGTAAATAATCCATTTGGACTATTTAAAATATAAACAGCAGTTTCCATTTTTCCTCTTCAGATGAGCTTTACTGACCTGTCTCTGTTATAAAACATTTGCATGATACTGCTCTCTGCAGCCTTTCTAGCCGGGTGCTTGGGTGAGCACTTTTGGCCGATGGTTTACATGAGCTGGCTGTGCATGTAATATTAGACCCGTTTAATTCATTTGGGCCGCTTTGTCATGCCTAGCTGCTCACTGTGCACCTTCTACCAAGAGGCAGAACTCTTTCACTCGGTCAAGGATGGGTAATGGCAGAAAGGGTAGTCTAGCTTTTCCTCATGTGGAAATGGTGGACACAAAAAGGCCTGGAGATGATATGAGTTCAGTTCAATTTACATGCTGTAGAAACACAGAGACTGTGTTTCTAATTCAAGCAGTTTAATCCTGCTCTTGAATAAACAGTGATCTATTTTACAGCTCTATTTTACAGCTTTGTTGCTGTCTGCTGTTGTGACAAACTGCACAGTGCTGTTTTACCAACTGTGCATTGGCTTTTATACATTCCCCTGGAGGATATACAGTTGACTCTGACCTCAATCTTTCAGAGAGGACAGAATTTCAGATTGAAAAATACCTTCTCAAAGTGGAAGCCTGTAGCCTTTCCCTTTGATTTTAAGTGTACTAAAGAAATAAACTTCAGTTTAAGTTCAAATAAGTTTTTTGGTGATTGACTGATATTATCTACTGCTTAGAGTTGCTGAAGTGAAGCAAAGAGAAACAAAGTGCCTTTATCTTGCAAGCATTACTTCACATCTTTTAAAAAAGATTTCACTGATTCTTGTACAACGCATCATTATGTATAGACCTGTATGACTCATCAACTAACATCACCTATGACAGGGAGCACTGTGTTTAATGGAACACACCATGTTCTTTTTAGTGGGATTTGGAACTGTTAATGGTGGCAGAAACCTGTGCTGGTCCTGACCAGGGCTGGAACACAGCTGTAGGTGAAGTTCATTTCACCTACCTTTGATAGTTAGAGGCCCTTCCCACCATGTCTCTGTAATAACAAACCATAGGCAGGTCAGGCTTGATGCTGAAATCAGCCACAGTTGTATTCCTGCTGCATCATGCTGCTATGTAATGTTCTCTTGACTTTAGTTAAAATGACTCAATATAATGCATAGGACTTATATTCGCTGCTGCAGGAAAAAGAAACGCTGAACTTTTCCTTACTTTTCACCCATGTACATCTCAAACAGATGTGTTTCATGTTTCAAAGATATCACAAAGCTAACAGTCATGGAGAATATTTTATGGAAGAACTTCACCAGTGACATAATGATAACTGATAACACTTCATCGTTCTGGTTTGGTGGAATACTTACTGTCTACATGAGCTGCTAAAGTATCTCTCCACCCAGATTTTAATTTGCCTTAATTCAAACTGCTCCATCTTAACTTACACTGATGTAATGTTGTAAATTGTGATCACATTAAAGAATTACAGACTAATATATTGCTTCAATGAAGAAATGAGGCCAGTTGGGGGAAAAATCGATTACTCTTGGATACTGTGAGACAGTACCAGCGAGCCTATTACATTCAGCAAACCACCATAGTCTCTGAGAAAATGAAATCTTAGCTGCCAACTTGTGACTCATTCTGTCTAAATAAAACCATTAGAAAAGCAGATTAAACATATAAGCATCCTACTTTCAAATTCATCTTAAAATGGTTTGGAGTAACAGTATTGTGAAATAGGGAGGAAATGTTTTTGTAATCACTAAAGAGAGAAAAACCAGCAAGATCATAACAGATTATTGCAGATCATCATAAACAGGTCCCGGATGTTGAATGAATTTTGAAGTGTGTATACTTTCCTTCTATCTTTGTAGAAGTCCTTAGTCTCTCTTAGATTTCCAGATAAAGATATTTAATTATTTAATTACAGAACTCACATTGCATTTACAAAAAATAATAGAACAGTGATCTAAACAATAGAACAATAGATCTAAGTGAATAGAACAATAGATCTAAAACAATAGATACCAGAGAGGGAATGTGCAGAAGCATGGAGTGCATAAAAAGCTTGGCATATTGCATATTACATATTTTTATGTACTGTGTGGTTATGTATGTAGCGGATGTGAAAAGTTAGTAGAGAAACATGGTGCTTCAGACAGGGTCAGAGGTTTCTTCATCAGCTGTGCAAACAGCTGCTGTTTAAGCTTTTGTGAAGTACAATGCTAGAAACCTTATAACTAACAATTCCCTTATAATTTTATAATCTTATTCCTCTGGGAAGTAAAACTCTAGAAAAAAAAAACCCTCTTATAACTAAGTTTTATTGCTACTGCAGTTACTACAGTAATACTGCAGTTATATGCTGGAATCTTCTTCATATGTGTTTAGTTGTTTTCATGTCCTAGAACCTCAGAAGTACTTTGATTAGCTGATGAAGAACCTGTCATTTATGAATCTGAGCAACTTTGATAAGGTGCAAATTGGCTTGGCCAGATTGGTTCTGAGCATTTGCAAAATGGCAGGTCATTTGGGGTGTTCCAGGTAGGGGTTAGTACCTACCAAAAGTGGTTCAAGGAATGAACAGGCATCCAAGGCTCATTAATGTGTGTAGGGAGTGACATCTAACCCATCTGGTCCGATTCTTCTGCAGAGCTGTGATAGCAGAAACTGCTGAATAGGTAAATGCTGCCTGTGACAGAAATGTTTCAGCTGGGTGTACATATGCATTTCTTACCTGGGGAGTAAATGTAAGCTGACAGAAGCACTGTGATGCTCTGGGCGATGTTCTGCAGGGACCGTTGAGTTTTGGCATTAATGTGATTGTTACTTTGACATATACCACGTACTTAAACATTGTTGGAGACCAAGTACATGGTATTCACTAATGGAAGTAACCTCTTTCAACCGGATATGATGTCCTGCCACAGTGCAAAATCTCTACAGGAGTGAGGTACATGACAGAGTTCAAATTGACTCCAAATTCTCTATATCTCAACCCAGCTGATCCATATGCTGTGCTGGAAAAAACAAAGTCTTGCAGGACCTACTATTAACTACCTTCAGAGGTCTTGTGAAGACCGAAAACTTCAGAAGCACTTTACTTAAACACTTTACTTTATAAATACTTTATTTAAGCAATTGTTGCAATTAGATTCACTAGCAAAATAAGAAACATTTACATATGGCCTCAATTGCAAAATAAACTAATTTCACCCAATCTGACACATTAGAGGTCACAGCAACCAATGATGACCCAATAACCAGGCATTCTTCATCGCAAGATATTCAAAACCTATATGAAAAGAAGCACAATGGACAGTACACATAACCCACTCTTCCAAGCCCCGTGGTACGGATTTCTCATACATGAACCCACATGCTTAGCTTTGGTTAGAGAGACTAACCAAACAGAACTTTTCTGTACTGGCCACAGCAGGAAGGCTCCACCTATCACTACCCAGCACCTACTTAAAATAGCCTATTATAGTGTCTGCAGTCTCAGTAAGCACTTTTCCCTCTGCTTTATCAATTAAAACCACAGCATCTACTCCTTACAATCCTGCAGCCTACTACTTCTCAGGTTACAAGCATGTTTATTGCACTAGAGAGAATAAAGCAGAGCAACCCAGTGATTGTTTTTGTAGTGATGCCGTTCCAAAGTCAAAACTGAGATGCAGAGTCCAGAAAGTCCATAATTTAGGCAAGAGATGAATCTTAAGAGGAAAGCACAGCTCAGGACATGGAGAAACGCCAGTGTAATGTTAGTCCTGCATGCTAATGAAATGAGCTGGATGCTGAGCATAGGGAAAATGGCTTTGTTTTATTCAATACAAATGTTGAATACAAACAATAACGCATGTAGACCTCACCAATGACGGACAAACAAGGGGTGACATACACGTGCTTAAATACTCTCACACGAGACAAGACACCAGTGAAACAGATAATGATAACAAGTCCTGGTCCTCCCATGGTTTCTTCCTTATCCCCACCTAAGGAGTTTTTCCTTGCCACCGTCGCCCCAGGCTTGCTCATTAGGGACTTGGACCCATGCGTTTGTAGAGCTACTTTGTGACAACATTTCTTATAAAAAGCGCTATATTAATAAATTTCACTTGACTTGACTAGTCATCCCTGCTGATGAGGCCAACCACAGTTGTGTTGTCAGCAAACTTGACGATATGGTTTGAGTTGTACATTTCTGCACAGTTTTGGGACAGTGCAAAGAACTAAGCACACAGCCCTGGGGGGCCTCAGTGCTCAGTGTGGTGATGCTGGAGATGCTGCTCCCAATCCGGACTGACTGTGGTGTCTTTGTCAGAAAATCCAGGATCAAGTTACAGAGAGAGATGTTCAGGCCCAGTAGTCTCAGCTTTTCAGTACGGGATTCTGACATATACGTACAGTATGTCTGTTTTGTCCAGATGGGTAAGGGCCAGGTGTAGGGTGGGGTCAATTGCATCAACTGTTGAACGGTTGGGATGATATGCAAACTGCAAGGGGTCTAGTGAGGGGGGAGGCATGACAAGTCTCTTGAAGCAATTCATACAAAATCTCACCTATTTGATTCTTTCTGCTTTTGATTTACTCCTGAGTATTGAATTATTAGATCAGGCATCATGATAGGCATATTTGGACCTATAGTTCAGAGTCATTCTGCTTTAGAATTTCCTCGTACAGTTTAGAATTAATTGAGCTCTTAGTGACTATAAGACATCTAGGGCTTGAGGTAGAAAACCAGTGCTGTTATATTCCCTCCATTACGCTTCACTTATGGGATGATGTTGGTGTTTGGTGGCATGTACCATCGTATTGAGATGGTGAGAAGCATTGAGGTGGCGATCAAATCCTGGAGGAGTCCAAACTAGCGGAAGACATGCTAGAAGAGGATCGGATGTGCCATCGGATGTGCGGGAAGAGGGATGAACTGCACGATTTCATAAAAATGGTCAACCACCTCCAGGATGACCGTATCATCCTCGGAAAACCGGTAGGGCCATCATGAAGTCTAGGGAGACCAGGGATGGTTTAGGCGTGAGAAGGGGGGGAGCAGCTTACTGGCTGAAGGGGTTCGAGGTGTCTTGTTACGGGCGCAGTCAGAACATGAGGCCACGTGTTTGACAATGTCCGAGTGCATCGCCAGCCACCTGACCCCTGCGATGTATGTGCCCAGGCTATGAGAGCCATCCAGTGGAGGAGAGGAACATAGAGATGTGCGGGGGCAGGCGTGAATGTCGATTAGCTGCCCAGATGTCCCGATCCATGTCCTGATCCATGTCCTGATCCATGTCCCAGAGGATGGCCCCTATGAAACATGCGAAGGGAAGCACAGGTTCCTCTAGTTAGAGGTTTAAAACTCTCTAGAAAATCTACCTCTAAAGGTAGATCCTCTGATCCTCTGAGATCAGAGGCAGTCATGACAGTGGGGTTCTTCATTGTGCATCTGATGAACCAATTTTGGTGTTGGTTAGAATGCTTTCAGTGTGACTGTTGGGTTCTCTAACAAAAGAATCACCCATTCAGGTGCTTTTCTGTTTTAGTAGTCTTTTCATAAAAGAAGTTGGACTTGCTTAGGCAGAGTAAATGGAATTAGAATATGCAGATATGTGATACAAAGAAATTACAAAAACAATTAATCTTTGACATGCCATAAAAACATCTGGCTTTGAATCACCATTACACGGCAGCTAAAATTTGACAGTAACACAGAGTCCTTAGCAGCTATTCGAAAGATACTTTAATACTTAAACATTTATATCCAGAACTCCACAAAAATGTCCTGCTTAATGGGCACCTTGACACAGAAATGAGCAAGTAAAACACTGCAAAAACGAAATACTCTGAAACTCATCGGTATTTCACAAGATGGTTAATTACATTTTGCATTGCATTGTTAATCAGAGCAGTTTCCCGCAGTGTGTTAACAGGCCTACATCTTTCTTTTTCTACATTAAAATGCACATGTACACATGCTAGTTATCAGCCTGGATGGGAGACTATTAGAGTGAAGCAACACCACAGTGTGCCAGCTTTCATATTCACACTAGATGAAACAAGAAAAGTTGGCCCATGATGTGTTATTCTTATTATTTCCAGTCTCTTTCTGTGCACGAAAAAAGTAGATTTTAAGTCTTCAGTTGTGGTCAGAATCTGAATGAATTTGCCCATTAAGGCATTAACAATTAACATGGCTGACAGATTACAATGATTTGAATTGTATGAATCATTATTATAACACACCTTTCCAAAAAATTCAACATTCTTTGCTGTTATACATTTATATAATATCTCTATCTCTTTACTGATATACCCTGAGCAGAATTATGTTTTAAAATGTACAGCTAGGCATTTCCACATTCTTCCATTTCTTTGAAATGCTTGGTAACAGCTGAAAGAGAAATTCAGTGGTCTGCCCTTTTTTACAGAGCTGGCAGCCGCAGTGTTCTGCATATGTAGTCAGCCGAAGATCTGAGTGCTACCACCAAGAAAGAAAATATACAGACCATTCAGCTCATTTTCTGTCTGATAGTAGTAAAACACAAGTATTTTACAAATTAGCTTTGTTAATGATAGACTACATGATTTATTTTACAATATTTGACTTTATATCAAATGGAATTAAATGGTAAAAAACACAGATTGTCTTAATATCTGTGGTGTGTGTGTGTGTTTGTGAGTTTGTGTTTCCGTGTGTGTGTGAAATAGAGAGAGAGAGGGGATAAATCATGGGCAGTTTTATGAGGGAGAATAACTAAGGGTACTGTGTGACACTGTGTTAAAGCCTGTCAGGTGGACTGTTAAGGGGAAGCTTCCAGCACCTCAGGCAAGTTGCAAACTGTCAGTCTTTGGATCGAACTGATGCCCTCTCCAGCGATGAAGGAAGTAGTGGCAGAGGTCTGACAGCTTAGATAATCTTCAACCTGCACCCTGTAAACTGATGTGGCCCTTTTACACAGGCTTATAAAACAATACTAAACATCACCTGTTAGACCAGTAAAGCAAAACAGAGTGATGTTTACAAAAAACGCATAGCTTTTTTTTGCAAATTGTTCATGATTTTAAATTGAATGCACCTTTTAAAGTGTTGTTTTAAGTCAATATGTACAAAAAGTAAACTCACTAATTTTTTTTTAAATTGCCAGAGGGTAACTGTCCATAGAGCCAACCTCCTTTTCCCCCTCAGGATAGTTCTCAAACTCTACAGTTTCAAAGCCTTGTGCTTTGCTTCCCACACAACAAACAACTGACAAGTTGATTCAACAGTCAAGCTATTAATAATAACTATTCCTGAGTTGTTCATAGATAAATACATATGTGTTACAGAGCAGAGGTGAGCTGAGACCTCAAGCTAATCATCATAATTATGCAGGTGGTATTTCCCTTGCCAATATTGTACCCACAGCAACCACTGTAGACCACAAAGACAATGTTGAATAATTCATGATAAATCAATAATAATTAATAATGTTCATAGTAATCATCTATAATTCAGGCTTCTGTTTATTAAGCATCTGAGTGTGCAAGTCACGTGTCATTGAAGAATTCTCTGTCATCAGATTTATTCCAAATCTGCTATAGATCTGCTATATTTCTGTAGATGCTGTGTTTTTATTATGGATTCTTCTGGAGCTGCAGTTTTGTTTAGTTTAATTTTGTCTGGTTTAACATTTTATTTCATACAGTCTCACTGAGTTGGTATTTACTGGTCTAAAATCAGATGTTTTGTGCTATATGAAATCCATAATCAGTACAGGATTACTGTTGACATGCTTTTATTCATTCTATTTTAAGGGATCTTGGCTCTCAATGAAATGTTTCATCAATAGTACCATTAAAAACCAGCATACTTGCAAAAAAACAAACAAAAAAACCCCCCAAAAACAATCTATGATTCCCTGTTGAGTGACATGAGTTTTTGAGGGGTGCCAACCTATAATGCACTTGGATCCCATTAAAGCATCCTATAAAACAAAGCTTTCTCACCACCTCTCACAATCATTTTAGATGCTATACCTGTCCTAAAGTGCATTAGCAGTCTTTGATTACATATTTCTAAAAAGAGACAACGTAAAACGTTCAGGTGTAGAACCAGCATTTTTGCTTCTGCAAGGCTAGAAGGTGTTTTGCAACACACGTTAATTCAAGGGGAAGTTTTTTTTTCATTATTTTAGCCCATTGTGACATTTATGGTTCCACGTCATGCACTGCACCTATTCTTTCAAGGTTTTACAAAAATACAACAGCAGCCAGTATAATCAAATACAGTAAACATAATTTGATTGCTCGAAGGATTACTTCATTCATATTTATATTACAAATAACAGCTCTCAGGAGCAGCTGCTCCAAGACTCATCAAGCTATCAAATGCTTCTTCTGCCAAGTACAGACTATTAGCTGTCTTACACAGGAGTGTGAGAAACAAATCAATAGTTGGAGCCAATGGCAGACTGGCCATCTGGAGGCTGAGCAAAACTCCCGGTGGGCTGTCTGTCTGCAGGCCGATGGTGGCAG
Organism: Tenebrosternarchus preto; assembly: GCA_025802075.1. Classification (NCBI taxonomy): domain Eukaryota; kingdom Metazoa; phylum Chordata; class Actinopteri; order Gymnotiformes; family Apteronotidae; genus Tenebrosternarchus; species Tenebrosternarchus preto. The sequence continues at coordinate 8,713,667 of JAOYMR010000017.1, forward strand.
GTTGGCGCCACACAAAGAGACAGACACACACACAGAGAATTTAGCCTTGTTTTCCTCCCACAGGCAAAATGAGATTTTGTTGAAATGTTCAATTAGAGCCTTGCTCATCTTGGGTGCTGGTTTCTTGTCTGAATATCTGTCACTTTTATCATGGAAAACGACACGGTTGAAAATGAGAAATTGGTGTGGACAGTAAAAAGATTTGTGAAAAACTCTAAAATATGTGAAGTTCAAAATTCAGTTATAACCATAGTCAACATGAGCATGTCTATGCTGGAATCAAGGTATTGATGTAGTGAGCCAGCAGAATAACCAGGCAACTTAATCAGCTGTAATCAGAGTCATAATCAGATGACTTATAGCTAAATGCAAGCTGTGATTCCCTGCAGCTTCTTAAGGTAAAGGTCTAGCCCTATGAAACGCATAAAGTAGAAACAAGTTGTTGCTTATTATTTAAGGAAAACAAACTCTGATAATGTCAATTACATTACACTGTTTATACTGACTTATTTCTGATGAGGGCAAACAGAAGTAATTAGGATGTGGAACATCTCAAATAACCTCTCTGTAACTTGCTCAGAAAGGTATTGAATTGCAGAAAATAAATAACCAATTACAAATTTGTCTGATGGGAATATGAGGGGCGTCCCAGTATTTATTTATTTTCGCTCATTTTCTACCAATAATGCATTGCCAGCTGGTCGGCGGCCCAGAGCTGGAGGTGATTTTTTTCTGGTCATGTGGCTTTGGCTGGCTGCATGGTGGCCTTGAAGCTGCTGGACTGATTACACCCAAACCTCACTGACCCTGACACTCGATAAGCCCATCTCCTGCCATGCTGCTTGCTGGAGCCACGCTGCCTGGAGCAGATAATGAACCTACAGATACTTCCTTTCCTCCCCTGCCTAACCTGGACATATTACCTTTAATCACTAGTCTAACCTTACAGGTTCCTCAGTGATCATATCTGCAGAGTAAAGCTTCCACACAGATTTGTTTGGGCAGTGATAGATATGAGTGAAGGTGCTCTAGTATGATTACTTGACATGGCACATTGCAAGGTGCTGTGTTATTTAATCAGAGTGTTTATTAGTAGCATAATAAGTTATATGTGCTGTTTTTGTTTAAAATATAGAAAACATGTTTTTTAAATTTTGCTAAGTTTGTAATAATCTTAAAATTTACTGTATAGTCTTTAACATAATCATCATGACCCATCAAACCATCGCAATGAAAATTCCTTTGGTTGGATCTTTGTGCTCCCTTTAACCTTGTTGTCTATGGCATTCTCACTCAATGCCTTGAGCACATGGTTGGTCTGAATGGAACAGTCCAGGACTGGTTGAAATCTTACATAAGTGATAGGATGAATTATCTCTCCTCTGTTGCTACCATTGCCTGTGGAGTCCTACAATGTTCCATACTAGGCCCAATCCTTTTTTACATTTTTTCATATATGTTCCAACTAGGAAGTATCATCTTCAAATCTAATGTTATATTCTCTCCTCAGGTGGACATCTAGGTGAAGGCTCTGGAACAGAATTCCTCTCAATATCAGCTCTGCTCCCTAGCTTACAGTTTTTAAGTCCAAAACTTAAAATGTTCATTTCTGTGGCCATGTTTTATGCTTTATGATTTATGATGATATTTTTTCCCTTTGTTTTACATTTTATGCTTTATGTTATGCCATAATTTTTTCTATAACTTTATTCGCACTGTGGGTCAATGCTATAATGTTAATTGTGGCCTACAAATAAAATTTACTTACTATTTTTTAATTCAACAAAGCGATATGTGGAATACCATACATGATAGTATTATTTCTCATATAGGCAACTATATAGTAAAGGTCTAACTGCCTGGACAAAATGATGAGATGAGCACTGGTTGGTTGAAGTATTAATCTTGTTCTTGCTTTTGAAAGAGCTTTTAGGATCATCACATTATTACTGTTAATCCTTGTGGGATGTGGGGACCACAGGAAGCTACTACCCCTTCTCGTAGTCAAGACCTCAGAACCCTTACTGAATATAAATCACCACAACCTTCACGTTTAGACTTAAATTTGCTTCAAGCTATTGATGGTTGCAATGAGGACGGCATCACTGCAGCTATACCAGAGATAAGAGACGGGATAAGCATTGTGCCATTTCCAAGGTTCAGTACAGTGCAACATCTTCAAAGGTCAAATATGAATGGTGAATATATTACAAGAGGGCCCAGTACTTGCTATGAGACTTCATTAAATATTACGTCTCTGAGAAAGTATTCCAGCTTGATTTATGATTATTTTAGTCAAAACACTTTAATTACAATATAATTACTTTAATAACTATACTATTGTCTAACAAACACTGTATTAGAACTTTATATCTAATATCTAAATATCTTCTTATTTTTATGGTAGTTTAAACTGCTTTTTATCTGACTGTGTGTTATTTAGTAAAACAAAAAACTTAACAAGGAACATAATATTTGTAGCTCCGTACTTTGTCAGTCAGTATGTGCTGTCCTGCAATTAGACTGACAGATCAATTTCATTGCTTCACAACTTGAAGTCAGCCAGACACATCCCGGCTTTGAATGCATCTCTGGATGTCAGAAAGCGTTTACCAGTATTTCATAATCAGTACGGTATATTTGATGGATGGCTCAGTGACTGTGGCCTTCTAATGAAGATGTAATCTGACCAAGATATTTTCCAGATAT
>JAOYMR010000017.1:8724851-8738277 GCA_025802075.1 Tenebrosternarchus preto
AATACTGTTTGCATTAGTTGCCAAGAAAAAAAATCCACCTGAAAGCATTATCAATAATAAAAGTCTTTAGGAAAATATTAGATTAAAAAAAATCTGCCCCTGCATTATGCGTTTGTCATTGCTGACACTATATTTTCCTCTACATTTCTGGAAGCACTGAGTATATTTGGCAATATGTGACCCCTTATACAGATGATGGCTGGACAGCAGCCAAACAAAAGTCACTTAAGGAACTTAGGAAAGTAAGAAGTGGGGTTTATGAAATCCTTTGAAGTCTGATCAACTCTAGTCTAAAAAGGCCTCCAGCTACCAAACATATTAGTAGGTCTGATTTAATTGCAGCCAGAATAGGATGTCATGGTTTTAAAAAGTCAATCCTGCATGAAAGCGGTGTGGTGCAAAATGTGGTCTACAAATGCATAACAGACCACATTTTGTAAATATTCTCAATATTTAAGACTCAAATTCTTTTAACACTTTGGTTACCATTCCTGACGATGTCTACCAGCACCTGAATCTTCACTGTAAATGGAATTATAGGATTGTCTGGATTTAATGCTACTGAAATGTGGCATATATATCAGAGAGATCTTATTCCATGTAAAATACAGGGCTTTTGCAGTATTCAGACTAAGTAAACAACAAAGTTGTATGTTTATTTACATTCATGTAGAAATGAAACGATTCAGAGCATAAACCTAATTGTCACAGTTTCACCCGGCTGGCATTGTGGTTCCCAGTGCGGCAGGAGCCATTTGGTCTGTGTTTTGTTTTGTTCCCCTCTCCTTCCGGGGTCATGTTGTGTTTTCCCCACCTCTAATTGTGCTCACCTGTCTGGTTTCTCCCTTGTTAGCCTGTGGATTTAATCCTTGTGTTTCCCTTATCGTTGGATGTTGCTTCTTTTCCTTTCGTTCACAGATGCGCTATTTTCTTTCATTTGTTCAAGGTTTTGTGTCATTTGAGGAAGCTTTGCTTCTGTATGTGACTGGCATATCCTTTAGTTTCAGTTGCTAAATTATTTTAGTTCTCTATGCTTTTATTATATACTGAAGTCATGGGGCTTTATCCAGATCTGGATAAATCTCCAAATTAAACAAACTATAATATGCACTTCTGTCCTGGCATGTCTCCTTCATTGTTACACTAACCGGTAAGAGACATTCACAAAAAGATATACAATCAAATGTGGTCACAAAATTGTAACTGTTCAACTTTTCATTTCCTGAAAAATCACTCTAATAATAATTAGAAATGTGATGAGAGCTATATTTGAACCCACTGACATAATGAACGACTGCATGATCTTGGCCTGCAGTCATTCAGATGAGACTGTGACTGTGAAGACTATGGCTATGGAAATAATGGTCTGTTTGAAAGTTGGTCGCTATTGCATATCATTGCAGAGAAGGATCAAGGAAAGCTTCCAAACTCATTTCTTCAGATCAGGATATGTGTGCTGATTTTTGAATTCAATAAAAATAAATAAATAGAAAACTTCCAAGTCTACTTGGGAGGTGACACATGGAGGCGGTGATATCGTGATGTAATTATTGAAGGTCATTCCAGAATCATGGTTGCAGTAAAAGTCTAAGGTCAATAAGCCAAGATAAACACAGAGATCTGGAGAACTTTGTATCACAAAAATTCTGAGCAAAAACACAGAAATTCAGAAAAGAGGAGAATAAAGGCCAACAGTTGAAAATGGAGACAAGGGCTATAAATACACTGGTAGATTAGGATGGACACGAGATCCAGGTGAAACCAATTAAAGGGTGGAACTATACAAAACAATAAGAAAAGACACAACAGAAACATGACCACATGGCACTTAGTGAGTGGCAGGAGGAGAATCACTCAAAAAGGAAACCCATCCTCTTCCGACTGACATTGGCAACCAAAACTCATAAATAAACAAATCATAATAGATAAAACAGAGAAGCAGCAGCCTGATAAATTACGATAGCCCAAGTGAATAATTTTTTGAGCTAAATATGCAGACATTTAAACTGGGGCATTGATCATGACAATAAAACATGATGGAAGAGAACAGACAAAAGGAAAGGTGATGTTAGATATGTTTGAAAAAGGGAAATAGCTGCAATCATGCAGGTTCAGGAAGGGCCACCCACAGCAGGACAGCACTCCAGGAAGCGCCACCCACAGCAGGACAGCACTCCAGAATCATGTACTGGCATGATATCAGGCAGGGGCCACTAAGTGGGTGATGTAGCCTCATTATTAGATTATCAGAAGTTTCCTCTATTTGTAATCGGGATAAGAAACAACATACACATAATCAGAAAGAGAAGACTATTAGTTTGCATGGACGATACAAAATTTGATGACAGTGGTCGAAGCCAAATCCATACCTTGGGACGAGGATATGATGTCAATGGTCAAAGCCCAGTACATACACTATATTGCCAACAATTGCCTATAAGTATTCACTCACCCATCCAAATGACTGTGCACCAGTGCACAAAGCGAGGTCCATAAAGACATGGATGGCAGAGTCTGGTGTGGATGAACTTGACTTGCCTGCACAACCTGGTCCTGACCTCAACCCAATCGAACACCTTTGGGATGAATTAGAGCGGAGACTGAGAGCCAGGCCTTCTCGTCCAACATCAGTATGTGACCTCAAAAATCCCCATAAACACACTCCTAAACCTTGTGGACAGCCTTCCCAGAAGAGTTGAAGCTGTTCTAGCCGCAAAGGGTGGACCAACGTCATATTGAACCCTATGGATTAGGAATGGCATGTCACTTAAGCTCTTATGTGAATCAAGGAAGGTGAGCGTATACTTTTGGCAATAAGTACTCGAACCTCAAGTACAGCTCGGCCCGAAAAATGCTTAAAGTCTCATGGAAGACAAACATCAAGATTATTTCCTGTCCTGGCTTGTAGATGGTGGAATGAACGTCCTCTGAGTCCCTTGCGGTCGTCAAACACAAACTGATGACTCATCTATTTGTGGAGTATTTCACTGACAACTAATCCTGTACCTATTGAAATTTTGTACTACTATTGACTGCTGTTGAACTGAACATTTCTAGCACTTATTGTTTTGTATTACGCTTAACGTTATTTGATATAATACAGATATTTCATTTCTTCTATGTATCAGCATTGATTCCTGTATTATGCAATATTGTAGCAATATTCTATCTTTGACTCTAACCTACTGTACTGGTTAGGATACATTCTGTGAGTAAATAGCAAAGCACTTTTGTGTTGCTTTGAAAAAGATTATCTGCTAAATGCTGAAAATGTAAAAGTCTGTCAGTCTGCCTTGAAGTTACTTAGGTTGGTTTATTTATAGAAACGTTTATGTATTATTCTTGCATTGTTCTTTATTACCTGCTTTCTTTCTGCAGGAAAAGTGTGTATCTCACAGTCTGTTAAGATCCCCCGAGAGCCAAAGCCAGGAGAGTTTGACAAGATTATTCACAATCTGGGGGAGAATCCCAATGCCAGAGTGATCATTATTTTTGCAAATGAAGATGATATAAGGTTTGTATTAACAGCTACGAAAAGTGTTGTTAGGTTCTCAAGTCTAAGACGTTTGTATCTGAAGTCTGACTTCCAGCAAAGCCTTAGCCAGTCATGGCAGAGAACACAACTGCATTCTCATTAGGTGGGAGAGTCAATTTAGAGCCAATTGCATATGTCTAAAAATGTTTACTATGTGTCACAGACAGCCCCCACCCTTCCAAATTGGTTCCTGTAATGCAACAGCAAAAATGACTAACACTAGGAGAAAAGTAGGCAAAGATTTCAAAACTAAATATGTACAAATTTTGGTAACTAAGGATAGAGGGAAGCTCAACACAAATGATGGATTAGCTTTGATGTTGTGTCAGCTCTTTTTATTTAATCTACTTTCATATGAGATAGAGAAATGCTGTTTACTTTTACAAATAGGACTTTTTTTTAGTAAATATATGCAATTCAAAGGTCCAAGAGACCCTTTTGCAATCAGATGCATCAATACTTTTGCCATCAGTAACTATTGTTTTTGCTTTGGCAGATTGTTTCTTTAACCTTATTATTATTTACCTTTATTATAGGTTTTGTTATCAAACTCTACTGTGGTAATGTTTTAGACATAAACAAGTATGTTAAGATAAGGTGTGGAGTATAACTGAATCTGAACTGCAATCTTTTATTACTTTTAAGGCGACTACTACAGGCAGCGAAGAAAGCCAATAAAACTGGTCATTTTATTTGGGTGGGCTCAGACAGCTGGGGTTCAAAGATCTCTCCTGTGCTTCACCAAGAGGAGATGGCTGAGGGAGCGATCACCATCTTACCGAAACGCCAGTCCATCAAGGGTAAATTGAAGATATTCTGCTGTACTATTTCTAATCCCAGTTGAAAAAAGGATAGCCAGTATACAGTTTGCTTATTTTTGTCTGCAACAAAATTTTGCTAGCATTAGTGCTGTCATAGCACATTTGTGTCTGCGTTCTTAAGCTTAATAGCAGCCTTCTTTGATGCTAATCTCACTGTCTGATTTCAGGGTTCGATAATTACTTCATTGGCCGAAATTTGGAGAATAACAGGAGGAATGTCTGGTTTGCAGAATTCTGGGAAAACAATTTCAACTGCAAACTCAACCGCCATGCCTTCAAGAAAGGGTCTGGTGTAAAGAAATGCACAAGTAAGACTTCTTCAGCTGGCAAAATTCAATTAGGCAACACTCTGAAAGTAAGAAAATGGGAGAGAGTTTGTATAATTCAAAAACAAAAGAAAGTAGAGAGAATAAATAATGCACAGTAATGCACAAGCCATTTGCTAATTACATATAGAATGATTTGGAACAATGTTAGAGAAGTTGCTGTCATAATATGTTACATATTACTTAATTAATTTCAGTTAAAAGTAATACGGTACATTACAGTATTACTGTCTGTTCCAAGTGTGTTATAAATATTCACGTTATTTTAATTAAGCATGCTCTGTTAAGCACAAAAATCATTTAGGCATAGGCCTAATACTGAGTGGAAGAGGATACATTAAATGAAATTATAAGATTAGAATGGTAATGCTGTTTTAGCAGCCTGTTATTTCAAATCATGATGCAACAACAAACAACTATATTTAAAAAAAAAAAACAATAATAATAATAATAATAATAATATCCTTTGTGGAAAGCATTACCCCCAACACAAAATGTTTATAAATACATCTCATGAAGAAGAAAAAAAATCACTCCATTAACTTTCAAACCTATCCTGTTCTTGTTATTGAAGAAGAGTTCATGATGGTTACTAATTGGTTCTCCATTTCTTGAAGAGGGTTTTGGCAGTTAGCCACAAGCTCATCTATGGTCAGTGCTCGACTGGATGCCTGTATGACTCCCAGTAATACACATCTGCTTTATCCTTGAATCTTATGATGTGGAAAGCCATCCAGGAGACAGGAGACAAGAGACAGTGAATCCAATTTTCGGTGTGCAGTCCACCAAGTGTGTGGTACGGGGTTTAGTGTACAGACTTACAATAGAATAACCTCTAGGATCACAGCCAACTCAGGAGGTACTTGGAGATGATAGTGCAAATCAATTGCATTTGAGTCATGTGTATTAGAATTCATGGTACACATCAGTTTTACTTGGAATGTGATTTCATAAATGTAGTAGTACAAGATACCAAATCCAGTAAAGAAGTTATTCTGCAGACGACATGTTGCTGTCTGAGCTGTAATATCCTGCAGTGTCTGACATTGTTGCATTGTAATTATTAAATTACTTAAACTGTTTTACATGGAACATATTATAATTAAATTTTCTTGAAAATTATATTGTTTAGAATATATTTCATTAATTATGCACAGATGCAATGGGATATGCCTGTTATAGGAAGTATATAGGAAGGACACACATGTTGTATATAGCAACAATACACATAATGGGCACTTATTGTGAACTTGCACATTACCAATACTAAAGTGGTTACTCCTGAGTAATATATATAATACTAAAGTGGTTACTCCTGAGTAATATATATAATACTAAAGTGGTTACTCCTGAGACACCTTGGCATTACATTAGTGCATCTGTTAGTTATTATATGTGATTTTTGCCATGCCTGCACACAGTGCACATGCTTTAGGCAGTGGGTGGGAAAACAGAAAATAGCACTTCTTCAGAGCATTAAATGAGTAGTCTAGCAGAGATGCATCTGTAGACTCTGAATATGTTCCATAGAATAACGAGACTTGCTTCCCTTCTGTGCTGAGGTTTATAATCAGTCTCACTGCCATAAATGTTTGAGTAGCACATACAATCCTGAAACTGGTAGGCAAAATAATGTCTAATATTGTTAAAATGTCATAAGTGCCTGTCTTCTTAGTGTGGAATCTCCAAGGGGACAGATATTAACTGGAATATACAGAGGCAGAATTAAGAGGTCTCCTGGATGCCTATAGCTCACAAAGCACTTTCGCCTGTTTTAGAATCATTTATAGCACTGTTGTTTGCAAACAAAAGAATCGTTACATTTTATTATGAGTCTTAACTTTGCTTATTTTTTATATATAAATGCAATTATTTATTTGTTTATTGAGCTGTAAGAAAGTGGCAGGCTTTGTGATAACAGTTCATGAGCAAGGCTACATACTGTATTACAAAATGTAATTATTTTTTGTTCATTTATATTTTTTGCTCATTTATTAAAATGTACATATTATTGTGAGCATATTTGTCGGTATGTTGCTATGTCAGAGAGGCTGGTGCACTCTGTGTAGTTATTGTGCTTTTCTGAGATTCTGTAGGGTTAGCGCAGGGAGCACCATCAGTGCTGTGACTCTCCCGCACCCACAAAAGCCCTGTGGTTATTGGAGGATTAAAGAGTTGCAATACTCTGCAGCAAACAGGCTCTGTTTCACAGTCCGTGCCATGAACATTCCATCCTCCTTCTATCAGAACTGCATAGCAAACCCTGCTAGTCCCCACACAGGAGGATGCTGGAATGGTTATCACTGTGCATCTCGCTTGTATAAAGTCTTTGCATGAGAAAGGATGAAGTTTAGGATATGATGGTGTATTAAACAAGGCAACTATGGGTCGTTGCTGGTGTTGCTAAATCACTGATCTTTTTGGCCAAGGTGGATTGTTTTTGTACACAACATTTTTTGAATTTTTCCCCCAACATTACTTAAGTATTTAGAGTTACTGGAATAACATCCTAGTAAAGATTTCACATGCATGTATTATTGTATTATTTCATTTACAAAGATTACATATTGGTCAGAGAAAAGCAGCCAAGCTGTTGTAGCTAAAATGTTTTAAAAGAACAATTATTCATAACTGGAACAAATTAGTGGTTAAAATAATGCATAAAATAAGGCACATCATTTCTGAATTTTTGAAGTAGTCAATGTGCTCTCTGAATTGATTATGATGCCTGTGTCCATTTGGATTATTTTTTTCTCTCCAGCCAAAAGTTAATGGATTGCTTCATTACAGTCATTTGGAAAGAGGCACATCCAGGCACAGGCCAGTGTAATTCATTCAGTAGCATTTTGGCCAGTGTAATCTTCACATCCCATATAACAAAGCTGAGTGTCAGATTTGAGAGTGGCGTTGGTAAAGGCTTTTTAGTTTTTACTGCCTGAGCTGAGCTGATTCTTGCAGAAGTAAAGATAATTTCACAGGTGTTTTCTGAGGTGTCTGGTAGCTGCTAGTAAATTCGTCTTATACTAACAAAGGTGGCACAGGCTATTTCTAAACTTGAAAACCTACGAATAACATATTTAGTATAAATATCTTTAGTATAAATGATATAAGTATAAAAGAGTATTTAGTATGAATGATATTAAACTTGGCCATCTGAAGTTTAGGTCACGGCACCAAGGTAAAATACAAGAATCCAAATGAAATAAATCAGAAACTGCAGCAGATAAAAACCTCTGGAGATTTTTCTTGGTACACCAGGAAAGTCCTGGGGAGAGTAAAGCCATCAAAGGAGGAAAGCCTGGCTCTTTACAATCCATGAGTGGTGAGAGGTGCAGGAAGTCAGGAGAGTGGTAGTCTGTCACAGCCTGTACTCCTGACGCTGCCAAGCCCTGGAAAAGCCCTCTGTGATGCCTCTTTTAATCTAAATGGATTTCTCTGAAGGCCAAAAATCTACCTAGTGGACTGAATGTGGGTCTGGTCTGGTTCAGGATAAGAGTTGTGTATTTGTGGAGGCAGGACAAAGATATGTGGGAGATGAAGGTGTTTGTGTGTGTATTTGTGTATGTACCAAGACAAAGTGTAACATGTGGTCTGGCCTTTCTTCCTCTGATACTGAGTTATTGCTATATCTTTCTCTTCCAGCCAGATCCACAGTTTTTCCTCAGCACAGTGAACGCAGAAGATGAGTATGTGCCATTTTAGGTTAACTTAAAAGTGATATGGTAACATTTTAATTGTTAAAAGCAGAGTCTGAGCTGTGCACTTTAGTAAGGCCTAGCAGTGACATCATTTCCTGACTCAGCTAAGGAAAGTGCAAGATGAGAAAAACAACACTTGTCTAATATTAATGTAATACCATTGAGAGAAAACACAACACTTGCTCTATATTAATGGAATACCACTGAGAGAGTTGCTCACTGGACAAGCAGGGTGCAAGTGCATGTGAGTTTTATGAATTATAGTCATAGGCATAGTTCAAGGACAGACAACCAGCAGGTAGGAGATACTTCAAATCCATGATGAAATATAAAAATGCAAAGTGTGGTCACAACCAGAAAGAGCTAACAATGAACAGGAAAGAAGCTAAAGGCTAGAGATAGAAGAAACAGAAAGCACAGGAATGAGGTACAAATACTATTATACTTCCCTGAGCTTGAAACAGAAACAACAGCTCAGAACTGTGTGTGCAAGGTCAGGACTTCACAAAAGGAAAGAGCAAAAACACAGGTATAAATACCCCTAGGTAGAAAGGGAAGAAAAGACGGTCGAATGGAAGTAATGCTAAAGGGTGGATGTGAGAGCGGAATTGGGAGGAGTCCACAGAAGAGTGGGAGAATAGAAAAAAAAAAAATACAAAGCAAAAGTCCATGTCTAATATGCTATGGGAAGCAAGATACAGGACTTGGAGAAGAATGTACTGGCCATATCTGACATACAGAGCAGTCTACAACTATAAATATTATTGGAAAACTTCCTTGCCTCAATGTACTATATGTCCTCCGACCACAATAGATTGTCCTCTCTGCGGCCTGGGAATCACCAGACCACAGACACGAGAACAGTTTCTCCCCTACGACAGTCTGCATTATAAGCAGATAAGCTTTGATATATTGTCTTAGAACCTAAATGTTTCTATTGTAGCATTTCTATAATGGATGCACAGATTCTCTTCTGTACTGACTTTAATATAATGAATTGTATGCATTATAAAGTTTATCATATTATATATTTGTTACATAAATTACCTACTATGTTCATTATATACAGATGCATTGTAGTATTTTCCTAACATTACTAGGTGCAGCTGAACAGGTTAAGCATTTTTCTGCCCCTGTTGTATGTGGGCAAATAACATTTTTCAGTATTGAATCTCATTAGGGCCATACCTCAGCCAGTCCAAGTGGACAGGGTGCACACGTGAAAATAGCTCACCCAATCACAACGAAATCAGTTGTGCAGTGTTTGTATGTGTTCCTGTGCACTGAACACAGTTTCTTAAAATCATCCATACGTCTTTAATCTTACTCTGTGGGCTAAGATGATTTTAACACTATATCCAACCACATTTCTCTCTTAATTGTAACCTACCATGTAAATATTGTGTTCAGAATGGTAAACTGGTAAACAGCAGGTGAAGGTTAATGTGTTTAAATCCCTTTAACTCCTTAATGAAACAGAAATTGAATGTACACACATATTTACTGGGACTTACTGGCAGTACAAAACTATAGCTATCGCTGATGTTCACATTACAATCCTTCTTGCATCACCATGCTATAATGCATTTGAGACCACTGAAGTTAATAGAATGCACTATAGAAGAGTTTTTGTAACTTCTGTCATTGATTCGGGGACACAAAAAGATGACTGACAGGGTTCATTCCTTATTCCGAAGTGTTTTGTCCAATTGACATACGCCTGATCTTTCGCAGTTTGCTTAAGTACAGTTATAATTGAAGCCGGTCCTTTGCAATTAAGATCTTATTAAAAAAAAATAAAAAATTAAAAAAAGCCAACCAAGCAACCAAGCAACCAAAAAAAAAAAAAAAACCTTGCAGAACAAATCCAGCTCTAATGGATATACAACTGTCTGGCACAATTATCTGAACAGGGAAAGATAATTAATCCTGCTGGCTCTCTCCATACCTATTATTCCTTTCTCATACATTAGCAGAACTCTTCAATCAGTAAGGGCGAGAAGAACAGGTAGGGGCATCCGGTACCTAGTCATTTTAAGAAGGCACTTCTTTTGAATAAAGTGTTCTGTTTTATGACGTATGTAAAACTGTATATCCACTATATTCATGGGTGCACAAAATTAATGCATTAATTTGATGTGCTAAGTTCTTTATTTGACCAGGTTCTAAACATTGTTTAGATCTTGGGTAGTAAAAAATAAAGTAAACTTTTTTTAAAGCACAATACATTTTGTGCTAATTTTACTATACTAATACATTAATAATATTTTACACCTGTTAATGTCCCTAACACTTACATAAATATTTACATAAATATACTGAATCAAATATATAAATATACAGCTATTCTTACTCTATTAGTTGCTTTTGTTTTTTCAGCCCTTGAGGCTTGTCTCTGCTGTAGACCTTCTCATGTGTTTCATATATAAGAGGTGTGAGAGGTGAGGGTGGGAGGGGCTGCAGTAATTACAGGGAATTTGTAGCTCAATCTGTGGCACAAATTTATTTATTTATTTTGTTAGTGCAGTTTTTCTAATGCATGTGTTTTTTTGTTTTTTTTTGTAACTTCCACCAAAAGCACAAATTGGTGACTCTACAAAGAGGTCTCTCACTGTGACCTCAAAAGTCAACTAATTCATTTTTCAAATGTTCCCTTTCCATCACCTATCTTTTTAGGCCTGGGGGGATTGTTATGTTTGCAAATTTAATTATTCTGTATGGCAGCGAAGGAGTTTTTCACTTGTGAGTTTTAACGTTACCCTCCAAACACTAATCTCTGGCTATTCTTTGTTGCCTTTCAGACCAAGAGAGGATAGGAAAGGACTCTGCATATGAGCAGGAAGGTAAAGTGATGTTTGTAATCAACGCAGTCTATGCCATGGCTCATGCTCTCCATCAGATGCACAGAGACCTGTGCCCAGGCAAAGTGGTACTCTGCTCCAAAATGGATCCAATTGATGGAGCCCAACTCCTGAAGTACATCCGTAAAGTCAACATAACAGGTCAGCATCATCTGCTTTTCTAGAAAATGTTTAACTTTTTAAGTTTTTCATACTCAGTGGATATGATACATCCATATTAAAATGCTTAAGAAAACACACTGGGCAGTAAAACTTGGACTGGATGTGATTTTAATTGTGTTAGATTATTATTGGATGTGGTCTGGCTTGGGTAAGGGTGTGGTGTTCAGTTTTTTTTTTTTAATATATCTAGAATGTACATGCATGGAGGCCATGTTTGAAAAGTGATCCACAGATCTCGCTTTTCATATTCCCACTCCAGCTGTAAACTGTCAACATACAACTGAACAAATAAAAGAGTATTACAAACACTAGCTGCAGGGTGGAACTGTGTGGTTTTGAAAAAAATGGATCCCCAAAAGGACAACAGATTGCTCCTCAGAAAATTGTTGAACATGTGCAAAACATCTCCAGACCCTCAACAGAATCTTCTCCAGTCGCTTCTGCCTCCATTGGGATTAATTGAGTGGGATTCATTAGTCTGCCTCTTTCACTGATACCAAATATTCAAAGACATGCTAAGAATCTTAATACCTTCTATTCTGCTCGAAAACAAATGGAAACAAAGCTACAGACCCACAGGTAATATGGTACCACAAAATGGCATCCAATATTTTTACTTAAAAGCCCTCAGAATTAGATTGCTGCCTACTGGTTTTTAACTCATACACCAGCATCATAATGCATGACTATCCTGACCGAAACCACTCACAGCTCCTCAGGGACTGAAGGCTTTAGATGTTTCTAGTTAGAATCATCCAATTCTGTGTAATTCTCAGATGCCCATTTTTCTATGTCTGTGAAGTTATATTCTCCCACCACACAAAGGTCCACAAAGGGCCCAGAGGTTTCATATTTTTCTAAACCAGTCTGAAGCTACTTACCATCTGTGCTGTTTCACACTCACACATATACCCGCGTTTGATGAGTCTTTGAGTGCGGTTCATTAGAGACTTCAATAGACAGATATTGTCGACACGTCTCAGCTTTGCCCCATAGCCCTTCCTGTAGCCACTCCATCTCTATTATGCCTCACTGTGAAGACCTGCAATTTTGGACTGTGTCCCAAACTATAAGCAGCCAGGAGGAGTGGCTCATAAAGCCTTACAAAATGAGACTGCATGCACATGACTTTTTTTTCTGACTTTCATATCCCATAATTCTTTGTGACAGGAGCAAAGCATGTAGTGGCACTTGCAGTGATGTGGAAGTGGGTACAGGGTGAACTGAGACTGGGGGAACTGTTTTAGTGGATGTTAACCTTCAAAATAATGAATCTTGTTTCATGTGGTTACAATTCTTTACCATGTCAGTATCATTTCTTTTGGTCTTTACGAGAGAATAAAACCTAGAGTAAAGAAGAATGTCGTGACTGAATATTCTTTGGAATTTATTTTTGCATTTGTATCTTAAGAAGCCTGCAAATGAGTGTGTTATCCACACTCAAAATCATTCTTTCATCTTTCACTTCATTATTTGAGTCTTGATCATGGAGTGGTCTCAAAATCACTGGGGAAATGGCACCTCAAATGTTTTTATCTGTGGTACAAAACTCTGCGGCATGTCATAATGATATCACCATGTCATAATGATATCACCATGTCATAATGATGTCACCATGTTATAATGATATCACCATGTTATAATGATATCATCATGTCATAATGATATCACCATGTTATAATGATATCACCATGTCATAATGATGTCACCATGTTATAATGATATCACCATGTTATAATGATATCACCATGTCATAATGATGTCACCATGTCATAATGATATCACCATGTCATAATGATATCACCATGTTATAATGATATCACCAGTTGCTGATAATTGGAAGACTGAAAAAATGTGTAAAGCATGTTTAGTAATCTACTGAAGTGATTTTAAATTTTAAAAAGTGATTTAAATTAAAGGTATAAATTACTTCAGTGTTTGAAATTTTACTTGAATAAACATTTCCCACACACAAATTCCCATAATTTTTATATCTGTGTATTTATTGTGGTGTATGCTGTGG
>JAOYMR010000017.1:8740108-8752198 GCA_025802075.1 Tenebrosternarchus preto
ACCTTCAACGAGGCAAAGCCCATCGGCTTCACCATGTACACCACCTGCATCATCTGGCTGGCCTTCATCCCCATCTTCTTTGGCACATCACAGTCGATGGAGAAGGTGAGATGAACAAAGGTGCTGAAACTCATGGGCTGTATGTGATGTGTTGCTAGAACAACACCACATTATTTACTTCAGCCTGAGTGCCATCAAGTATTTAGAGTTCAGTAATAAAAATGATAGAATCTGCACCAGTAATTAATTTTGTTTATTAGTAAGATTCATTAAGCAGCACAACAGCAAATATAGGAAGTGAACAAAATTCCTGGGAGGTTTTCTCATCATGTGGACACAACAGGCTGATGTCATTTTGTTGATTATATTAGGGTGGTGTCCAGATTGTGGAAAACAAGAGCTTTTGTGCCTTCAAAGATGAAAGAGCCTTTGAAAATAGCAAGGAGATTGAGAAGTGTGCTTTGCTGTAGATGAAGTAAGTCATTGAGACACACTGCCTTAGAATAACAGATGTTCTAAAACACTGGTCATAGGAAACTCTGTAAAAGCAGAATTTTGTCCCCCATCCTCATGCACTCTACTTCCGCACTCGTCTCTCTGCTCTACTAATTTCAATTAGAAAGCCTCAGCCCTTCTGTTTCTGTAGCTTAAGATAACAGCTGCCAACCTTCCGCACTTTTCTGTGTTATTTAATTAGTGCTGTTCTTGGGAGGATGAAACACAGTGGTAATGTGGGATATTCTTTTCTTCTAGTTACTTGTTATTTTTACCTTCCTCTATTTAACTTATGCACACACTTATGTTTTAAATGCTGTCAGAGAATCCTTCCTTCACAGCAGCAGTGAGTCCTGTGGAGCACCAAGCTAGATGGTTTAAAAAAGAAAAGGGTAATTACTTTTGCACAATTTTATATTTTTATGAATACAAAAATCAATAAATACTACAGCTGCCTCATACAACAGTGATGACGTACTCTCATGTGCCCCCACCTTAACCTCCAACCAACTTCCCCATTTTTCTTTTTATTTCCCCCCACATCTTCAGATCTTCACAATCAGAACATTGGAGGACAGAAGCAGGGATTAGCGTTGGCTCAGTCTGCTGGTTTCATTTGCAATGTCAACACCAAAAAAAAAAAAAAAACACAACAACAACAACAAAAAAAACCATATACAAATCTTTAAAACAAACAAGGAATTAGCATATCAAAACAAGAATGCCTCACAATTAGATCAAGCTGACAGGCACAACAAAACAGAGGGAGTCAGAGATGACATGTCTTTTTATAGAGCAATTAAATGCCTCACTTCCTCTTATCTCTTGATTTACTATATCTGACTACATGGTTGCTCATTGTCTGTTTACTGCCAGATTCCTTATCAGCACTCCAGCTCCAGCCCTCGTTTGGCCTGTGTCAAAGTGAATGCAACAAATACATCCAGAAGCTTCCCAGGTCATTTAAATAAAAAAGTATCTGGTTGTGTTTCCATAGTCTGTGAAACTGACATAGATGGGATGTCAAACCAATGTGGCGTCACCTGGGGAGGTCGGTTTTAGACTGGAAGGATTGTGCTTGACACTGAGGTCCAGTCCCACCCACCCTGAACACACTGCTATTTGTAGGCATCCCCCACCTGGGAGATTTGCAGGCTGTCACCATGGTGCTAAATGGTTCACTTGCATGGGATCTTCCTCCATTTTGTGGCTGACAGAATAATTATTGTCTCTGTGAGTGTGAGACCAACAGCTCTTATTTACATACATGTGTGTTTCAGAGCTGGAAGAAGCTTTGAATAGTATTCTGGCCCATTTTTTAGACACACAGGTGAAGGTAATCATTTTCCCTGTTGGTTCGTGATCTATTGTGTTGTGCACATTTGTTATTATTTTGAGATTTCAAGCCAGCACATTTGAGTGCTGATGTGGATATAGAAATATTGTCATGCTGTCTAAAATATGGATTAGTTGAACTACAGCTGTATTGTACCATTCCTAAAAAGGTTATAACTGGCACACTTGCCTCGGGATTAAGCAATTACAGGTCAAGGTGTGAAGCTCCACCCCAAAACTAACTGCTTCTCTTTATTCCTTTAAGGAAATTACAGTGTCCTTTTTCTTTGCGCTTTTTCTGTGAACTCATAATTCGTAAAACATAGTTTTTCTTTTGCCTTGGGTTTGTGAATAGGTCAATTAGCTATTTACGCACAGGGTTTCATTTCAGCACTCTTCAGTTACCTGCAGAACCTTACAATTACATGATTGACAAAGTTACTATCTAATTTTCACATCCTGAAATGGAAGAGAAAGTGGAGCAGTCAGTGTGCACTGGAACACTGGGGACAAAGTCTCTCAGGACTAAATCCGCTTTAGTCCCCTGTTCCCGTTTCACTTGTCTACTGTCCCTCATTAGGCTGCTGTCGTAGTGTCTGCACATACATTGCCTCAGGCAGAGATGCTGATGTGAGCTGTGTGTTGTGTTCTGTTGGGCTGTGCAGTTCAGTCATCATTTTGGCATTTTTAAACTATATATTTGAGCACCAGTGTGGATTTGCTCTGGAGTGTGGATTAGTTTTAATTGAATTAACTATAGACCAACATTAATGGTCAAATTTATTAAGACTAGTACTGGATGAAAGTGCAATGAAAATAATCCACAGGAGGAATGTCACAGAACTTGTCCCTGCTGGGACAGTATTTCACTCTAAATTGGACAATTTAATGCACAATACAATTATTATTATTTGCTTAAAAATACAAAATTACACTTCAAATGCTGTCACATTGAAACTTGAAACTGTTGATATGGTCAATGCAAATGTAGATAGTCCCTAACAGTATCGCATGCACAAACATTATTTATTACAATGCAAACAACCATTTTCTCCAAATGCATCAGTGCATTAGAATTTAGTTCAGTGCATATTCACATTATTTTCTCTTTTTTTTTTAATTTATATATTTTCTGTCTTCATTTTCTTATTTTTGGATGCCTGTGCTGCCAAGAGGCCTCATTTTCACACAGAGTTTTCTCCTGAGTACAAGCCTTTCCTCCCAGCTTGTGCAAGAACTCTTTCTCTAAGAAGCTCCTTATTGACAGTGAACTCCACCAGGGGGACATCACAGCAGTGGGTCACATATAAAGGGCCAGTTAGACTTATTTGCAAGTATGACCTTTTTCATCTTACCCAGTGTAACAAATCCACTGCTACAGCCGTTTTTTTTCTTTTCTCTCCTCTTTTCTCTGCGCCCAGTTTGAAGGCAGTGCTGGAGCCACTAGGTTACCTTAACATAATGAAGTGTGCAGGAGTGGTTAGCACGTACCGCCCTAAAACAGAAAAATAGGAATCCAATAACATTTGAGTGTGTAACTATTTCAGGTGTGCTCTTTTTATTTTTATATCACTGTGAGGTGTTTCCTTTGGGTTTTATAATGAGCACAGACTGTTCTGGTACAAGACTATATTACAAAAGGCACTGTGCGAATATTTTAAATTGGTTTGTCTTTTCTTTGCATCTTAGATAAGTGTAAAGGAATTATCAGTTTGAATAGGTGCAATGTAAATATAGCTATTCATGTAATGTACTCAGGTAAAATAGGGCATTTATATGTATACAAAGGGGTACCTTTTCAAAAGGGTGCCTTTTGAAAACTTTAAGAAAGTAACATGACAGGAACTCATCAGACACTCACAAATTCAAAACCAATCAGTGGCTTTAATAACAAAGGGAAAATTCAGAATGAGCACAGATAAAAACCAGGAAGAGAGGCAAGCAACACATAAAGGAGAGGCAAAGTCATTCTCGATCAAACAGTCCAGGTAGAAGAGCAAAAACAAACTATCCAGTATAGCAAACAAAGCAAGACATTTGTAAACACTGGTCAACAGTGATTTTTCTACCTGCAAAAAATACCTCATGGACTTTTGCACACTGAACCCAAACGTTTTTAGAAATTCTGTATCACCCGTTCTTTTTTGTGTTCAAATATACTCAAATATGATTATGTTTGGTGCGGAAAGGAAAAAAAAAAAGAAAACTGGAAGCCTTATGTTGGACACTGAAGAGGGATGTTGGTGAGGCCAAATATAGGCAAACCTTATGTGGCAGACAGGGAAAAAAAAGCTTGGCATACTTAGGATGACCATGACAATACTTTGCAACAAGGCACAGAACAATTTAAACAGGGGGATCAGAAATGAGGGACAGGTGTATAAAGTCAGTAATCAGGTGATGTAGAAAGAGTAAACGATTGTAGCAGGTAAACTGTGGTGGGAAGGGTGTCAAGGGGTATTCCATAGATTTGACCGAGCCAAGGGATATCAGAGTGTGACCTCAAGGAGTCTGGACCAGCTGAGGAACGAGGACGGCCGTGACAACCACCACGCATGTTTCAGGAGACAACACAAGGCTGAACACCAGAGCTGTCATGATTCTGGACCAGCGCAGAGTTACACAAGCATGACTTCTGGATTGGCTGCCAGAATGGGCAGCAGGAAGCGCATCGGGTAGCTTTCAGGAATGACCCCTGGTGTGTAGCATGGTGCTGGTGGAAGTATGCCAGGTTCAGGATGTCCTGTAACAAAACCCACTTTCTCTCATTAGGGCCATAGCTCTCCTCGTCGAAAAAAATACTGCAGCCTGTCCAGCAACCGGTGAACAGTATGGACCAGTGTGTCCTCGACAGCTGTAAGGAGGAGCACGTTGTTTGGTGTGACTTAGAGCAACGAGCTGGTGAAGGAACACATGGAAAAAGTTAGAAATGTGATACTGAGTGGGCAGATTGAGTTGATATGTAACCTTGTGAATCTGCCTAACAACTTAAATTAACATATGTGATGTGGGGGTCTTCACATAACATCAGTTAGCTTGGGCTTTATGTTGTCTTAGGACATAGTCAATCCATTGGTTGGTGCTCACTCAAACCTCATTCCATTAGACTGGAGATGGTAATTGGATGTAAGGCTAACAGGAAGGACACTTAAGGACACTTAGCTTTTTGGCTCCTCCCTTTTTTGGCTCCTCCTTTAAGAACAGCTATTAATTGGACTGCAACACTGCTGTAGCTCTTGATAAATCTCAGCAGATATTGGCAAACCTGAGAAATTGTTACAGGACTTTGACTGATGTGGACGTAGGCCAACTGACAACTGATTCTGCTTTGTGATCATCTATCATTGCACCATCGGGGTAGGTAATGTAGCCAAGGATTGAGATGACTTGGAGATGGAAATTGCATTTCTCACCCTTGATGAAAAGTTCTTTAGTAGTTTGGAGAAGACCTGACAGACATGTTTGACGGGGGAAAATAGATGAATGTCATCGGTATAAGAAATGCCAAACTGATCAAGCATATCATGTAGTACATCATTAATTAGAACTGAAAAGACAAACAGAATTACATAACCCAAAAGCAAAACCAAATTTTCATAATGTCTATTAGCAGTAATGATGACAATTTTCCTCTCATCATTCTCTTTAATTCTGATCAGGTTGTATGCACTCCTAACTTTTTAGTGTTAGCTTTTTAGTGATTTGATTCAGGCTGGTACAATCAATGCAAGGACAAAGCTCTCTGTCTTTCTTTCAAACCAAAAACAACCCCGCAGCTGTAGGTGGGGTGTAGAAGACAGATGAACTGTGCTAGGGCATCTTGGATGTATTCATCCATAGCCCCTCTGTTTAGCCTAGATTCTTTATCTAGGAGGAATTGTGCCTTCAATGAGATTGATAGCACAGATATAAACAAAGGTGAAATGTAAGCTTGATGGTGTTGACTTTACTAAAAAAATTCCCTTAGGTCAGTATACTCAATTTGGATCTGAACGTTAATGGTGAAATGTGAGCTTTCTACAGACGATGGCATGCCAATAGGAGCAATTCTTGTGACAGTAAGACGAAGACACTCATGTTCCAACCAGGAGATATCGTCCTAATATGATATCAGTGATAGCACTAATTGGCATTTAGATGGGTGTTGTTATTGCAGAAATGATACCTTCCCTTGCTGGATATCCATCTAGGGCTGACAGCCTAAATGATGTCTGTAGGGTTTCAGTTTGGAGCTTCAACTGGTCAACAAGTCAGGGTTGTGTGAGATTTCTCTCTGCACCATCAATTAATTCTGATATTAATTAAGGCAACATAACACCGCTGGCATATTGAGATACTTTGAGAACAACCCCTTAGTGGAACAAACTCACCACATCAGCACATGAAGAATACGCCATTCATTATCCAGGAGTCTGCACTTTTGATGCTTGTGGTCTGACTTCACAGTCACATACAATGTGACCAGCCCTGCCACAGTACAAGTGAAGGCCCTTGTGTAATGTGTAGCTTCTCCTCA
This sequence comes from Tenebrosternarchus preto, assembly GCA_025802075.1. NCBI lineage: Eukaryota > Metazoa > Chordata > Actinopteri > Gymnotiformes > Apteronotidae > Tenebrosternarchus > Tenebrosternarchus preto. The sequence continues at coordinate 8,746,455 of JAOYMR010000017.1, forward strand.
CAGGACAAACGAGAAGAGTCACACAGTCACACTGGCTTTGATGGGATCCCTAGAGAGGGTAGCTGGAGTATGACTGGGTAAGGGCCTGCCACTGGTACTGAGATGAGGACCGGTTCAGGCATGATGGTACAGTGTTGCTGTAGGCTTCTTGGGTTTTCATCCAGATCAGTAAGCAAGTACGGTAAGCATGGTCAGCCCCTCTAAGTTTAGTCCTGCATCCTGAGACCCACTCCTTGCTTGTAGCGAGAGGATGAGTTCCCTCATACCTTCAGCAGTGGAGTTTAATGACTCAGAATCTGCCACCTGCATGGAGGCACAGTATTCTTTAATGTGGCAGAAACTAACTAAGCTGCCCACAGATTAAAAGAGAATCAGCAGTTGTAATAACAAAGGGGAAATTCCATGGTCACAGGTCAAATCCAGAAAAACAAGTCAGAACACAGAAGTGGCAGACAGGAAAAATGGCTGGTATGCTTACAATGACCATTGTGACATTTCTAAACAAGTTGATATAGAATGGGGAAATGGATTGTAGTTGGTGGATCATAGTGGGGCTGGTCTCAGGTGTTTTTCTATAGACTTGGCCCAGTCAGTAGGCGCAATGGGACGAGAGATATCAGACAGGGAGTGGAACAACAAAGTAATGACTGACAGTATCTGCTTTTTGTCCCAAGGCAGTTATTTTCAAGTTGTATATCAATTTCACTTCTGGAGATGTATCATTATTCACTGATATTAAATGATGTAGTAGTTGATATTTGCACAGATCCTTAACAGTTCAAGGGGTAATGCATCACCTAGAAATTCTGTAGATGATGGAAATTTATGACCTATGCCTGAAGGAACCATGTATTTTTCTGGAAGGCACAGGGCTTATTGTCTAGTAACTTTCCAAGCATGCTTTTATCTATTCGAAGGCTGACATTTTCCTATTCTTACATTTTGGAGGTAATTTATTTATTCATGTAAATTCTGCAAGTGAAGTGATAGGTTTAGTAAATAAACTTTCTAGAATTAAAATTATAATTATCAAGAGTATGTCAACTTCAAAATGTCTAACTTCAAAACTAAAGACAATGAATTCCTAATCTACATGAAGTGGTCAGGTCTGGGTAGTTCAGAATAGTGAATAAATACTTCCATACTGTCAGGGTCAAAGCAGGATGCAGAAGCAAGTATTCATAAAAGAGAACATTTTTAATAGACTCAATCAAAACACAAAACAGCGATAAACATAAAATGAATAAGCAAAGACATTAGCACTTATAGCAGCACAGCTTAGCACTTGGACAGGCAACACACATGGACTTGAATACTCACACACATAATTAACAGTTGAAACAAATAACACTGAGAAAAAACACTGACAATATACAGGTGCAGCGACTAATGAGGGAGACACGAGATTCCACAGAGATACACACACACACACACTACACAAATGCCACATGCTGATTGGCTACACAACCCTAGGGGGAGGAGTCAAGGCGGGGGCCATTACACATACCTTAGGATGGCGAAGCAATTAGACTAGGTTACATGAAATCAGAGCTGGCTGATATATTCTCAGGGATCATGCCAGTGTTTTAATCAACAAATTTATGGCAGTTACCAATGGATGTGTTTCAAAGCAGCGGTTTGTGGTAAAGTAGATATTAGTATAGCAGTGACATAGCCTGCATATGTGTGGATGCATATATGTTTGTGAAAAGACTTTTTCCTGAAATATTTATTAATAGAAGTAACACAGCCACCCAAGTAAGAACTTCCCTAAGTGTCTTATGATAATTGCACAGATATCATTAGTAAATAATGGAGTTAAAAGGGGGTTATACTGACCATGTATAAACGTCTTTGTCTCTTTCTACACGTTTGTTCCAATGGCAGATGTACATCCAGACGACCACTCTGACCATTTCCATCAGCCTGAGTGCGTCTGTGTCTCTGGGTCTACTCTACATGCCCAAAGTCTACGTGGTGCTCCTCCATCCCGAGCAGAACGTGGCCAAGCGCAGCACGCGCAGCCTCAAAGCAGTCGTGACTGCTGCCACCATGTCCAACAAGTTCAACCCCAAGGCCAGCTTGCGGCCCAACGGAGAGGCCAAGACCGAACTGTGCGAGAATCTGGAAACTCAAGGTGGGAATTTTTTTTTTTTATTCTCCAAATCATTGTCCATTCAGAAACAAAATAGACAATAATATGAATTAGGACGGAGGTATTGAAAGCATATATGTGGTAGTGCTCCTTTTACGCCTTCTGTTATGTAGTAAGCAGAATTAGGTCACTGAAAAAACATGGTGGCAATTAGCTATTAAACCCATTTTTTGGTGAGTTATTTAATATTTAAGAAACCTAATCTTATCATATTTTGCAAATGACTCTTGTAGTACCACATGGAACTTGTCTTCCAGTATTTGAATATCAATAATAGAGAGTAGAATGCAGACAGTCTTTGTGTAGCAGTAAACAGAAGCTTAAAGGCCTGACTCAGCAGAAAGAACTTGGGTGATTATGCAAACACACTCCTCCAACTTGCTTCTGCAGTGGGCAGAGAGCTTTGAAGAGTACTAGTAGAGACAGACTGTCACCACAGACTTTGGTTTCAGGAGGATTACAGGCTTCTCCACTCTTATAATGTCATTAGCACATAAAGGACCTGGTGTTAATAAGCAAGGAGTTGATTCTTCTAGTACATTACAGACTATGTTGTCTCCTCTCTTTCAGGACTTAACCCCAAACAAACATACATCAGCTACAGCAACCATGCAATCTAACGATGTCCAAATGGAAACGGAGAAGCATGATGAGAAGAGAGTGCATCACAGTTGGCCACTCAGATGGTTTGTTTTGTAAGGAGGAGACATATTTTAAAAAAAAACACCTTGGGCAAGTAGAAATATTTAAATGAATGAAGGCCAGATGAAGATCCTGAGGGGACACATTAATAGGCCAGGACTATTCTAATCATAGCTAAAAGGTTTATCCAGTTCTCCCGATGGATCTGCACGACCATAAACCCATAAAAGCACAAGAAGCAAATGCAAGTGACTGCTATGGACTTCAATGTACAGATGAGTTTCAGTGCAAATGTGGAAAGAATCAGTCCCCTGGAAAAGAACTTCTCCCAAAAAAAATTGTTATGAACAGTGGTGCATGTGTTCAGTGAATGTAACAGTAAACATGTATGCAATGCTGCTTTGTTCTAATTGATCTGTGAACAACTACATGTCCACTTGCATATGCTGAATAGGGATTTAGCAAAGCATTTGAAATGATGGATTGACAATGTTCTGAGATCCTGTTGTGCTGAACAAGTTAGTCTCTCAAAACACCCTTTATCGAGTCTCCTTTACGTCTGCCTCTGCATTTCCTACCTGCAGTTCAAGCTTGGTCAGCTGTGTTTCAAAGACATTGCAAGACTAAAGTCTTCTCTCTGTTTTGGGGTATAGGAGTAAATAACAGCATGTCATATTGTCACCTGTTTGCTCTTGGCCAAATCAGACTCAAGATGGCAAAAAGAAAAATAGTATCTTAGACAGAGCCTTGGATTGATTGACCCCTAAACATGACAGATGTCACAAGAGCAGAAGATGAGCTCTGCGTTATGGTAAATGACACTTAGACATTTGGTCATTTTTGTTGTTGCATATAAAATCTTACCAGTGACAGTTTTGGACTTGGTAACATACCATAACACCTGCCATTAGCAGATACTGTATGTTGATATTTTATTTCTGGAATTTCAACACTAATAAAAATTTATTTATAGGTAAAGCAGATTTGTGGCGATGCAGTTTCCTGTGAAGAAAACATCAGAAATCAAGGCCTGTGTGGGAAACCCTAAAAGAAACTCAGAGTGATACATTAGAGTGTGATTATTCTCAAAGGATTCTACTTTTTTTTTTTGTCTTTGCCTGTTGAAAGACATGATCACAAAGCAATGTGTGTGCAGGGGGCATTAATAAAGTATGTGTACTGAGATACTGTACCTAAATAGCTTTTCCTCCAACACTTTACATCACCACTGTTGCAGTATAACAATACAGTTAATTACAGTGTAATATACTGAGAAACTATGTTTAATATCAAATACATTTACATAATGGAAGACAATGTGTGCAACAAATACACACATAGAGTACAGGTGCTCAGTGTAATGTTACATATTGTTATTCAGAATACAACACTGTAATTAATGACTATGAACGTTAATGTGTTATATAGCATTGCACTGCCATTCCATGCAAACACATTTTTTTAAAAATAAATTTTTAAATGAAAGTTTGCCTGTTGTCAAATCCATTCATGTCTGCAGCCACTTAAATCTCCCTAATGGAAGTTGTTCACCAGCATGTTGGCTACTCATGATAATTAACATCATATTAATTAACATCAGTATGAAACTGACATAATGATCTCTTACTAACACATCTGTGTGCCCAGTGAGTGACATTAGAGCCTTCTTACCTACAATAGGTTGATTAATTAAGAAAAGGGAGCATATCGAAATAATATATCGAAATAATCAAATAGTATATCTGTAATACATCACAGTACTTTTGATACTCAAGTGCAAGTAATAGTCTTTATCAAATGGACATTTAAACAGAAGACCTCAAGTACTGTTTGGGTAAGATTTTACAAAGGGTTTTCTTTTCACGTAAGTATACGGAATGTGTGTTCGTTGCCCACCACTGTTAAAATATGCTGAATAATGTTGCTAAATATAGAACTGTGCAATCATTCTTCACACTACTGACCAAATCATTTTTAAATATACTACTTTACTGTGCTCTGGTTTGTTTGTTTGTGAGTGAGTGTGAACCTATGTACTGACACTTTTAATCCCTTCATTATTAATGTGTGTGATGATGGAAAATAAAAATGTAAAAACAAATGCCTTGAACTGTTTTTTTTCTTTTTTTTGGCGGGGGGGGGGGTCCCATTGGTACCCCATAGATATCTTTTCTGGGGTATTAGCTCAGTCACTCAGAACTGAGGTTTCACATAGATACCATGCAGTAATAAATTGCTTTTTGATGTTTTGACTCTGTAATTCAGAATATTGAGCCTGAAATGAAACAGGAATGTGGCATTGTCAGAATACTAAGATGTTAGGTATGTTACATCATCTATACTGACTGAACCACAAGAATAAAACCTTAATAATAACACTAAAGAATAAAAACTTTAATAATAAAAACAAATACATGGCAAACACTGCTGGGTGTTGGTGATCCATAGAGCTATCTAGAAGCTGAGAATGTTCTCTGGTAATTTTCTCCTAGGTGTGAAGACAGTTGGGTTCAGGTGAAGTGACTAACTTGACTAATTAATAATGTTGCTCACTTTAACACTGAAGAACTCATTTTTAACACAGTATGACTATTGAATCAACTCAAATGGCAGCTATACATGCTCATGTCACCATGTGTCACCATGAGTCATGGTCAGCAAATAATTTTTTCTTTCCTCATACTAGCAATCTGGCACAGGTTATTGTTTATCTTATTAAAACCTGTAACTCTACAGGCTTTTTAAGGTACTTTTTGATACTCCATAACTTTCTGTTATTTTTTTTAATTATTCTGAATTTCTGTTCTTGCTTTTCCATAGTTTGCTTGGTTGTTTATCATCAGCATGTTCTTGCTTTATAACAACGTAGCAACCAGTTGCTTTTGACACAGCTCCTTTGTAGTGTGATTTGGTTACGTATATATTTAATTTATTCAGATTTTTAGCC
>JAOYMR010000017.1:8753876-8773548 GCA_025802075.1 Tenebrosternarchus preto
TGTTGCTTATATTTTGTACAGATTTATATAGATTAGCACCACTGTCTCCATGCAGAGAAATCGATAGAAAAATGTTGGTATAATGCATATTTTAAAGGTTTAAATTTAACATATGTTGTTGTATTCAGATTTTTTGTAAGTCTAGATGATGTTCAACTGTTAAAACTCTCCCAGATGAACATGTTTAGAGTAAGCATAGTTTCTAACACTGGCAAAAACTTTTTTTACATTTTTTGTTTTCCAAACTAAAATATGTGGATAATACATTGGATACTAATTGTGAATCGATTTTCAGAATTTTTCTGTCACATACTTTTTGTGTGTTTAAATGTTACATTTATTATTCATATCCTATTCATAAACAAGGCCGTAGTTACATTTAAAACGAAACGTGCACAGGCATAACTATGAAATGTACAGTGTTGGGTTTTGCTCATGTTTGGAACATCCCCCCTCAGTATCCAGCAGTAGCCTGCCAGAAGAGAGGGGAACCAATCTCCTGGGAACCACTCTATTCCATACTATACATAATGACATATGAGTATAATGGAACAAAAAAAAAAATTGGATGGTAGAGAAATTTAGAAAACACATTTGGATTCAGCATACAAAAATACATAGCAGGCAGGTATTTTTTGCGGAAAGCAAAATCACTGTTGACCAGTGTAATTGCTCATAACTGTTTCTTGCTGAAAGCAGAAAAACTCACCACCCACTTAATTAGGGCTATTTATTTGCTACACATTTATAAATGTTCAGTTACAGACAACAGCCCATCTGTTTCTGTTAACGGTATGTGTTCACCATCCTTTAACTATATGTCAGTGGTCAGTTCCTGACCATAGAATTACTACAGCCTGGATATTTTCATTAGCAGTCTTTTCTCAGCCCAGTAATGTTACTGTCACTATTAAAACCTCCATCTGCACAGCTGTGTCTAAAACATTTGCAGTAGTTCCACTCTCAGTGATATATCACTGCCCAGTGACTGCCACCCAAATGATGTCTGGTCAGCAGTGGTCATGTACTCCGAAACTGACCAGGGATTAACAATTTACAGGTCAGCTGCCAACTCTGAGAGGCATAGTAAAGTGTGTGGTGAGTGTATGTTATATGACGTGTAAACTGAGCAACAGTCTTTCTACTAGTACGTGTAATTTCCCCAAAGCCTGTGAAAGCAGTATATATTTAAAAAGGTGTTTTTGTACCTCAACTCTATTTTGTTAAATTGTAATAAGTTTATGGCAATTTACATTTTTATGTGATCAAACAACATTACATCACTTAGTGCTGTTATAAATTCATATTAATGTTTTTCACACTAATGTCATATGACTCGGGTGCCTCAGTGTCACGGGAAGCTCCACACAGGTTTCTAACTAAAATGCTTAATGAACATAACGAATTAAAACCGAACTGAAAAGGTATAAATATAACAAGAAAGGCCCAGCAACTTCAAAGACGGACAAGGTCTGAACAAAACTGGGCTTTTAAATAAGGAGCAACATAAATACAAAATGATTGTCAGATGGTGAGAGCTAATCAGTGGATAATGCCCACCACCTGAGGAAAGTATGGACAATGTAAACAAAACTCATGGAAACAATAACGAAACTGTCCATGTACTTCATTTCTGCCACTACCAGAGAACACCAGTAGGGGGGGGGTCTCCGCATTGTGACTAATTAAATCTTGGACCTGTTCTAAAATAAAAGTAGTAAAAATCCTATCAGATGCTTATAAACACGCCAAACACCTGAACTACAACACCACTCTAGATGGCGCTAAGTGGCTTGTTCAGAAATATTGTATATCACTTTTGTTTTACCAGAGAGCTGAACCATGCCAGTGAGTCTTTTGCCTGATTGCTTTAGCACTGTAAATCCAGAGCACTGAAGGACAAATTTTGGTTTATTATGGTAAATCTGAAGCACTTAATGACAAATTTTGTGAGATCATTTAACTGAGAAAGCATCACAAGAATATGTTTAGAGTGCCACCCCACCACACAACACTAAGCGTAACTATGTTTTCTGTCCGTGGGTCACATTTCTGTCTCCAGCTCAGAAAGGGTGAGCATTATACCAAGCCATTATACAAGCACAGCGAACTGCTCACCTCCTCTTCTCTTTCCCATTATAACCTCTCTGAACCTCTTACTGTTACTGTTGCTAGGGTTTCCTAAGGTCTTACCATACACTGTTACATTGTATTAGGTGCATTAATGCAGTAGTCTATAGTATGAAATCTAATGTTCCAGACACAAATATTGTACATTGACTGAGTCCTGTAAAGTGTCCCTGTTTTACTGGCACTAATTCTTTGTTTTTTTTCCTGGACAGCAACAGGTCTCCTATTTTAAACGTCCTATCTGGTACAGCTCTAGTCATTTTGTTAGATCTTTTGCGAATGAATTAATGATGAACAATAAAAATAAACTGAGCATTGGATGTCCAAGTACTAATGGCATCTGGGAAAGGGGGATAAAAAGGGCTGTAAGTTTTACACGGATCACAGCAGTTTCAATATGTGAAAATCTGCTAATTGAAGTGGACAATAATCCAGCATGATAATCCAGCATGATACAACATCAAAAACATCTCCAGTTACATATAAATTGCACTGCTGTAATCTCTTAAACTAAACAATACAAAAACTCCATAAATGGCACTTGTAGTCATGCCCTTGTAAAGTGCTTTAATCCTGGTGCAGTGAATCTTTGGGCAAAGGGTGGTCCACTACCAAAGGTCTCTCTGTAACGAGTCCTCTGAGTGTTTTGGGTGACTCGTCGAGAGTTGCCCGACAGCAGTGGTAGGCACATGCTGTTGCGTTTGTGTGCTTGCTTTGCATCTCAGCTGCATATGTGGCATGTTTTGGTTTTATACACAGATGGGTCTTGTTTAACCTCATTCACCACATCAACTGTGTGTCATTATGTTGTTACGTTTTATACTGATGGCTGGTTATTAATGCGATGTTGCCTTGATTTAGTTACTTTTGTGCACTTTTATGTCACTTTTTATTTTATTAAACCCTTCAGTTGGAAATTTGTATTTGCTTTCTTCCTTTTTTTTGACATGTTCTTCCCCTGTGAAACTGTGATTACTGTTTATTTTTGCATGCTGAATTAAAAAATGTGCTCTGTGTCCTTTAGGACTTTTTCACAAGCGACCTGAGTAATCTGAATAACCAAATGGAATGTGTTACCTAAATGGTTAATACACATTATTCATTAATTTGGCATAGGTAATCTTATCTGCAAAAGGATGCCACGTATTTTCATTTAAACCAGGCAGTAGTATTGGATGTTTAATAAAAGGTTAGTTAGTTTGATCAGTCAGTCTGTCTAACTAGTTGTTTGAACACATTAAATCGATTAATCATGTAGAATCAAAAACCTGGTTTAAACAAACTAGCCACATCATAAGCCGTTTGTAAGATTGTCATGCTTTGGTCTAAGGACTGGTGTGACATGGCCGCATGAGGAGAAGAGGCAGGAGGCGAGGATGGTACAGCTTTACTTTCCATGGCAACAACAAAACAAACACAAAAACAGCGATAGATGCAAAAAGCCCAAAACACAATAGATACTTATCAAATAGAAGTCTGTAGAGAAAGCGTTAAGCACACAGGCAGTCCGTCAGCTAGAGACCAACCGGGGAGAAGACTCCGATTCACAGTACTGGAGGTTTGTCTTGGTGTGGCTTATAAAGAGAGAATTTAAACAAGGAACAGGTGTAAGTGATCAATAGCAGGGAGACTGGGAGCGAGGGTGAGGTTTGGGCTGCTGACGTGTGCTGATGGGAGTTTCTCTGGAGCTGCAGGGCTGGTCTCCCATGACATCTGGAAAATACTGTTTATGCAAACATGTATAAATACACCATAACTTAATACACATCCATACATTAAATATCCAGTCCTCACTGGTCAATTTATTTAAACAGGTCATTTGTGTAAAAGGCAACTGGAAACAAGACTAAGTAAAGAATAAAACAAACATGACCATGAGTCAATTAACATCTGAGTACCTAAAAGCGATCTTATAAAGCTTTGTAGCCAATAAGAACAGCTGTAAACACAGCTGAATAGCCCATAAGCCCAGCTGAGTAGGTGTGCTTAATAAACTGGCACCTCAGTGCAGGGGTAGATAGCCCTGGGAAAGGCAGACATGCCGTGACCTTTGTCTCCTAGTCTTGGTCCATCACAGTTAAACTACTCAGTGGATAAAAGACAGCCTCTGGTTTCAGTAAAGAAACACAAAATATGTCACTTATACAGACACCAAATGCATTTAGCCCTGCCTACACAGGATATAGAACTTTAATCTGCTGGACCATTTTTGCTGGATATTCCAGACCAGGCTCTTTAAACAGGAAGACAAATGCAACTAGTACATCAAGAATTTATTGTTTATGAGGAGCAGTGCAATACAGGGAATCAACCTCCCGTGCTGCCCACCTGAACACCATGATGGATAAGTCACAACAAGCATCACACAATGATCAACTGCTGGCGATACTTACCACCCATACTAAATCAAGACCTGCACCGTGAGCGAGACGCTTTTTTTTTTTGTTGTTGTCATTCTACAGAACAGGATTTCCTTTGCTGTGAGATGTGTCACACTAATCTCTGAGTCATGAGTTTAAATTCTTTGTGAATGATTGGCATATGGACATGGTAATATTTGAGGGACTGATGAAAATATATCCCCAGGCCATTCAAGAAACTACAGATACAGGACATGACTCTTTGTCACTGCAGCCCACTCTTTAATAAGTTCTGTGGAAGGGGATTAAAGTGAAGCATTTTAAGGTGCACATGTGCCAAAAAAAAAAAGATGGAGAAAGGAGTGCAGTGCAAATAATAACCTTCACTGTTAATCAGTAATTATGTCATAATCCATCTTTTCATAAATCTCACTGCCTGCATTCCTTATTCCCCTGTATCCACAGGTCAGTTTAGACTTGAGTGTGTAAGCAGGGGTGCTTGTGATGTTGGTTATGCAGGAAATGTCTAGAAACAGTAAAAACCTGCTATAAGTATTGAGCATCAGTTGAACCATTCATAGGCCATTCATAAAATAATAATTAAAAAAATGTTTCAATTAATAAAGTTATGGTTTGTTTGAACTCACGTTGTGTGCAAAAAGTATTAATAAAATGCATTAACAATCTGAATTAATGATTAATTATTAATACAACCACTAGCAGAAAATGGTCATGTCTTCTATAAATCTTCATTATTCTGTCTGATACTATGACTTATTATGAAGAATATTCCAGGGAGTAAATGTAGTATTCCAGGGAGTAAATGTAGTATTCCAGGGAGTAAATGTAGTATGCTGTAGTAAAAGTAAAAGCTGTTCAAGCAAAGTGATTCTAAAGGAGGTGAAACCAGTTTATATTAGTATAAGCAGATGTTTAAATCCTAACATTCATTCTATGGGATTCTACAGTTCAGAATCAGATCAGTTCTTTTTATTAGTTTCAAGTTCATTGCTACCATAGCAACAACTGGCAATGCCAGCATAAGTCATAAATGTAATACTCAGTAGAATAAAAATGCCTTGCTACAGGAAACATCACATTCTTAATTCTGCTAAACCAATGTTATTCCACAATATGACCATTAAGTCTTCTCTTGTTTTCTCCAATGTAAAGATGATTACCTCTTTTGAAAAAAATACAATAGACAAGTCCTGTAGTAATAGATGATAAGGAATTGGGTGATAACAACTAATCCCTAGCATGCTAGTTATTTTAGCAGCTGTGTAATAAATGTGTATGTAGGACATCTAAAGTGGTTACAAGCCACAGTACCACAGTTATTATTTGACTGGTCATTTATGTCACTCTTCAATGTTGTCTCGCATGTAGGGGATTAGTGGAGGATCCTTAAAAAAGACACAGTTTCTGTATTATCCCGGGGGACTGTTTTAATATGTGTAAGAAATGTTGTTTGCCAGTTTTGGAATGTGAAGAGTTGTATTGCAAATAAGAGTGATAGTTTGTAGGTTTATAATATATGGTGGTATTTAAATCTGAATTTTCAGACTTCCAGAACTGAAACATCCAGAGTCAGATATAAGATTCTCCATGTATATTCCAGCACTCTGTGGAACTTGGAAAAGGATGAATTAAACAAATTTCTTGAAATGTGCATGTAACAGTATCAAACATGTTGTCTGTGTATCTCAGAAATACTAAGGGTGCATGCAGTTTCATTATATTATTTATAAAATATTTCTTAACAAATTCAGCAAAGAAGTTTGGATGGTGCTATTGTAGAACCCACATTAACTCCTCTAAACTGTGAGTAGTACTTGGAGTTAACATGAGTTCAGACAGTATTAAGAGAAAATCTGTGGGAGGGTTCTTCTCTGGTGTAGCATCAAGGACATACTTCAAAGCTTCCAAACTATCTTGAATAGAGATATTAATACCAGATATTAACTTTTAATGTCCACTGAAAAACATAGGGCGCTTTTTTCTCTCAGACGTTTCAAGTTTCCTTTAATAGACACTTTGCTTGCACAGCTGATGAAAACACAGCTGTCCGAAATGTCATGTTTCTTTGGAAACTATACTTTCAAATATTTCTAATATACATATATATTGTAATTACAGCAGATTTGTCTTCTGAAAATTGATGCCACAAGATCTGGTGACTGGTCAGGCCTCTGAAGTACACTAATCTACCACAGAGATAGAGCCAGTTTGAGAGGACGTGTGCTTTGGAACATTATTATGCTTGGAAATAACCATTATAAAATGGGCAAATTGTGTCCATGAAGGGACTGTACATAGGCTTCAACAATACTCAATCTGCACCATTCAAATGATGCTTGATTGGTCTCTCTTCATCAAGGTGTTGAATCACCACTCTCCTAATCTTTCTATGCATTTCATATCATTCTGTGTAAAGCTGCAGACTGTTGTCTGGGAAATCCCAGGAGACCACAAACTTTTTAAAATACTGCCAGTTACCAACAACCATGTGAAAGCCAATCACATCACAGTTTTCGTCATTCTGAGATTTGGCGTACACAGTAACTGAAGCTTCTAACTCATTTCCATGTCAAGATTTTAAACATTGTGCTGTTGATACATGACTGGCTGATCGGTTAATTACATCTGTACCCAGTAAAGTGACTGGGAATTGTATACATACATGCCATGTTACTTATACCTTCTCATTGTGAGTGTGTTTACTTATTATATCTGAAGCTATTTATCAGTGCAAAAAATGCTCTATCAGTACAGTGTTAACGCATAAATACGAAGCATGATGTTTTACAAAATAAATGATTAGATGAATTCATTTAAGGCTATTAGAGTTAGCCATTTGGCTCATGGCTGATCTCAATACAAGCAGCTGAATTCACCGATCAATCTGTTTCAATATGAAAAAAGTTCTCAAAACATAAATGATATTGTACTGAAGCTGAACTTTGCAAAAGAGGTGGCAGTGGATGTTTGAATGACTAAATTAACATATTGTGATACACTAAATCAGTGACAATCATTGAAAATATAAAAGATTAAGTAAAACTATTACTATTAACTTATTAAGTCAAGTTGTTTTTTAGCCCGTGGCATTATGTGCATTTGATAGCAGCTTAAAGTGTAATCATCAGCTACCAGCTACAACCTAAACTGTAGGCTTTTTCCAAGTATATCTGACCATGTATAAACTTCAAAAAATTCTGGAAAAGGAAGTCGATTTGCAGGACTCATGTTTAAATGTTTAGATAGTAATATGTGAGTCAGACAGTTCCTATACAATTTTCTAATACTTACACTGAGAAAGTACCACACTTCTTAAATCCACCTTTTCTTATGTTATTTCCTTGCCAACTTACTGAAATTTGTTCACAGAATTTTTAGTTGTATTATATTACTGCGTTTATTTATTACAACTTTAAACGTTTTTGCTGGAAAGTATTATTTTGCATTCTAACAATGCATGGAATTTAATGTGCATGATCACATTTACTAATTGGAGAGGGTTTATTACATTTTAAGAACATTATTGTGAATATCAAAAATAGTCCAGGAAAGGAAATTTAGTTGGTGTTTGGTATTACTGTTGTTGGTGTTGGTATTAGTTGGTATTGCTACAGTTCAAAGATACATTTTTGTGCAATTCCAGCTTAAGACAGGCATTTCCCATGAAAAGATCACATTTTAAGTAGGACATAAATTATCAACACCAGCTTCACATGTGAACTTCACGTACCAAATATATCTCAAAGTTGCATATTCATTCTGAAAACAAAAAGACTAATTACACAGGTGAAACCACACAATCTGTTTCACCAGAATGAATCTACATATACATATGCATTTAATTTGCATCTTTTTTAACCTCAGATCTTTGACATAAGTAACGTAAACAAATATAATATAATAATCAAACTGTGGATTTTGAAGACCCAATGAATACGTTAGATATTAACCCCGCCTTTACGTCAATCTGAATTATGCTATTCTGTGGCAGTATTGGTAAGTGGGAGACTCCTGGTGGTTTTGGAGGGTTACTGCAGATCATTGCGGTCATGAGCCTGCATTATTGCTACGGTTGGGTATCGTTTGCATTTTATTGATTCCAGTTCGGATTCAGATTTCGCTTATCGAGTCCGGCTCTTATCGATTTCAAAATGGTGAAAAAGGTGCCAAATGTGGAGGTACAAAAATATATTTATTTTTTTATCTCATGATTGTGTAGCCTTATCCAGCACATCAAATCTTGAAAGATGTTAAGAATATTTTCGATTAACAGTTCAGAACAAAAGTGTACAACCAATCAGCTGGAAGGGTTGGCTAAAGTAATGTGCTAGCGAGATGTTAGTGTTGTCTGTCGAGATAAAGTAGCGCTTAGGTTAGGAGACCTCAGTCCGTCGAACACGATGCACTGCTCAATATAATGCTGGTGTTTAAGATGTTTTGCCATGTTAGAGGTACGACCTCCTTTACAACAGATCAGCTTTCTATATATACTGCATTTCAGCTTTTCTTTTTCTCTCACAAAGTGGAGATGCATTTTTGAACGCTTCCCGCGGTCCATCCTCCCCTGACGTTATAGCAGAGTTTATCAAAACAAATCTGTGAAGACGTATTAGACGACGCACCAGTCCAGCCACATGTGTTTCCTTTTGCACTAATAATGTATTTGAAGCATAAAATACATTAATATAAACCGAAAAGTACAATGATGTTTTTTAAGTGGTACCGAGAACTTTGGAATCGGTTCGCTTCCTAGTATCGAGACCCAACCCTAATCACTGCCATATTACATGTTAAACTTTAAAAGGTCAAGAGGATTTTTATTGTCATTTCACCAATATACAGGCATGCAGTGAAACGAAATTACGTTTCTCCAGAACCATGGTGCAACACAAAAGTAGGGCATATGTGTAGAGAATTCAGATAACAGTACATTAATTTAAGAAATATCATTTCTTATTTAATGGAATATCATTTCATATTTAATGGAATATCATTTGTTCAGTATTTGTTGTTAGTCACTGTGTATTGAGGAGTCTGATGACATGAGGGAAGGAACTGTTGCACAGCCTGGTTGTGAGGGTCCAAATGCTTTGGTGCCTGTACCCAGATGGTAGAAGAGAGAAGCATTTGTGTGATGAGTGAGTGGGATCTTATGTGTTGGTGGATCTTCAGAAGCAGCGTGTGTTGTAAGTATACATGATGGAGGGATGAGAAACCCGGTGATCTTTTTGGCTGTCATTACTACTCGATGCTGGGTCTTGTGGTTCAAGCAATTCCCGAATCAGGCAGATGCAAACTTGCCTGTTACATATTGATTTCATGGGAAATTATATAAGCAAAAAACATTGGAATCTTACAGTTATTCTTCTAGGCAGTACCCTTGTTCAGAAGTTATGATAACATAGATAACATAATCCTTCACAGAAATGTGAAAATCTGAGAGTCAACCTTAAGATGCTGCCATGATGCACTTTAGTGATTGGTTTGTAACTACAAAATGACCTCCTGACCTGAATGGAGGAAACATCACACCACTATAGGTATTTGAATGATTTGAACATTTGTTTTATATATATATATATACACCCCATACCTTGAACATAACTACATAACTGCATCAAAAACCGTCAATAATCTTTGTAATGGTAAATCATTTAAAGTCTGACATAAAAATTGCAGGCCTGTGTGTGTAATTGCACTATTCTTTTGCGTAGTATTTTTTAAGCCTACACAAAGTGTAGCACGGAACGTTTTTTCCCTGATCGAACGTTTCCTATCGACCTGTACGTAAAACCTGTACTCTCGTGTCACATCATTACGAAACCCCTTTGCTTGCGTTCAAGTATGGCAAGGCCAGATTTTTCCAAAACCTTGCTCTACACAATTAACAATATACTTCAGCAGGACAAATACAAAGCTGCACTTGCTATCCTAAAAGGATTCAGGAATGGCGCCGTGTGAGTTGTTCTTTAATCGCAACAAAGAGGTTAATATTAGCGTGTCACAACCAACGACCCAGCTGGCTAGCTACAGTTACTATCTGGACGCAGGTCGTTAGCTAGCTAGCTAGCTAGCTAGATTACAAGAAATAATGAGACACGGGTCATGTTTTTCACTGTTTCAGTGACATAAGATGCGTAGCTAGAAGTGCAGTCTGCATTTATATTTTGTCATCTGTCATTTGCTGTATAGCCGAGTCAAGTTATAATGCTGTTAATGTCACTGTCTTGGTTAAATGAAATCATTCTTACAGATACGGTGCCAAGATACGTGCCCCACATGCTCTTGTGATGACGTTTCTTTTTAGAAGTGGCAGGTAAATTAACTCTTAAATAACTCTGTACTTTCTTGTTCTTGTTCATGAATTGCGCATAGTTTTATTTGCACTGATATATGTGAATCACAATGGCAAATAATTTTTTGTCTTAACCTGGTTTTATTTTCAGAGAACAGCCATATATAAAGTATAAATTTATGGTATTTTTAGCCTTTTGTACATAGGCTTTATAGTTTCTTATATTTTGCCATGTCATGATTTATGTCAGCAGTTGGCATTTTTCACATAAGCTGGAGTGATGCTACTTTGAATTTAGAAGTGTAGAAGATGAATATAGCTGGTCAGAAAAGAGCTACAACCTGTGAAAAGTTAACTTCAGTTTTAATTGGACTTGACCATACTGTATGTTAGGTAACACTGAAATGTCATGTCATCTGGAGCATGCTGACATTATCTGGTTATAATTAAGCATGTATGCCATTGTAAATATATTTCGGTGCTTGTGAATGAGTTATGTATTATTTTACTTCCTAAATACTTATGCATGTTTTATGTCAATGAAGTGTTATTTATTTCATAAAACATCTCATGTCTTCTTGCAATTACTGGCATAAGATATTCATACATTTTCAAGTATTGCTATATAAATATCTTATTCATTGTTTATCCATGTATTATGAAGTTCTCATGTAGGTGGCCTTCGAATAAAGTATTATCATATGGTCTTAAACTGTATAAATGTTGCGTGCACAGTTGAAATAGACCTTTGAAATAGGTTTAAAAACCTCTGTGTGAAACATCCTGTTTTTTCTGGAAGCTCTGTGATATTTGCAGTTTCTGTTAATGAGAGAATGTAAATATTGAATTGTATTATATCACACAAGGCTTCCAAAGAAACATTTCAGAGATCCTTTATAGACATTGCAATCCTCAATATAACATTCATTCCATGGGGCTTTTAAGATCTGACAGTATATATCTTTGAGTATCCTCACTTCATTCATGCTTAAACAACATGCTGAAGTATGTCTTTTGTTATTTTGTCTTTTGCTCTCCAGCCTGAAATCCAAACTGAAAGCAATAGCCCATGCTACATATATGCACTCAAGGAACTTAGCCTACTTTGTGTTCACATATAAAGGACTGCAAGCACTTCAGGAGCACATTCAAGGAAAGAGCCTCCCATATCACTCGTTCCTAGCTGCGTGTCTTGGGGGTTGGCTGGTATTTGGAGACAATAACAATATTAACAGCCAGGTGAGTTAGACCATTGATTATATTACAAGCTAGCATGTGGTGGTTGGGATTAATGAGTTTATGCTGATAATACTGATCTGGTTAATTAACTTGTCTTGGATGGATGAATGGTAACATTATCACTTCCAGGTAATAGGATTGGAGGAACGTACATACAGTACCAGTTAAACATTTGGACACGCCTACTTAAAAAAAAAAAATCTCCCCTGTAAACAGGGAACTTATCGAATCAATGAAATACAACGAGATTGTGCTGTGATGAGCAATATTTGTTTATCTTAGATTTAGATCATTCAAAAGAGCATTCTTTTACTTTAATGACAGTTTTGAACATCTTGGTGTTCTCTTTGTTACATAATCTCATTGTTTTGTTTTGGTTTTTTTTAAGTTGCGTTCTATTTAAACAGGAACTGGAATTATCAATTTGAATATAGATACTGGTTGGAAGCAGAAACGTGTGTCTGCCATTTTGGGGAAGAGGATGTCAGCAAGGGAACATTTTTTGAGCCTCATTGTCAGCTTTAAAATGAATCTGATTCAGATCAAGTCTAATGCATTTATAGAGAACTTATAATAACACAGCAGCTTTTAAAAGTGCGAGTTCAGATCTTTAATGAGTGGCAAGGAAAAATCCCTGTGCAAATTAAGGAGAAAACCTTGGCTCGACCAAAATTCAAGGACTATGAACAGAGATATGGATTTTGATATCTGATCAGATAAAGGAATTGAGTATACTTGTTCTTATGAGTGCACTTCAGCCTGTAGATAAAAACCAACCTTGGGTTAGTTGCATTTAATTCCCAAATCAAATATAACCATTTTCTGTTTAAATGACCTCAGTTTACGCTGTATGAATTCCTAAGTAAGCAGTACCACATATTTATGCTGTTCCAGCATTTACGCAGGTTTTTTTTGGATGCACTTACCACTGAACTGTTTCATCTCTCAAAAGTCTATATAGGCCTACGTGTGAGTGTATATAAGAACAGGTTTTCTGTTTTCACGCGATAAATGAACCTGACCTGGTGTTGCATGGTCTTCTCTTTTCTAGATAAACATGTACTTGCTGTCTAGAATTCTGTTTGCCTTGTCCCGCCTGGCTGTGGAGAAGGGCGTCATCCCCCAGCCCAAGAGAGACCCCTTCCCACTGTTTGCCACCATCGTGTGGGGTCTTGTGCTCTGGCTGTTTGAGTACCACCCCCACACCCTGCAGCCATCGCTCCAGTCCTCCATGACATACCTCTACCATGACAGCAACATGTGGCATGATATCTCTGACTTTCTTATATACAACAAACCACGGACTTAAACAAGTGACCTTTTTGTTTGTTTAAACAGAAGCTCTCATGTCAAGAAGTAAGAATACAAGTAAGAATACTTTGTTTTGTTGTTGTTGTTGGTTTTGAGGGGCGGGGCATAGTGATCCCTTCAGATCTAACCTTTGACATATTTTTTGTGACTTGAATTAGAATCTGATTGGAATATAATCCTGAGTGATTCGGTGTTTGAGTTTCCACCATGTGACTGCTGTCCTCTCTTTGATTTTGTGCTTCTTTGCATACTGGACAGTACACTACAGTGACTTCACTGGAGTTGTCTTTGCATACTGGACAGTGCACTACAGTGACTTCACTGGAGTTGTCTTTGCATACTGGACAGTACACTACAGTGACTTCACTGGAGTTGTCTTGGCCTAAAATGAGTTCTGACTTTTTCCATCCATTACAAGGCCATCTATATTTGTTTGCAAAGATCATATTTTATGTAGCTGTGTTTTGTAAGACTGATTTATGTAAGGCTGATGAAACCAAACCTGATGATTAATTGCCCAAGTATTCCTGTGGATAACAGAAGCACTAGAATAGACGTTGCCCTGTTGATTACTCTTTTATCATCTTGGCACCTTTATCGTTACTTGGCACATCTAAGTAGACATAAGGGAATGCACAGTAATGTGGGATATACATAAGAAAACCACAGTGCCGTATGACATTCAGTTATTAGGGAAGAGAACTGCATGAGAGATTATCAGATATTCTCAAACCGGATTATTTTTAGGGTATTTTCACTCTTGGACTGTTTCTGTATTTCAGGTGGTCATGGTTTATTTTGCATATGTGAATGTAAGGTACAATTCAGCTTCTATTGATCAAACGGCCTTTACAGTGACACCTAGTGGCTTGTGTGCAGATTCTATATTAAATCTATTTTAACTGTGGCCTTCTACATATGGACTACTGCTCTTTGGAGCAGATATTGGTTCATTTGTGAACTACATTTCATGTGAACTGCAGTTTATAGGATTTAAAAAAAAAATCAGTTTCATAAATGTTGTTTTCTATTTTATGATGGTAAAACAACTGATTGCTTCTTTAATCAAACTCAGACTCCTCTAAACAGACTCCAGAATGAACCAAACTCAAACTTTGTAGTTCAAATTGTGTATCAGAAGGGTCTCTCTCCACATTGGTATCTACAGCGAATCTCGAGGCTGATGGCTAAAACAAACGTGAAAAAAAAACACGTTTTCTTTATCTGATTAAATAGAATTTCACAAAACTCAGAGATCAGGATTCTTAGCGCATATCCACATATTCTGATTCCTGCCAGATTTCCTAGACTATGCATGTTCCAAGACCTATGTGGGTAGATCAGCTATACTGAAACTGCAAGAATAATCTTGAACACACAGTCATCCTGTGTGATTTTATGGCATCTTTTATCAGGCCACAGAGCTTCACAAATAATCTCCGGCACATTCTGAGAGTCCATTTTGTTTCTGAATGTTCTTTGAGCAACTCTTGCTACCACCAGTCCATACAGACTCACATCAGTCAGGGGAGATTCTTTGTCTGTAATGACGAGAAACATAATTTGCTGGTTCCAAGAACTGATGCTTGTTCTAAACAAAAGCTCGTGTATGTTGCGTCAGAAACAAAAGCCCAGTCCCAAATGGCACAATAGTGGTGCTTCAGGCAGCAAAAGTATGTGCGTGTGCAGACTGCAAGGTTCTACCATGTTCTGTTTCTTAGACGGATGATGAAAGGGGTGTTTATGAGTGGCCTTTCTACTCCCTTACTGTGGTCTTCAGTGAGGAACACGATGATGCAACTCTCCTATCCACAATTATGCAAGATAAGGTCAAGGACCTTAGGCAGGCATGTATTTAATAGTTATTCAATTCAAGTGTTGAATGCATTTCTCTACTAACTTATTATTAGTTGTTAAAGACTATTTGTTGTTACGTAACATAAGCACTACGGTGAAAACAAAAGGCAGCATCCTGCTATTGCAGTATTTGAGCCTGTCCTGCATGAAGGCTTGTGCTCCTGAGGACCGAGTGCTCCTGAGGACTTGCGCACCATCGGTCTGAACATTTTGGACATCACCCTGTGTTGCAGAAACAGAGAACAGCCACTCATATTTAAAAAAAAACATCTTTGGGACCAAAAGGGCTTACAGAGCCGTTTGGGACAGGGCTGGAGTTCTACACGTTCTACAATTACTGAAGTGCATATGAACCACTAGAGGTCACTATACAGTTATACGGAAACAAACTCCGGTGTGCAGGGGTCGGGAAGGCACTGCCGTGCAGGGCAGGGGTGCAGCCAAGGTCTTTGGGCCCCACAGCTGTCGGGGCCCCTGACAGTTACCGTTTGAAACTGTTCTCCCCCATACAATGGCCCTGGTCCAGGGTATCACTCTGTTTGCCTTAACGTCAGATCTCTTGTTTTGTGACACAGGAGCTGATATGGATTATACAAATACATACTCATTATGATCCAGGCCAAGCTTGGGGGCTCCCCATGCGTGGCATTCCTGATGCAGATGGTAAAGGTGGTGTTCCTACGTCATGAAGTCTTCAAATAGCTGCAGATAGTTTTTGTTTTTCCAATATAGAGACTGGCATTAATCTGAAGTAATGCTTGAATTTTAGAATTAAGCTATGAATGAAAGGGGTAGTGTGTTTATGTACAGATTTCTAAGAAATAATTAAATAATCCAGACAGTGTATACTAACCCATCCTGGATTTGTTTGAAATGTACAGATGTTTTCAATTAAAAGATTAGACAAAACTCAAATAGGATTAAGAAGATTAAGGTACTGTTTCCCTGCCATGGTCCTCCTGCCCAGCATGAGTTTGTGCTGTTGTTGCTCTGTGTTACCTGTTTGAAGCTTAAAAGGGGTGTATGATGGTACAGGTGATGATAAGTCAGGTGTACTGGGAGCAGCCAATCCACTAAAAATGTTGAATCTGGCCAGTGTAGGGCCAGGGTTAAGGGACTGTATTAAAAGTTTCTATAAGTTTCTGTTTTAATGTATTTGTTTAATGTATGTTAATGTATTTTAATAGAATACAACTAATTAAGAGTGCTAAAGGAATATAAGTGAATAAAGATATTGAAAATATCATGTTATTTTGCTGCCAAGGCATTTAGTCCAATTTTTCTTTCAAGCTCTGAATGTGAATGTTGCAAAATAAATCCTCTGGCATCTTAGTGTGTATGACAATGAACGCTTGTATGTCTTTGTCTCTACCAACAAAAGTAACAATCCACATCATTTTTATTTGCACAGTTCATTTTTTCTCACGTTAACCACTATAAGGTGCAACTGGCTTGGAATGCATTCACTCTTTACAGTGTCCAACTTGTGTGACCTTATTAAACAAACAAACAACAACAACCCTCTGGAGTAATTAAAAAAACATTTCAAATCACTTTTGTAATTACAAGCAATGTTTGTGCCCACTTGTATTAAATTAAGAAGTTTCCAGAAAGTTTTGCAAAGGTTCGGTTGTACAGCATATTTTAAGTATAAATAAAAAATAAGTTGGCAAAGGCCATAACAAAACCAAGAAGCCCAAAGTGACATTAACAATTTTTTTAATTGTTAAGGGCAGAAATGCACATTTTGTGTTCCATGCTTGACAGCTTGAATAAGTCTTTTTTTCTCTTCTCCGTACTGATTAAGAATGTCCTAGTATTTAAAAGTAAAACATCATCAAATAGGTGTGGAAACTGGGTGGTGTGGAGCTTTGTGGGGTTATAAATCACATATTAGTTACATCGAAATTCACATGAATCAAACTGAGACAAGCCCTCAAATGACCCTCCACGTTATCCGAGTTGTGGTTTGGACGTGTCTCTTCATGTTTAGTGTTGCGTCTGTGGTGCAGGTTGTTCCACGTTGCTCTGTAATTACCAGCAGCTGGGGTGACGTCAGCTTATAAATTCGCCTCATAAGCAAAAAAACAAACAATACATATATATATACGGTAGCTCACAAAATGAGTCCACCCCTCACATTTTCGTGAATATTTTATTGTATCTTGCCATGAGGCAACGCTGAAGATATGACACTTTGATACAATGAAGTCAGTGTACAGCTTGTAAATTTACTGTGCCCTCAAAACAACTCAACACAGCCATTAATGTCTAAACTGCTGTCAACGCAAATGAGTACAACCCTAAGTGAACATTGTGCCCAAAGTGTCAACATTGTGTGTAGCCACTATTATTTCCAGCACTACCTTAACTCTTGAGAGGATGGAGTTCACTAGAACTTCACAGGCTGCCACTGGAATCCTGTTAGACACCTTTTGTTTGAGGATGCCCCACAGATGCTCAATAGGGTTTAGGTCTGGAGACATGCTTGGCCTCGAAGGATTCAAAAATATGAATATTGTCAAACTTATATTTAGATGTTTCACAACAAAAACGACTCTTCTGGTTACTAGAAAGTCATAATTTCAGTTAGACATTGATATTAAACAAGTATGTACTTTATGAAGTCTCTTTGCAACCTTTTTTTGTACAATTTTACATGAAAGTCACTTCTCAGAATAAGACTACTGTCATATAAATGTATATGTATACAATATTTATATAATCTGCTTTGATTTGGATGTGTCTCCTCACATCATTAGTCCTTTTGGAATTTCATTCAGTGACAGCAGAGTCTTTATTTTTCGCAGATGAACTGCAAGCAAGAGACAGAAAACTTAACCCAAGAAATCAGCCTGGGAAGAAAGAGCTTCCAACTCATGTGTTTCATCAGTCAGTCCTGCCTCACCACTGGTTAGGGGGAATAATGACAACATCTTTGTACATACCCTTGTTTGCGTCTGTGCACACCGATATATGATGTGCTACTACATGCTTATATTAATTGATTTTTCCAAACTGGGTGTGGGGGGGACCAAATGTTTGTTTATCGCAAAAGACAGTTGTTACCATTGCAACGTCGTCAGTGGTATTTTATCTTGTATCTGGGCAGGGCTGAGTTCTTTCGTCAGCCTGGAGCACCGCTTTATGTCTATGAGACACCCACAGTGAGACAGTACTGAATGTACACCCCTCTGCACTGTGGAATGTGTCAGTGCGAAGGAAGGACATGCACCGACTTTGATTTGACGCAAACAAAACCAGTTTGTTCACCTTGCAAACGCTACCAGTGGTGGCCTTATATAAAGATGGGCTTGGAATGTTTGCTCATATCACAAGGTACAGAGACAAGAGACAAGAGGACAAACTAATGGACGGTAAGCTTCTGTACTTGCACTCACAGTAGGGTGCACAATCCAAGGAGCAGTGGAAGGAGTGTTTTTTTGTGTACATTTTTTTAGCTGTTTGAGAAATCTTTTATATAAAAGTGAAATACATGTTTTAAAATGTTTAGGATATGTTGGCACATTCTTTCAGATGGTTCATATGTTGGTTGGTGTGTGTGTGTGTGTCTGTGTAGCGTTGGGTCTTCAGTATGTTAACCTGGAGCAGGCTCAGAACCATAAACATCACAGGACAGAAGGCTTGACCTCTGGTTCATTGGTCGTAAGGAGAGGACAACCTTTCAGACTTTCGCTTGGGTTCAGCAAGTTTTACAAGCAATACAGAGATGACCTGATGCTCAGAATCGATCTAGGTATGTTATATTACTATCTAAATCTACATTTTAGTCTATATGGGCGGGTCTTGCTTTGACTTGTAACGTTTTGTTTTGCCTTTGTTCACTTAAACATCTCACTGCCATGTCTTTCTGTACTTTATCTCCCCACTAATGTATGCGTCATTACGAAGCTCCAATTTCGTTCCTTTTTTCTCCCGCAGATGGCCTTCATTTTGATATCCCCATCACTCTCTCCAAAGAGACGCTCCAGTCCAGGTGGGCCGCCTGCTTTGAGCAGGGTATGACGGACCCCAGAGCTCCATCCAAGGTCACAGTGTGGGTGTCCAGCCCTGCTGCTGCTTCGGTCGGGGTGTACCAGCTCCAGCTGCTGTTAACGTCCCCCTCTGGGACCTGCAGCCGCAGGCTGGGCCAGTTCACCCTGCTCTGCAACCCGTGGTGCCCAGGTGAGCCTGGTCTTTGTGGTACACAGTTGGGCCGGCACACTTCTAAGTAAAATTAGTCCCCGAGCACGTTGATAATATTTCCTCGCCTTTTTACACATTTTACACGTTTGGCTGATGCTCTTATCCAGAGCGACTCGCAATTTTCAATCAGGTTTTTAAAAAGCAGATACAGGAAAAGTAAGAAAATTGTCACTTGACTGAAGTGATGTGTGTGTACACACATGTACGTGTGTTCCAGCTGAAGTGATGTGTGTGTACACACATGTACGTGTGT
>JAOYMR010000017.1:8796371-8798871 GCA_025802075.1 Tenebrosternarchus preto
GCTTTACTACACCCTATCTACGTGCTTTACTACACCCTATCTACGTGCTTTCCAGATTGCAGATGTTTCAGTTAATTATGTCTGTGAAGTCACATGGAGTGTCACAGTTGGATCACTGTATGAACCCAAAAAGCATCTATGATTCCACTACAATCTAACTCAGAACTTATAAATGAATAACTACTTCATTCCTACAGATTCCAATGGTATTTCTCTCACTTGTAATTTCTACAAATATTTGGTGTAATCACACCATGATCCTACTGAGCGGAATGCACAGGTCAGAAAATATTTAACACTAGAATGATTTAGATTTATTTTTTTCATCAGGCAAACCACTCACCCATTTGCCTGGGTCCTGATGTGAAGCGTTTAGTGCCTATTGTCTTGGTAATGACACAAACTTGGTTCGAACCACAGCATTCATAGAAAGCTTGCACAAAACTGATAACACAATGCTTACAAGACAGGTTTATTTGTATACCACTCATAGATGGTTTTAAGATATTCAAGAATCCATATAGTCACAGCACTGAGCCTATAGTCCAATGGTAAACTCACCAAATCATGCAGCTGAATAACTTAAGTAACTAACCATAACATAATGAAAGAAATTGACTAGGAATTAACTAACTACCTAACTACACTAGTCTACCCTACACCAAAAATACAGAGGGCCCACTTACGTAATGTTTCGAAGCATTTAGCACAGATCTACATGGTGTTTTCAATCCAGGTATACAAGCGTCAAACCTCAACCTAAATCCCGCATGACATAGCTGTCAACCTGCTATCACTATCTGAAATCGGTATCCTTATGTCAGACCAGAGCCAGAAGTCACACACAGTAATACGACAAACGGGGGGTGTGAATAACTAAGAGGAATGAATCAGTGGCACGGACACACAAGTGGGCCGGTGAGTGAGTTCTTAAGCTGTCTTCCAGGATGACATGCATGCCTTTATAACAAAAAGGTCCCGCCTTCAGGCCACAGCAGGCACACTCTGAATGGTCGGATATTAATGACGGCTGACATCTGCCAAAGCGGTCAGGCTGTGACGAGGGACAACGAAACAGTTTAGCGGGGAAATCCTTGCAGCATCACACATACATAATACGTAAAACCATTTTCAATTGTAATCAAACACGCTTCCACATGACTACATTTTATTACATTTATTATTCCCCATTTTATTACACGCACTGTTCTGCAAAAGACAGAAGTGTAACTGCATTTAAAGAGTTATAATTCCCAAATGCCCAATAATAACACCAATAGTAAAAAAAAAACATGTTGTAATATTATTTTACACACCCATGTGGTCCAAAACAATGTTATTTTGATTTCTTGTCTACATCGATTATAGCAAATACAATGTACAGCTAACAGTTGCTACACCCTCAGCAGCCTTCCTTCCCACATTTGACAGGTGGACCTGTTGCACACTGCAAACAGCTCCTAACTACTGTCTGTCACGGTGCGTTTGCACCCTTCACTGTATCTTCTCTCCACGAGCACATAGGGGATGCTGCATTTTCACTAATAGTTTTATTATAGTCCATGGGCTTGATTCTAATGCTTTTAACTGAAACATTGTTAAAACTAGAATGACTAAATCAATACTTTCCATCAGGTAAACCACCTACTCATTGACCCTCCGTGGGGCACTGGAAGCAACGACCTGCACACCCAGAGGAAGCTTGTACAATACTGAAAATCACCAGTGTCTTGCCTACAATGCAAGGCAACTTTATTTGTATAGCACTTTATATACACAGGTTTTCATACACAGCCTCAAGGTGTTCTATAGTTGAATCCGCATAAACACAATACCAAGCCTAAGACGATGTAACTGTGCTTTGAGAGTTAGAATTTGTGTATTTCTACTAATGTGTAATTTCCACTAATAACACCAAAAATGCTATATTATTATTTTACATACACATGCACATGCACCATTAATTTTGTAACATAACTAGGCTTAATAACTGTCACACTTCCAAGACGACCCCTGCCTTGCTAAAGGGGCGTCCTCAAACAGAAGGTGGAGGAGCGCAAGGTCTGTAACATCCACCAGCTCCATGATGCCGTCATGGAAGAGTGGAAGGGGATCCCAGCGGCAACCCGTGAAGCTCTAGTGAACTCCATGCCCGAGAGAGTTGGGAAATAATGGTGGTCACATAAAATATTGACACTTTGGGCACAATTTGGCCATTTTTGTGATGTATACATATGTCACAGTGCAAACCACCCTGTGCTGAAAGCGTCCGTGATTATTGGAAGAAAACTATTTTTCTGACGATGTTTTAAAACAACCAATTCTCACATATGAGTTTGTTCACCTCATACTGGGTGCATCCTACACTTTTAAAAGGGTTTGTCAGTTTACGTATATTTTTCAGTATCTGAAAAAAATACGTTTTGAGGATCAAAACAAATTGGACAGTCAGATTAACAATATTCCTTTAATAGTGTTGAGTAACATCTCAATTATATAC
>JAOYMR010000017.1:8803871-8809261 GCA_025802075.1 Tenebrosternarchus preto
CATGAAATTGGACAAGAGACTGAGTCACTATGGACTGTATGGTTCCAATCTGGAGAATGATGGTACAGAAACTCTCTTTGTCTAATTGAGCGTTTGAGTTCACCCTGTGTGCTCAAGTGTATCCTTTGCGGCAGAAAATGACACCTTTGGGTCACACATTCAGGACATTCACACACACAACGAGCGCCCAGCATCCTGCCCATGTCTCAGTCCAATCTGCAGCGTCCCTCTACATCTCACATGACACTTAGGAATGTAATTTCTGACTGAATGCCATGTTACATGAGTTTAGTTTGAGATTCCAAGGTTACTTTATCAGTTCCTTATCACGTCTTGCACAGACAGCGTCTATTTTAGTGCAGTTCTATTTGGATCAGGAGAAAGTGACATGGATGTCACAGTGCACGTCCACTTCACACCTCTCTATCTCAACTTTTCTCTACCTTTCTCTCTTCATCAGCTTTATGAACCATGAACCATGGGGTGTGAGGGAGTCGAAACAATGAGCAGACAATGAAAATGTAAAAATGTTTGGTAAAATGTAATATTTTACTATTAAGGCCACTTACATGTTTGTCCTCCTGTTGAGAAAAAAAAATAGCTGGTTCAAACTGTTTCTCGTGAATAATAGTGAAAACTTAGATGACCTGTGCTAGATGTTACTTGAGCAATATATCAGATAATGTTGTCAGGTCAATTAGGAATTTTGAACTTATGAAAGAAAATGTCACTTGAAATGAAAAAGTACAGTCTTCAACAATTTCCTTGTGCTGTCAGTCTGTGGTTACCTGCCATCAGGTGTGGCCTCAGATATAGTCAAGAATATAGTAGGAAATGAAAAACAATAAAAAGTAATACATTTGCATTATGATTAAAACATTTTTTCAGTCTGTTAGTAGTATAACCTTCACTATGCTCATACCTATGGAACATTATGCCGTGCAGTGGGGAAAAAAGAG
This sequence comes from Tenebrosternarchus preto, assembly GCA_025802075.1. NCBI lineage: Eukaryota > Metazoa > Chordata > Actinopteri > Gymnotiformes > Apteronotidae > Tenebrosternarchus > Tenebrosternarchus preto. The sequence goes on from JAOYMR010000017.1 coordinate 8,804,831, forward strand.
GAAAATGAGGAAAAACAAGGGAGGAAACACTTTCAGAGTTGCATTAGAAAATTGCCTTGGATTAAATTAAACCATTTGTGAATCACTGATAAGAAACAAAATACTAATTTGTTGTGGTGCCATTAAAGAATATAACCAGTAACAGACTCCTGCCAAAAAAGCCTTTACAGAAGAGATTCCTGCCCATAATACAAACCTTGAAGAACAAATCTTTACAGAACAGATCCCACCTACAGCCCTACCCACAACCCACCTACAGCCCTACCCCCAAGCCACCTGCAGCCCTACCCCCAACCCACCTGCAGCCCTACCCCCAACCGACCTGCAGCCCTACCCCCAACCCACCTGCAGCCCTACCCCCAAGCCACCTGCAGCTCTACCCCCAACCCACCTACAGCTCTACCCTTAGTCCTTATCCAAAGCAGCTTCCTAACAGTGGGGAAGTTCACTTTTTGGTGTGAGCAGTGGATTTCTTTGCCTTGCAAAATGCAATGTTTGGCTCTGCCAACTGCTTTTCACTGATTTGGTCTGAGATGTCATTTCCCAGTACCCAAAGCTCTCCCAGGAAACGTGGACATGCATGGGGGCAAGACTCAGGCATCTTATCGTTATAGATCCACAAGCCATAGTGTTTTCTGCTTGCAGGTCTGTATTTAAATAACCACTACAAAATGGATAACAAATCAATTTCCAATAGTGTAAGTGTCCCTGGGTGCACCATCAGCTATGTGTACTCCACACTTTATAATACTGAACAGCTTAGCATTACAATCTACTTTCAACTGCGTTTGCAGTATGTCAGCAAATTTCTAATTAGCATCATAGCTCTACTTTTCACACCTGTAAATGTTCCCATACAACAAATAAATAAACCATGTAGCAAATCCAACTACATCTTATAGACACTCTTATCCAGAGCAACATCTCACTCATGTAATCAAGGTAGGCAAGTGTACTGTTAGGAGTCTTGCCCAAGATCTCTTCTTGGTTTAAGACAGAGCACATGTCCAGACAGAGATCAAACCCAAGTTCAAACCTATAGGAGAGGCAGCATTGTATATGAATTGTTCATGTAGACAGTAACTGAAAAACAATGCTTGTTTACTTTGTCTTGTTAAAGCCAGTATTTGTGTCAAGTTGAGACTATGCCTTCTGGGAATTATACACAATTCACAACAGGTCTGTCTAACATTTAGTCTACTAGTCTTTTGGACTAAGAAATGTGCTCCAGTATCCAGTGGGCTACTAGAACAAATACAAGACACTGATGAACAAGAGTGGAGAACGGAGGACTGTTGGAATGCTACTACTCCAGCAACCCCAGTGTGAGAAGGTGTATGCAGAGGATGTGGGAACTATGGATGCTTCAATACCCAACATCTAGAGTAACAACCAAGGTCCAGGAAAGGTCCATCACTTAGGATCGCTTAGATCTATAACCACAGCCCTCCTCTGTTTTTTATCTACCTCTACTATATCCAACTGGTGCCATTTTGTCTGTTTGTATCTGGAAGACCTCAGAGGATCTTAGCTCAAGTGTCCCACTTCGACCTTGGAACTTCTAGTCCAAACTTGGGGGACTTCTGGGGCATCTTTGCAGAGCCTGCATCTGGGGTCTCCAGCCTCTACTGATCTCTGTGCTGTCTTTCAAACCAGCTTTCTCAAGCCATTGGTAGGAGTTTTCTATGTTAGCCAGTTCCGTTATTTGCCGGTGATACATACCATACCCATGATGGTTCTCTACATCCTCACTTTTCTTGGGTTTCTGCTGCCTGAGGAGCCATCTTCCTGGTGTACTCCTGGATGTTTTTCCACTTCATCTTGCACAGTCATCATCTTGGCTCCCTGCTGACGTAGCATACTTAGGGTTGTATCTTGTCGATCTCTAGTTGTGATAGCAGGTGCCGTTTGCACAAGTTTAAAGTCAGCACTTTAAAAATATGGTACTACAATGCTGATTTCCAATATTGTTTAAAATTTAAATAATAGAGTAAATAAATTGAGGATGTAAATTTGAGGATGTAAATGCTTGATGTTAGTTATTAAAAGTCTTTTAAATGAAGTGTCTCCATTGTCCCGTCAACGTCCACCTTAGCCTTCTCTACCTTTGCCCTCTAAATGTCTCCTGTATAAAGCCCCAAAACCCACTGCATAACTGTATAATGAGACCAGGCTGCTTACAAATTACCTGCCACTGTTACGCTGGTTCATACACACTGATTGAGGTTGACATGACTCCATGCAAGCATTCACCTAGAAACAGAAGTAATATTCTAATAAAAGAAGCACAATTTTCTATCGTTCACAAGAAAGTTCAGTGCCTCGACTAAATAAAAGTTTTTAGCCATCAGGTTTTTAAATGTGGCCTCTTTTTGAAAAAATATTTTAAGAATTTTAGAGAACCTAATTAACATTTCCGGAGCGTTAGACGGAGAAGGATCCATTGACAGGACACCACCACATCTTTTAATATTGGGAGCAGGCAAAACAGGATCAGGAACCAGGTCAGAGACAAGACAGAGGTACAAAAGGGGTGAGGCAAAAACAGAGACCAAAAAACCAAGCAGAGAGTCAAAAACAGAGAAGGGCAGCAAGAACAGGCAGAGGTACAAAAAGGGCTGACCAAAAGGACAAAAAAACAGGGACATGAGGAGCCAAGCAGAACCAGAAAAATAACAACAGCACGATCACTTAGTATGCAACAGGGTTGACAATACTTCACAGTGAGTCAAGAGTATGGAGAATCTATATAGGTGTGCACTGATGATAGAATGAACAGGTGCGAGTGGAAAAATCCAGGAATCGTAGCACTCTGGGGAGTGAGACTGCTGGAGGCCGGACGAGGTACTGCCAGATCTGACACTAATATAAATCTAATTAAGTTTCTTATAGACAGCTTAAAAGCCTGTAAAAAAAATTAAGAACTGTTTTTTATGGACATAGTATGATAATGTATTTTTATCTTTAAACCATTTCAAAAATAGACACTTGAATTGCTAGATTTAAAACACTTATTATGAGCGGTTTGTGGATGATTTATGTGGCATTACATAGCTCTTCTAATGAAGAGTGCTGGTGTGCTCTTTAGAGAACTCCATACTCACCCTAGAGCTACAGTAGAATCATGATTGCTTTATAATGGAAATGCATTCTTCTCTCATCAGCTGTCCCATCTCTCATCATGAAAGAGCCACCATTACTCATACTTCAGCTCCCATCTGAACCACAGATTAGGTTCTGCCAAACGCATCAAACCAGAACTCTGCCGTGTTCCTGAACTGAAACACAGTGATCCCATCTAACGCTCATTTGAAAGGTTGTGTGTTAGTATTAATGTCCTGCTTAAAGATCAAGAAGAAAATAAGCAAAACGGCAACAACTGGTTTCTAGAAATCAGCCTGAAAGAGTAGAATCTACAAAAGAGAGAGAGAGAGAGAGAGAAAGAGAGAGAGAGAGAGAGAGAGAGAGAGAGAGAGAGAGGAGCGAATAGATTAATCTTGTGCAGCAGCATGTAGGCTGCAGTGAGAAAGCCCAAAGAGAATGAGTAATTTTAGAAAGGTCGAGGGTTGAAAAGTCAAATTTATTTACAAAGTGCTGTTTACAAAACACATTGCCACAATAGAGTTTTATAGATATCTGTGTCTAGATCAAGAATGACCAGGAAAACGTCCTGAGTGGATTAAGTAGAAACCCTGAGAAGACCAAGAGGAAACCCATCCTCCAAGAGCAGCACATCAGCCAATGCTCAATGCAGTGATCCTGCCAACAGAAATCCACTTCACTCTTCCCACAGACTGAGAAGCAAAATCAAGGTTCAACAGTCTATGTGAGAGAGAGGCTTCTGGATTTAAGGTGCACTTTCTCTTCTCCCTCACTCATTTTTTGACCTTTTGGACCTTATGAGAGAGCTGAAAGCTACTCTCTCAGTACCACTTCTGTGATGAAAGAAGAGAGAATGAAAGGCAGGGGAGGAGTGGATGAAGGAGCATGGTTGAGATGAGAGTCTTGTGGAGAAGGAGGGAAAATGAGACGGTGAGAAGAGAGAAAGGTTACAGATGAGACAAAGGAGGGAAATACTCTTATCCAGCTCCAAGTCATTATGATGTAATACCAAACAGTACAATGGAACAGTTGCTCATTCATACTTATTATTTATCTTTGTAAAGAAAGATAAAGTATAAACTGTTTGTGGTGTGTGTGCATGCTGACTGAGGTGCATTGACATCCCTCTGAATGTGATTTCCTCCCTGCATCACCACAGTACTGCACACAGCATACATCACACAAATGTACACACACTCAAACACACACACACTGAGCATACATCACACAAATGTACACACACTCAAACACGCACACACTGAGCATACATCACACAAATGTACACACACTCAAACACGCACACACTGAGCATACATCACACAAATGTAC
>JAOYMR010000017.1:8834814-8854523 GCA_025802075.1 Tenebrosternarchus preto
TAGCAAAAAGAAGAGCTGCTATTCGGTGTAGGAGAGATTGTGTGGAGAAGGCTAGATAACTGATGAGGGCTACAACACTTCTCTCCCCGAGCAAAGAACTGATTTATTCTACTTAGCAAAGATGACATACTATCACATTCCCCTTTTTTTCATTGTCTAATCATTCTACCAAAGTACTTTACAAATTATTTTTGGTATGGCAGTGGTGTTTGCCACTGCAGTACCATTTTATTCTGATTTGTGGCATTGCCCACTAGCTTCTTGTTAATGAGATTATAAACATGTAAACACAAAATTGGGCTCATATCAATTTGCTGCTGTGAGAATAGTCTGAGTATTTTTGCTCATAGTTTGTTTGAGTTGGTGAAGAAAGAGGGAAATCAACTAAATTTAATCCTTTAATTAAATGAACTAATTTTAATCTAACTTTAACTTCAACTAACTTTAACCTTTTAATTAAATCATGATTATTATTATACCAATAACATCACAAGTTACTTTACATGGTCAAGTTTAGTTGGCAAGCAATACAAACACGTTTTTCATACAAATAAGAAAGGTAGATGAGAAACAAACTGTCGGCACAGTGACAGAAATGACAGTTTCACTGTAGGTCTTTTAAGTACTTGAGTAATACCATTAGGAAATACAGAGCAAATATGAAACCACTGCAGCTATATCACCATATGGCCATTAATTTTGCATGCATAAATAATATATCCTGTAAACGCATGAATAATAAGTGATTTGGTGATTCCACCCCTTAGCATGCTCTTGTACCTGTGTATACAGCCCTGGATGCGCCACCATGCTTGTCCTATAGCAGTATTCCAGGCCGGGTACACCAGTTGAAGTGGAGAGTAAACCTGTGTATCTGCCCATTTTGTATCTCTGCAAACAGCAAATTGTGTCCTGTGGATGAAAAGGGAGCAACTTTTCAAAACAGATAAAACCTTATTATCATAAACCTTCATTAAACCTAAGGGAGTATACATTTTCAGTTTATGTGTTTGTTTGTTTGTTTGTTTGTTTTTTTCGAAAGACAAAGCATGGCTTATAATATTTATGCCATTAAGCTACGTGACTGACAACAGCATTTGTCCACAGCTGGACGTGTAGTTTTCGATCTCCCTATTGTACTTTCCTTGCACTCTAATTTGCCAGATTTCTTCCCTTCCCCTGCACCTCTGCACCCCCCCCTTGTCGCTGGGATGAGCTCTCCTTTGATCTTGGTGATATGACTGCCATTGTTTGGATGGCTTTTAACTGAAGGTCTTGCATACAGCACGAGTCTCTTCTCCTTTTCAGAGTGGCTCCTCTCTGCAGCTTATTGAAACCGGCATCATACGATGCTCCGAGTTTGAAGTGCTTGTCATTTTGCATATGAGGATAAATCTGTCTGCAAGCAGAGCCTGTGTCATGAATCATGCATGCTCCTTTTGGAAAAGCCGTGGTTTTGAGTTCTGAAGAAATTAATTCATGCTTGGGGGTGGAGAAAAGATACATCTGGGTGTAAATTGGCTTCGTCTGGAATGAGAGTATAACAGGATTCATGCCTGACTCTTCTGTGATCCACAGAGGATAGTTGAGTCTATCCAGCCAACTCCTTTGGGTAATGGTTGAGTCCCTTTAGGCTATGAACACCTGCTAGAATCTGCCAGAGGCTGTGTGTGTGTGTGTGTGTGTGTGTGCATGCATGCATGTCTGCGCGTGCATGTGCACGTGAGTGTGTGTGTGTGTGTACTGAACTATGTTGAAAATGAACATTTAAGGAATAAAAACTCTTTTTAAAAAATATGTAGTATTGCATTTTATTGTTGGGCTAAACCTGATCATTTGAACCCATTTGATACATTTTAGGAATAGTTATTTCCTACTGACTACATATACAGCGGCTCATGTTAGATCTTTATTGCTCCTAGACACACAAAAGTAAAACTTAGATCTTATTCACTCTAAAAAACACATTTTTTTATGTTAATTGGTTTTGGATCCTTTGTGTGAGTCTCCAAATGCGAGATTTGTGCCAGCCGAGTTTTCAGTGTATTTCAGTTTAAGTAGTCATACTGCTGAGCCCAAGAACAAGTGTTTGCTTAGCTACTGTTGCGTACACTATGGATATTGTTTGAAATCCATTCTGTCAACTTCCTCTTATAAAGAGTAACTAATAATTATTTCCTACTTCATATTGTCTATCCATTCCTTACCTAGATGGGCCCCACAAGCTGAACAAGATCCAGACAGCTAACTGTCTTATTAAATATGGATAGTAGATTATTGTATGTAGTATAGTATTGATAGGGTTCATATCTAGATACATTTTCTTAATCACCCAGACATTTTACACAACATACAAACATGGATTTAACATTCATGCCAATTCATTCCCTGTCTCTACAAAATTAACAGTGGTGTATGAACACCAACCTCTCTGTACTGGTGCAGATAACCCCTATCATCGACATTTCAGTGTGTAAAAGAGTTTCTCTCGCTGATACATACACAGTCACACATACACACAACCTCCATACCAGTAACTCATTATGTTTTTTGTCATGAAACTTGTGTAATTATCTCTAATGTTGTTTATAATCCATTTGTTTTCTATAGAGCTCAATTTCCAAGAGGTGTTTTTGACCAAAAAAAAAAAAACTCATTAATTTTGTAACTGTTTGGTTGTAATTACTATGGAGATAATGATGGCTCAGGGCTCGAGGTGTTTGTAATTAGACAAAGAAAATCCTTCGAGACAAAGGCACTGATGTGTAGATACAATATTTTATCAGTTCCCTGTTCTATGTTTCTCATGTTTCACTTAGCCATTCACTATGAGAATGTGTTTCCAATCGAAGCAGCAGAATCCACCTTAAGCGTGTCTTCGGAAGGCTTGGATCAGTGTAAAAGAGTAAGTGTATGAACTGAGGTGCTGTGGGTTTTGCTCCTCTACCAGTATGTCTAAAGATCAAACGCGAGCAGGGAAGCCTGCTCATCTTCTTCAAGCACTGTGTTTGTAGTCAGGAGGCATTTCCGTTTGAACGTCATTGCTTCTGCAATTATGCCTGCTCGTGTAAAATCAGCGGTGAGAGAAGCAGTGTGCCAGTGAGCACATCACTGCCATACATAAGAGGTCATGTGAGTGGGTACTCAGTGAGGTGAGGAGAGTGAGCTGTGCCCCTTGACCTCGCACCTGACCTCAGGTCACAGGGAAGACCATCCTGAGGGTGCCTGTGCCACAGGGCCAGTTGAATTCAGGACAAAGGTTATGGGTTGCGTGCTCTTAATTAAAAAAAAGAGAGCGTGTAATTATGTATGAAATCCTGGAACTCTCTAGCTGTCTTATGCATCTTATGTGTTTAATGAGATGAGAAATGTGTACCCCAGCAACCAGAGTTTGGCAGGAGTGAAGTGAGGAGCTGAGAGCTTGAGTGTGATTTTCTTGAACTGTATATGCTTCTGTAGGCAGTGCCAGGATCATAGTGAGAAGGTGCATCCCTATGGAGATTCTGATAATACAGTAAACGGATTAGTACCAACCTACACAACAGAGTCAGCAAGTGTAAACAGATATACCCTAATGGCAAGAGAAGGAAGTCAGTAGAACCGACAGTACTATCCTTGATCTAAAGCAGCCTGTCATGGCAGTGCTTTAGATCTGTACATTTAATAAGTATTTTGGCAGGCAGGTGCAGATGATTTTTTTTTTGGTGAAATGCTTGTGCTATAGCTTTCATCTTTTGGTTTCTCTCAGCTCTTTTCACAGAAGTTCCTCATGACATTGTCACTCAGAGTGGTCGAGATGTGGAGATGGCATGTTCCTTCAGAGGAGCAGGCTCAACCTCTGTCTCCTTGGAGATCCAGTGGTGGTATCTTCGCCACCACAAGGAATGGGATGAGAAACCTGCCTGGACAACCAATCAGGTGACTCTGTTTTAAAAACCAGACCTATCATTAATTGAACCGCATTCCTGTATGTATCCTCTACAGCTGTTATATTATTACATTTGCCATTTGGTTTAAGCCATTATGACAGCACTGATAGTAAATAAAGACTGATTATATTCTGTACCAAGCAGTGTAAAAGTTCTGATCATTCTCATACTCTGTAATAGAACTACAGTGCAGTTATGCTGAAACTAAGCTGACACTACAATGCAAAATAAAATGACACTTCCCTGCTGTACCACAGTGAGACAGTAAAGACCTGAGACAGCTGGCTGGGGTTCCACTCCACAATTACTGATTAATGCCCAGAATACAGTATCATCCTGGGCTGGATGATTTCCCCTGAACATATGAACAGCGACCAGCTAGCGTCCTGCTGAGCCAAACACGATGCAATTAGTACTGGCAGGACAAGTTGTGAAAAATAGTTTTCCTGCTGTGTTTTATTTATCTTCCTCTCATGCTAACAGTTAGTGAATCCTTCATTCTTGTTCACCTTTTGCTCCCCTGTTTAGATTGTATCTGATGAAGACACGCCCAGAGATGCCACTAAAATAAGTGTGAGTCCAGAATAATATATTGCTGTTTTGGGACTGCATACAGGAGCAGTTTGCCATCTGTCATACCGAATGATATGTTAACTGATAGTCTAGTACTGTAGTGTCAGAATAGTAAAAAAGGGAAAAAGAAAGGAGTCCTTGTAAAACGATGTGACTAAAACGATGCTCCTAAGGTGCAGAAAAGAACTGTACAACCGGGAGCTGGGCTCAGCCGCCTGCTGGCACAGCCACTTAGTTTTCCCCTCCTGCGATGGTGGTACGTGGCTCTGTTCGAAGAGCTGCAGCGGAGGGTGAAGAACCGAGTCTGGGCCATCATCACCCCCCCCCCCAGACTGGTGGTGCTGTTGAGTAAGCCAAGCTATGAGGCCTGAGTCAGTTCAGTTTACAGTCACAGGTTGCATTTGAATTTAATATTCATGCTAATGAATATTCATGCTAATATTCATGCTAATGCTATTCACGTTGCAGTGAAATCATAATAAATAACAATATTGCAAATGAGAGAGATTTTCTGAGAATCACTGACACATAGAAGGATATGGAGGATTGTTGAAAAACCTGATATTGATCACTAGCCCAAAGCATTATATTATATTTAGTAACTTTTAATTAACAAATACAACGTGAACATTGATATAGCAACACAGTTACTAGGCTTAAATGCATAGATATAGGGATTGGATAGACATATCAAAAATCATGATTAATTAGATAAATAAAATAAATGTTTTTACAGTACTACTGAATTGTATGAGGAAGTCTGTAACTTAAGGTGTGTGAAATAGCTATAACTAAATTTATAGTCACAAATAAATTTCCGATCACAGGTCATTTGTTAAAATTTAGACAATTGTTATGAAAAGCATGATCTGCAAACCTCCTGTTTTATACTTATATGAAGGTGGTAAAAGTGGCTGGCAGCAACATCTCTCACAGGCTTCGCCTGTCCAGCGTTAAACCTGCAGACGAAGGCACTTATGAGTGCCGGGTCATTGACTTCAGCGACAATCATGCCCAGCACCACAAAGTCCGAGCCTACCTGCAAGTACAGCCACCAGGCCCTGATGCAAAGCCCTACATGAAGGACCAACAGCTTTCTGGAGGCCATGGACTCCACAGCGAGGAGCACAATCTCCACCATGGTCACTTGAAAGAGAGCAAGAAGCAGAAAAAGGATCAGCAAGAGATGCACGGACACAATAGGCATCTTCAGAAGGATCATCACAGGAGTCCTCATGGTGATCATGGTTATGAAGGGCAGAAGGAGGCTCTTGCTCTCCACCATGGAGAACATTATCAGAGAAACCCTCAAAATCTCCACGAGGTGGACCACCTTCAGGTCAGCAAACAGACACAAGCATGGGAGAAGGGTCAAGCAAAAAGCCTCCAGTCAGAGATTAGCGGCAACAAGGGACATGATACAGAGAATCCAGACGACTGTTCATCTGATGGTTGTGTGCTCTAGAGTGTTGGCAAGGGGGAAAAGCATAAAGAGGGAGAGAGAGAGAGAGAGATGTAAAGAAAGACTTTTTTGAATGAGAAGATTCAGAACAAGGCAGATGTACAGACGTCTGAGAGAAGCAGTGACAGGAGTGCATGTGAAAGCATCTTCATACGAATGTTCATGAATCTCAAAGAGAAGTGGACAAATCTGATCAAGTGTACATGCTACTACAGGATATATCTCTGTTTATATAGGCTGCCATGCTTTTGGTCCTCACTGCGTATCTTTTGAACATGACTGGGTTTTTTTTTCTTCTTATGCCTAGTTGATTTGAACACACTAGTGAGCTAGTGAGCATATTTTTACTGTACCTTCCTGCACCATCTGAATGTCTTGTTTAGTGTGTGTGTGTGTGTGTGTGTGTGAATTTGCACCTATGTATGTTGAAGCCACTGTGTGTACTGTGTTCAGATTGTTTTTTGGATAATGGCAGTTTGTTTTTGCATTGCGGTCCACTTTTACAAATTAGATTTTACATCATGATTCACCGTAAAGAACTGCAGTTTAGCAGTGTTTGATGTTCTCTGCTTTCATATCGTTAGTAAAAAACATGCTGTACCTCTCGAGTTTCTCTGTTCTGCTTTGATGATTTGTATTAAATTAATGCAGACATTATACACATTCTATACATTTCTAAATATATTTTCATGTGTTGCAGTAGAAGGATAAAAAAAAAAACTTGTATTATTAAATGAATCATGTTCATTACAAAGAATTCTGTTTATAATCCTTTTATACTGACTGTGGATTTAGGCTTTGAAAAGCACTTTTAATTTTGGACTGAAAACCATTAACATTGTAGGAAGGGTGTTTGTGTCTGTCTAAGAGAAAGTGTATGTGTGTGTGTGTGTGTGTGTGTGTGTGTGTGGGTGGGTGGTGGGGGGGTTCTCAAATTGGTTCTATGCTGAATATGGTGCACTAGTGCCTCCTTCAGTACAGCCTAAAAAATACAAAAAAAAAAAAATATCAGACTGTCATCCCAAAATGCTAACAGGTTTTACAGTTGAAAGGATGGAACTTAATCATTGAATTTGAGTAGTATGAACTTAGTCATAAATGAATTCTCACTCATATGTTAGATTAACTTATAAAGGATCTATTGGTGATAACTAATAAATGGTCTCTTATGCTCTTATGAACTAAATTACTCAATTAAATGAATAAATACATTCTCAGTTATAATGCTACTTTAATGTGATCTATTTTGTGGAACCCTATAATCAGCATTACATCATTCAAAATCCATATTATGTCTTATTCAGTGTATTTATTACTTATGTATGAATTGCCTGATGTTTTCTTTTCACAGTGATTGAGTATAAAACTGTGTGCAGTGATTCTTGAAAGAAATGAATCATTACTATTCAAATCCATGCTCTCCATATGATACCGTTTATTATTTAATCAGAGCGAGCAAGATACTTGAAGAGATGTGTCTCCACCTTCTGAGATAAACGTATTGGATATGTTGGGAGACTGGTGTTATAACTTTCTTCCTGAGCTTGTTTTTTTATTATGTGTGCTTTGTTTTGGGTCCACCCCATTTTAACTCTTCTTAGTGTCGATTTACAAAATTTATGTTCAACAATAAATTTGTGACTCACTTCAAGAATCATTTGTTCACGCTGATTCGGCCCTGAGAAGTGATTTACCGCCACGGGGTAAGTATGGAACAACTGAATTTTCTTAATTATAATCTACAAATATATTGTTATCAGTTTGTTCAAACAGATAGCAGATTACATAACATTAGGAAATTGTCTGTGTTGATTGGTCTGTAAATTATTTATCATGTCTTCAATTATCTTTCATTGAAAAGTGAATTTTGGTTTATTGCTTCCTTGTCATTTGATTCTGGTTGCACATGCTGACAGTCACCAGCACAAATGAAAGAAACTACACTAATACCGATTCTGCCTCCTTGTTTAGTCCCTTGGCAATGTGCACTTGCCTTTGTGTGCCAACAGAGGTCAGTTTTGATCTTTTCAGGTTCATATTCTATTTCTACTAGTGCCATTCAAGTCTATAAATTTCTTTCAACAGTCTGCTCTGTTTATACCAAAATATCATAAAACCATGCCCAAGTAAAAGTGTTTTTACCTCAATGAATTAATACCTCAAGTAGGACCAAAGGTAACATACAAAAAACGTACTGGTTAAAATAAAATTAGCAAGTCAACATTTATTCATTTACTCTGGTTCTGAGCTGTTTACAGAATTGCAAAGTAGAAACAATTTATTAATATGTATATCTGGTATTCCACAGTGCAGTTGTAGTATTGACTTACCCCGCCAAATAAAAAAAAAAACTTCCAGTTGCATTCTATTCAGTACAAAATACATTTATATTTACGGCATTTAGCAGACACTCTTTCTCAAGTGCTTTATCATCTACTCATAGACTATATCGTAGTAGTACAATAGGTTAGTGTCAAAGAGTCAAAGATGAACTAGAATACTGCTAAATACAGGAATCATGCTCATATCTTGACGAAATGCACAATAAATAGTACATTTATCAATGATAACTGCAGTACTACACAATCCAAACAACGAATGCTAATGTGTTCATTTACTCATCAGTAGAATTTCCATAGGAGCAGGATTAGTGGCAATTTAAGTACTCCACAAATAGTCAACAAAAAACTCCACTCTGCAGTTCGAACAGCCAGTGAAAGTTCATTCCAGCCAGTACAGAGAATAGTCTTGATGCTTATCTGACATGAGACTTGAAGCCAAGACGAAAACTGTTACAATATGTGTAATGTAGATCAAAAGTTGTTCAAGCTATAACGGTTACAAATCATCATTTAACAATGAGTCGAAAAGTTTGCAAATGGAATAAATTCAGTAGCTTGGCTTCTTTGCTTAGCAGTGGATGTTCTGCAGAGATTTAGTGCATATATACATTCCACAGAATCCTCAAACCAGTGACAAAGATCCCATGTGACAGCTAAGTATGTGCAGATACCCTTTGCGTATGATAACATCAGTGTTCAAGACTCCGCCATAAAGAAACACAGAAACCAAGTAATGCACCTCAGTGTTCTATGGACAGATGAAACAAAAGCTGAACTTTCTGATAAATGTATAGAGCTTTATAGTTAAGGATGCATGCGAAACATTGCTCCCAAAATCAAAACCCTATTGGTTAACTATATTTGTACTCAATCTTTAGTTTGTTAGCTAGGTTTAGGTTATTATATTGGCAGTGTGTATATTGTATATTGTATGTGTGTGTGTGTGTATGTGTGTGCATTTGTCAGATGAACACACACATAAAATCGAAACCCCGTTCCACATGTGAAGCCTGATGGTGGGAAATAATATAATACCATGGGCCTGATTAGTTTTTTCAGGGCATGAATGGCTTACAATCACTGAGAGACCAATAAGTTGCCAGTTGTATAAGTAAAATCTAAAGCAAATCCAGAGTAAATTCACTGTGTAAATTTACCATGAAAAAACCTGCACCTTAGAAAATCAGTCTGAGTTTGATACTGCAAAATAGTAGTTTAATCAAAAAGTGTACTTTAAATAAAACATTCTCTCTAATTATCCTTTAGAGGCTGGAACTCTGTGTTATTCACAGATGTTTATAAAAATCTGAAAAGTTATTAAATAGAACTTGTAATGAAAGAAAAAAACATGTCTCTGAATATCTTCTTTGTGATGCAAACAAGACAAAGGATTATATCTCATCCATCTGTCCAGGGTCCTGCTTTGAAAATTGGTCACAAGTTGAACTTTTGACCTATTTATCTTCAGAGGCAGCTGTCAAAATTCCAGAGAGCTTTCAGTCAAAATTCCAGAGAGCTTTGCTGTTGTTACGTCCTGTTAGGCTTAGCTATCTGTGCTAGTCATGTTTCCTGTATGGCCCTCACTTTGAAGTCAGCCTGAAGCCGTGTGATTGCCAGACAATGAAACTTTGTTTTTAGCCCCATTTAAAGTTTTCTGTGTACAAGGAGGAAACTGGCTTGAAAAAAAATATTTCTTGACAATAATGTGATATTTGATTTATTATTTGATTTATTATTTTACATTCATCCATCCATCCATCCATCCATCCATCCATCCATCTACCCAGCTATCTTCTTGTCCGGGTCAGGTTTGTAGGCCCAGACCTCACTCTCCCCCACCACCTCCTCCAGCTCTTCCAGGTGGATACCAAGACATTCCCAGGACAGTCGAGAGATGTAATCCCTCCAACATGCCCTGGGTCTTCCACCATTGGACATGTCTGGAACACCTCCATAGGGAGGCGCCCAGGGGGCATCTGGTCCTGATGCCCCAACCACCTCAGCTGGCTCCCATCAACACAGAGGAGTAGCAGCTCTACTCCTAGCCTCTCCCAAATTGCCAAGCTAGATATTGCTTTCTGTGCCAAACGTACCCATCCAACCCCATAACATGTTTGGGTCTGCTAGGTCTGTCTGGCATCCTCACCCACCATCTGATCCAATTCACCACTAGGTCGTGATTGGTTGACAGCTCTGCTCCTTTCTTCATGTGGTCACAAGTCTACAAAGTCAGTCACAAAGTGTGTTTTACATACTGTCAAAATAACGTTTTCTGATATTTAATACTAAGATGTCATTTTCATCTTCGATTGTCAAAAATGGTTAGTCATTTTTCTAGATATTAAGTCATGAAAAATACAAATGTAAGCAACTTTTGAATATTTTTTAGGTTGCAGCATTAAAAACAATTATATAAAATAATCATTATGGGGGTGTTGGTTAGCTTTGATTCTTAACTCATTTACTTTCTAATGCCTGAGATGGTGGTATGTGGGCAGCAAAGGTGTAATGTGCATGATAATTTAATTTCAAGAAATTTCAAAGAGATATTTTGCTCTCTGTGCATATATGCTGTGTAAAAAAGTCAATTGTCCAGTCTAAACATCCAATCTAATTATTCCCTGTTTATTTCCCCCACTTAGAGGCTCTAAGATTAATGATGCACCACACTTGTGTGTGACTAAGTATTACCAGATCTACCATGTTTTAACACACACACAAAAAATCACGGATTGAAGTGCCCAGGCTTTTGAGTTGCGAAACAATCATGTCCATTTTGTTGAAGTTCGTCCCACATCCACATGGACCACAGTGGACTCTGAAGAGCTACAGTAACAGTAAAGGATCTTATCTAGGATTAGGGCACAGTACAGTCAATGGTAAAGCACTTTCATATTGCCTCACTGCCTATGAAGGTGTGAGGTGCATGTATACTTTGTATGAAAAGCGCTACGCAAATAAACTTGCGTTTCCTCAATAAAGCATTCTGTAGTCTGAGATACCCATAAGAATGCATGAAGAACTATTATTACTAACTATTCCAACCCCACACTTGATCCAAATTGTGCCCATTGTTAGTAGCAAATTTAACATATTGGATGAAAGATAAATTGGTGATGTAAATACAACTAGGAATAAATATTCATGGCATTGGTCACAAACACAGCAGAGTGAATAGAACTTAAAACGGTTAATTAATTCAGTCAAAAAAAGATTTTTCAATGTGAATTCATACAGGTTTTTTAATGTGAAATTCATACAGGGGTGATTATAGACCCCATGTTTCCCCTTTTGATATTTAATTAGTATTTAATAAGCTAGTGGGTTCATGCCTTATCTCACTGGAAAAAGAAACATGCAGGTTAAATTCATGTAGTAATTTAGTAATTACATATTTAAATTTATTTTAATTACTGTTGTTAATTTGGCATCTTAATTCAATCTAACAATAGTAACACGACAGTGCGTATACACACTGCATGCACATGAAACCAACTGGATATGAGAATAGTCTTGGCCTGCCTGTTTTCTTATTTCACTGTGTGAATTAAGGAGAAGTCTGACAACCCATCTTGATGCAACAAGTTTTTTGGACACAGGCCAAAGAATTTTTCACCAAAACAATTGTTCTAGGCCATGTTGAGCACATCTCTGTTTCCTTCCTCTGCATGTCTAGGCAACAAATGAAATATAAAGGCAGAGGTGTGAAGGCATTATAAAATGGTACACTGTGGTAAGTCATTTCAGTAGTTCATAAGACACTTTATATATATATATATAAGTGTCTTATGAACTACTCAAATCACAAGTGGCCAATTTTCTAAACATTCTTAAAATATATTTCTAAAAGGTGCTATAGCCATGAAATTCTCACGAGATATCGGTAACAACACATTCAATCCACACATGCATAGAAACCAAACCAATTGTGTAATAATTAGAAATTACACAAGGAAAAAGTATTGAACATGTTTACTGAAATGTATTTAATACTTTAATACAAAAGCCTTTGTTGGTGATGACGCCTCCTGTATGGAGGAACTAATCACATCTATTGTTCAGGGGTGATTTTGGCTCATTCTTCCACACAAATGCTTCACATGCTAACGGTTCTGTGGGATCTTTCTATGAACTCTGAGTTTTAGTTCCTTACATAGATTTTGAATTGGATTCAGGTCAGGTGGGCCAGCAGATTTTTTATCAAGAATGTCTCTGTACATTTGTCCATTCATCTTTCTTTCATTTCTATGAAACATGCCGGTGCTGAAAAACACCATGATGCTCCCACTTCCTAACTTCTGCTGGTATGGTGTTTTTGGGGTGATATGCAGTGCCTTTTTACCTCCAATCATGGTGTGTATTAAAACATATGTATATTATGGAGTTACATTTTGGTCTCACCTGACCAGACTATATTCTCCCAGTATTTCACAGGCTTGTTTAAATGTTGTTGAGCAGACTTTAAACGTGCTTCCACATGCTTTTTCTTCAGCAGTGGAGTCTTACATGGTGAGCATGCACACAGGCCATGATGTTTGAGTACATGATGTAATGTTTTCTTTGAATCAGTTGTACCTGCTTATTCCAGGTCTTTATGTAGCTCTCCACAAGTGGTCCTTGGCTCTTAGACAACTCTTCTGATTTTTCAACTCTTCTGATAATTCAACTCTTAATTCTTTTCACTCCTCAGTCTGAAATCTTTCAGGGAACACCTGGTTAGGGTTGATGGTGAAATGATGTTTTCTTGTGTGGTACCTTGGTAATGAGACACCTTTTTATAGGTCATCAGTAGAACCTGCTGAATTTAATATGCACTATGGTACAGGATTGCTTTCTACTCACTGATAGATTTCTGCTGGTCTCATGATTTTCCCTGGCTTTTTGCACCTCTCTGTCTTCATGTGTTCAGTACTTTTACCTGTGTAATTCCTCATTATTACACATAATTTATGGACATCTATGGTTTGATTTCTTTGCATTTGTGGATTGAATATGTTTACTGAAATCTTCTGAGAATTTCATGTCAATAGCACCTTTAGGAATGTATTTACTTAGAAAATTTGTGAATTAGTTTATTAATATAAAGGGCCACTTTTTGAGCTAAAGGTTCAAGCACCTTTCTTGAAAATTACTATTGTTTTTGCATGTGCTGTCGGTTTCTAAATGTTCTTTTTTCACTGTACCTTCTTATACAAACATTGTCTCTTTCACAATCAGTGCCAACAACAAAAAGTTGAATGATGATGCTGAAGGTGTATAAAAGCCTCCTCTTTGTGTTAGAGTACATGGGAAAATTTATGCAATCATGCATTGAGAAGGGCCTAGAAGGTATATATGTTTGCCCAGGACAATGACATCATACAGAGATAGAAGAAGCAGTAGTTGCAGGAGATGGATGATAGAACGCTAGTGGACGAGATTGCTCTCAACAGATGAATCTGTTCCAGTTTCTGTTTAATTCCAAATTAAACATAAAGTACATTAGTTCACTTAGTTCCTGAGCACATAGTCATTCCCATATGTATGTGTAACCACTAAATTTCATTGAATACTGACTTATTGTGCTCTTAACGTTTCCTACTCAACCAGCATGTTCTTACATGATCTTGCAGTATTCTCAAAGTTCATGAAGGATTATTAAAAAATACAAAAGATCAGACTAACTTATTATTTGATTTATATATAGTAGCCAGATTTTAATAAGTGATGTAATGTTAATATCCATTACAAGTCAAAAATGCCTACACTAACATCCATGCAATAGTCAACATAAACAGGGCTTTAGTGATGTCTTAAAAGTTGCTAGTAAATAAAGTTCTGAGAGAGGCACAGAATATGAATTTCCCACAATTTCATGACACAGAAATGATAAATTTGGCTTTTCACATTGTTTCACAATAACTTTAGGGTTTTACAATAAACCTTTAGGTTTGTCATAATATGCAAAGATTCCCTCTGTATCAAGCTAGCATTGTATAGTCTAACTTGGTTCTGCTGTAGTGATCAAATGGTCTTATTTTCCAATAATCACATTCCTGAAACCTTTAACGTATCCCAGTTTGTCGCTGTTAAAATCCACGAGCAGCTTGCGTAGGCCATAGTGGGTAGGCGTGAAGTAGATCTTGACCTTGGCTTCCTGCCCAGGCTCCACTCTGTTAGAGACACTAAGAAACAAAAATATTTACATTAGTCTCAACTGAGCTTAATTAAAAACTGTGCACTGTGTACTGAAATTCAGTTCAAGACAGCACAGTAATGCCAACCATAAAGGTCAAAAAGAAGCTATGATTTTTAGCAACCCAAACATTAAACCATCAAAAAATCAATCACAATAACCTCCATGCAATAGATGATCATGTTTTGATCTGCCAAATTCAGCACAAATTCAACCTCTTTGCACTATATATTTACATAAACACACATGCATACATATACATACACTCACTGTACCAGCAATAAAACCTCTTTATATTCTAACTTGAATGGGCTTAGTCTTTATTTATTTTTTTACAAAAATGTTGGCAAATCTAAGTGACAAATCTTTGTCTGCTTCTATGTATGCATAAACACTGTCAAATCAAGTAGAGTCAAATGATCTGTTGTAATACTGTAATTAGTTTGCTTGGTTCAAGAATCAATTAAGCACTTTTGTGTGTTTGTTAAATGTTTTACATGCAATTTTAAAGTAATTATCTGTTTAAGTGTTTGTAAGTCTGTTTAAGTGTTTGTAACACTGTAGACTAGATATTTCATGAGCCCTAACCCAAACAAAGGATCTTTAATGTAAGAAATTTGTCCTCTATACAACATACGTCTCTGTTATGGGCTTGTTCCCAGTAAGGTTGGCACCCTCTATGCTGAAGCAACAAGCCTCCAATGGCTCCGGCAGTGGATTCTGTAAGGCAATTTCTGCAGCCAGTCGGCGGTTTACTTTTGGTTCTCCCAGGATCTAAAACACAATGCCATAAACATAATGTGATAAAGTGACTTAATGCGATATAATTTGACTGCAGGATTGTCATGATGAGTGGTGTTGTGGAAGTACCCTGATACTGATCTCTGGGTTTTCCAGGACAATGGTGCGCATGGCCAGAATGACATCTCTTGTGCTGGAGTCGATCAGCAGGGCACCAAGGCGGATAAGATTGTCCTCAGTTATAGCATTGCAGTATTTATTGTAGTTCAACCTCAGAGGAACCTTCCGCTCTGCGCACATATACACACACTTTTGGATGATATCATTTAAATATACTCCAGTTTGATGTACAGACACATTCTCCATGACCACATTCACTCACACACATACACACCTCCTCCGGGAGGTAGCTCCACGTTCAGCAGGTCTTTAAAGCCACACTCCTGACCAATAGCGCCGTCGTAGGAAACAGCGCGGGAGGCAAACACCAGGCGGCACTTCTTATCCACGGACGTGTTGTTGCTAACCAGGGCAAAGACGTCAAAGTCACAACCCTTTCGCATCTCCGCAGAAACCTTGATGGTGACGTGGAGGCCAGTGTTGTCCTGCTGCTTTAGCAGTTTGTTTTGGAGGTTGGCTTTTTTAAACACCTCACGCTCCTCATCAGAACCTGCACCAGAGATGAAATCACAGGGGCAGTTTGTCATGGTTGTCATTAGCCAACCCGGTTCCTTGTTCCCATGATTCAGGCAAACTTTATAAGGGATCAGAGAATGTTTCCAGTGTGTTTGAAGATGGTGGAAATTATGGAGATTGTGTAGACATTCAGGGGTTTATCTCTGAATTTCATTTGGATTAAGGATTGTGTTCTATGCTAATTCATTTGCGAAATGCTAATATAAAAAATTTACAATCTGTTTACACAGTATGTGGTAAGAATAGGTATGCGTACGTGCGTGTTGGGTGCAACCTTACCTTCTGGGTACTTATAAAGGTGTGTAATGTCTTCTCTCTGGTCACTGCCAACACTCTTGGTGCTGATCTTCTGGCCAACCCTGTTCTTGTTATGGATCTTCTGCACTTTGCCATCCTTACACTGCAGAAACATCTCCAAATCTGCATTGACCTCCGCAAATACAAATGGAGCATCATACTTCATTGTGAGCTCTCCCTCCTTTATCGCTCGCAAAGGGACCGGCCCACAGCAGTACACCCCTAGTGGAGAGGAGGGAAAGTACCACAGATCACTTTGGTGATCATTCATTAAAAGAGGAACTGATCTCGTATCAGTGCATTTCATAATCATTAGAGTTTAGTATAGAATTGCTCTGTACTAGATTTTGTAGCTGGACATTAACTAGATCACTAATTGCTAATAGACTGTGAACTAGAAGTGTAAACTCACCCTCACTCTTCTCCTGGGGTGTGGGGTCACTGGCCTGCCAGCCGTCAAAGCCTGCTTTCAGGTCAGGACGAGTCATCCAGCTTTCCATCCAGCAATGGTAGTTCCTATGGCAACAAAAACACCCATTCATATTCACACACAAACACCACACAACCCTTTATGCAAACATTTGCAAATATAGCTCAGGTATAAGCTGCATGTCCCTTTTATAAAGTATGCCTCCATCTTCCATTACTGCATAGTGGCAGTGGAAAGTCAAAACAACAAAGAGGTAGTCTTGTACCTAGGTGTATGATCAGTTCAAGTAGAAAACACTGATTTAGTTGTTTATTTTCCTTCCACTGCTGCTAAATTCTTCCGTGTATGGAACAGACCATATTCAAAAGGCCATATTCACACTTTGAAAGCTCCAGGTCAGATTTGAACAGAACAGAATTGAATCAATAATAATAAACCCCCTCTATCCAATCATTTAAATAATCGAAATCCCTTAAAATAATATAAAATTCTGTTTTCCTCATTAATGACACAATCTTATATTACTGCTATGGATTTAACAAGACTTCAGAAAAATCTGTAGGTCATCACTCACACTGTTACAATATTGTTTTATTTGTTTGCATGTATATGTATGTGTATTCTGAACTTCATTCACAATGGTTCACAGGGTGATCTTTTCAATTTGTCATATAACCGGTATGCCTGCTTTGTATGTCCTTTCATTTAAACTATATAAATGTGTTTTTTAATGGAATTATCAGTAGCTTATTGTTGTAAATCATCACTTCTCTCATGTGTGTGAAGCCGGAATGTTTTGCTATGGCTGTTCATTTCAAAGACTGTGAGTCTTATCGTAAGACTAGTCATTCTCCATGTAGTAAACGACCTGAACGTGAACCAGTGTGATGTAATAGCCTGGATCTTACCAAATGATCTCTTTGGTTGTGCTCAGCAGCTGGTTTTTTTCATCGTAGTATTGTTCAATCACCAGGTTGCTATTGGTGTCGTGGGCTGAGTGGTAGTTAGTCACCACTCTGCACGGGATCCCCAGAGCACGAGACACTGAGAACAAAATGGCCAAAATCCTCCATTCATTTATTCATATGGACAAGTAAAACCCAGTACATTAGTCTAACAGGGTGTTCTATCATCCTCCTGTAATAGATAGAACTTGCAGTGAAAATAAAAAATGGAACACACAAAATTCAGGCAGTCAATTCTCAAGTGTAGTATTTTATATTTAATAAAAGATGTTATGGTTACAATGTTAAATCGTTTATGAATGAAACATTTATTTTCTTACCAGTACAGGATACAGCTGCAAATACCCAGCACTGGCCATAGCGGACAGGCATACAGGAAGTGGAATTCCAATTCCTTAGAATGTTCACACTCCCCTTCCATGACATGGGACTGATTCCGCCTTCAAACGTCTTCTTCCAACAGCCTTCTAATATCCCATTATCTCGGTCATTACTGTTCACCTGGGGAACGGGGGTGTTATGTGTAGGTTATAATGTTCTATGTTAGAAAAAGAGGCCAGTGGCAATAGTAGACATAATGATATGCGTGCTGGTTTGTAAATCTCACCATAGCACTGAGAACTCTGGTGACGTATACAGGGTTTCGGCGCCCAGAGCAGTCTTTCCCAGGGTTCCTCTGGTACTTTGGGTTCATATCCAGAATTCTCAGACAAGTATCCAGAATGCTATCTTCAAACTGAGAATTACAGCAAAACAGTTGCCAAATGTAATATCCCACAACAATGAACATGCTTGTCCACTCAGAGTTAGCCTAGAGTTTACTCTGTTTAGAAAATTCCTGGATTTAAATATGTAAATAAGTCTAATTAATTTTCTACATTAGTACAAACTTTAACACCAACACCACTTGTACCATGCACTTAACCCTCACTCTGACCTTATCAGTGTTCTGAGTGGTTGTAAAAGCATTGTGCAGTGTGGTAATTATAAAGCCACAATACAAGTGAAATTTCAAATCATGGAAATTAAGTTGAAAAAACAACACAAATAATATATACCAGGTTACAAAATGTTGTATAATCCAAACACCCATGACTAAAAAAGTGATTGAGAAAACATTTGCTATTAATGATGATTTATTTCTCACATATCAGTGTTGGCTGCCAGAAAATATTTTTTTCTGTATAATCCTGAACTTTCTTTTCTTTTTCTCCATCAATGACTCCCTAGATTCTTAGAGATTCTTATCTTTTTAAGGAGTAACGGGAAGGGTTGAGTCCATTTTTGGGAGTATCTGCTATATGAGGTTTTAGCTTTGATAACTAATGTTAACTGTGTGTGTGTGTGTGTGTGTGCGGATATACATGCATACTCACCTGGCCAAAGTACCATGGAAAAGGGATGGGGTATTTAACGTCACCTCTATAGATGATGCCATCCTGAGCCAAAACATACTCCTCCAGCTTCTCTTCACTGTCCATGTATACTGCATCACCTGTCCAGCAAAGAGCCCAAAACAGCATCCTACTTAAACACAGATGTCCTCTAAGGAATAGAGAGTGCTGTATGTCATGGCTTCATCATGTTTAAGAGCTTTCATACACAATTTGTTTGTCCAGCAGTCAAAACGTGTGTGTTTGTGTACATGCATTCGCGTGCACTCACGAGGACACCAAGGGTTGAACAGCAAGATCAGCTCAAACTGGATCTGGCTGTCCAAAGTCAGGATGTAGCGGCCAATGGGTGCATCAGGGGCGGAACAGATGGACAAGGAGATCATGTCCCCAGGTGGACTAGTTACCACAGCGCTCCAACGAGTGTTATCGATAACATCACTCAGGCCAAACACAGCCTTGGTACCATATTCCTCCACCGGCTGAGGTCCTTTAACAAGACACACCAACAAATACAGATCAGAAATGTCATAAATGACCAAGATAGGTCTTCACGGTTTGGTTGCTCAGTAATAGAGCTCTTTCTATTTGACCTGCTGTTAACAGCATTCTTTTTCACATATAACAGGGAATATTTCAACATTCTCTTCAGCTAGGATCAATATATCTCAAGTATAAATTGCATGTGCATTTTATGCCTCCCTT
>JAOYMR010000017.1:8863064-8882464 GCA_025802075.1 Tenebrosternarchus preto
CATGTCTGAGGGGTCTTCACCCTCCCCACCAGTCACAGACTGGCAGCTGTAGCCAGAGCTGCTGAATCCACTCACACTTTCTCCTGAAGACTCTGAACTGTCCACTGGAACAAAACAGATAAAACTGATGCAAAGCTAAGAAAATATCCCCATACTACATGGACATTAAAATCAAACTAACTCTTAATGTATCATTACAGTTGCTCAGAATATGAAAATAGACTACGAAATAAAACACACTTTAACTTAACACAGCCCCACCCAGCAGACTCTGGCTGCCATTTTCCTGCTCTATGTCATAATCTTCTATGACCTCTGACCACCCAGTGGAGGAGGATAAAGATGAGTGGCTACCAGATGACATGCAGCTGGTTGAACCAGTAGAATTTGGCCTCTGGGCAGGAAATCCACAGGAGTCAGACATCCCACAGGAAACTGTAGGCTTACACTCTGACATGGAATCAACCCAAATGGAATCAAAATGTTATTTATCCACAATGCAGGAAAATTACAATAAACATACAACTAGATTGAATCGCTGATTATCATAGTGAATAATTCAGTGTAGAAATGTTGTCATAATATGTTATAATATTATAACCTAGTTGAGCATTTAAAACGTTATATAAATATCTGTATACTACATAGATACATTGCAAGTGGAGTTTTTGTTGATTTGTTGTTGTTTTTGTTGTTTTTACCTCGTCCAGTTAAAGAACAGTTAATGGCACGGTCACAGATGGCTGCTTCACTGGGCTTAATGTCCATGAAAGGCTTGTATCCAATTCCCATAAATACTCTCTCTTGCATGCGAATCTCTGTGTGAATCACCCAAAGAAATAAAAATGTAAAGTCTATTTAAAGCAGTAAAACAGGAACTGAGAAAATGAGTTAACAAACAAGAAAGGGTTTATAGTAGGCCTGGCAAAATGGGCTATCTAGATTTTTTGAGTGTTTTTATATTACCTTGGGTTTACTTTAATCTCAACATCAATATATAGAACACAAGTATTCTACTAGTTGATTTTACTTTATATGTCTGTCTGGCAGTGATCTTTGCAAATTTGTGATGCAAGGCCTTTTCATTCAAAATCAGATGTGACCAAAAATTCTATCATTATTCTTATGTAAACTTGATAAATTATTATTTATGCTAATGTGTCTGCAAATTAATGAGATAAAACGTGAATGTAGGTTGAGCTTCAAAAAGCACTGTTTACTAACCTCTATTGTGGATAGCCTGCTCCCAGAGAATCTTCTCCAGGTCTTTGGTCCAGGATTCCTTTACTTGACGACTTCCTGCCTGAAGTGTGTACGTGTCCTGTGACTTCCTCCTCCTAAACCAGATTTCAAAGCACAGCCCACTATCTCCGCAGTTATGTGTCATCCCAATGTCTGAGGTCTGGCAAAGAATCAGGACAATGACAAAGAATAAAATGGAGAGAAGAAGAGAGATTTAAAGTGTTTGTGCTTGAACAGATATTTACCAGACATTCTGGAAGGCAACCGTAGTGTGGTGCTAAAAATTTTAAAAATGACAAAATTAAAGATATTTTCTATCATCAGGCAATATGAGTCTCGAGACGACTCATCTTGTAGCATGTTTCTATATGTAAACGCGTCAGCACTCAGCTTGCCTGATTTATCTCACATCCCTAGTTCAGAAGAAGCAATAAGTACTGAAGCTATTAGTTTAAAAACATTTCCAGTACCCGTGTGGCAGCATTTGCTGTTTTTGCTGCCATGTTGCTTACAGTAATCAGATTATTAAGTAAGTTATGTAACTGCTTCTTGGGAGGTCACAGGCTGCTAACATGAGCAAAACGGTTCGTTTTTCTGGCAGCTATAATCATAACTGTTATTAGTTCATTTGTAATTGATAAATTACTTATGTATACATTTATATTTCAGCGGCAAATATTTTGGCCACTGTAAACATTGACTGGCTACTACATTTGGAAATCAACTAGACACAGAATGTGATGAGCTGCATCATTTATCATTAAACATTTATCATTTCAAGTCATGATCAACTAATCCTTCAATCTCAAAAAACTCATTGAAATTTTCAGAATTTATGCATGTATCCTTATTAAAAAATATATTATTTTGATATCTGTATGCATGTAGATTACCTTGAAGGACTGTTTATAGATGTATATGTCATTCCCAACCTCTGTTTTTTTGGTCTTGCTAAATAAGATAAGATCTTCAAAGAGGAAAATATGACGGTAGCATTTTTTCTTCCTGAACGACACCAAGAACTCATCTTGGCAAATCAGCTGCCCTTGTTCCTTTAGGTTCACCTGTGACGATTCAAAATTCAAAATATAAATATTTTAAATTGCATGTAGTGCTTTAAAACACAGAACAAAAAATTACATAGCATGCATGCAGAACACAACAAGCACAGAACATCTTGCATTGCACCTTTTAATAAGTTTATTCCTACAGTATCCAAAAAGGTGTTGGAAGATGGTGGACTGTCACAATGGCTATTTAATCTCATGGATAGAACACACTGTAGCATTTCACCCAAGGATGTTTCAGAGAAACTGATTTATGTGGACTATTGGACAAACATTAGCATCATGGTGTGAATATCAGGCAGATATTAATCAGAAAATATAGACTGTCCTCAAATCTTCCCACTGAAGCCCTGACAGCTTTGTCCAAAAAACCATGAACATAAACTGAAAGTCTAAGAGTTGCTTGGCATACAGTAAAAAACAAACTACTTTTTTATAGTTCAGCAGTCCTGAATATTCCGAATGTGGGAGTACAGTAATTATATCTGTGGAACAAATGTATTTTCAGTGTGTTGATTCTGGCAGTGTTCATATCATCTAGGTGTTACCCACTGCTAAAGATGTACCACCCTGTCTTCCACCACTCACATCACATTCCTGGATGTCATCCATGGCAAGAAGGTTGTTGCCATGGCGAAGCTGGAACTGGATGACCTCTAGTGCAGCCTGTATCTCGACGCGCTCGTGGCCTTCGTGTGAACCAGAGTCCCACTCCCTCAGCATGTCCTGCAGAAGCAGGCTGTATTTG
This sequence comes from Tenebrosternarchus preto, assembly GCA_025802075.1. Taxonomy (NCBI): domain Eukaryota; kingdom Metazoa; phylum Chordata; class Actinopteri; order Gymnotiformes; family Apteronotidae; genus Tenebrosternarchus; species Tenebrosternarchus preto. The sequence continues at coordinate 8,866,122 of JAOYMR010000017.1, forward strand.
CTGATTCGCTGTACAGGTCTCAGAAGGTATGAGAATAGGTCCATCTTATCTTCCAGCTGCTGCTGTTTGTGCTGCAAAAGCACCAAAACAGTGCGGCAACTTACATTACTCAGGAACATTGGGCACCAATACAATTTGAGATGTCCCTCTGTGTCAACACAGGCACTTGGCTCTCTGTTGGTGTATCACCTATAGCTTGTCTTCACAGATGCAATATCTCGAAAGGACATTTCATGATGATCAAAGTCATTAAAGACATCTTGTAATGTCCCCTTTAGAAGGTACCAGCCTTACCTTGAAAAACTCTTTTCCGTAATGAATCAGTAGGTTGTCAGAACGAGGTTTATTCTTGCTGTAGAGAGCGTAGAGACCAAAACTCTCTTTCTGGATTTGAGAAACACAATGGTAGATGTAGAATACATGAACCGGGGAGAAAAAATCTTGTGAGTAGAAATTCATTGTGCCAATCTTGGTGGAAACTGAAAATGAGTTGGTTAGGCTCAAATGCATCATAGGTCAAAGAACTTACGTGTTTTAGAAAACAACGTCCTACGTGAAATGGCTCCCTTAGACAAAATTCTAGCTCTTTAAGAAAGTGGTGTTGATGAAAGTCTCTCAGCTTTTCCAGGTTCCCAAAGATGTTTCCCCTTTGACCTCTCAGGTCTTGTGGTACATCAGGACGCTCCAACTCTGGAAAGTAGTGCTCTATGACATAGCCAAGTGCCTTTACATATTCTCTTTCTGTGTGCAACAATTCTTCCATGATGTGTTGCAGTTTACTGCAGGGACAACACAAAACATTTTCTGACTTCAGAGCCATTCACTGTATTACTTGCAAAATATCGATTTTTAAAAGGCCAGAGTACTGGTAAACAATAAAACAACACGGTGAATGGTAGTCTACAGGAACAGATAGCTAAAAAATTAATCAGTTACTTGGCTTTTATTCAAGGCATATTCCAGCAAAAACCTTGAAACTACATTTGATTTCCATTATGTTTTTACCCAGTGTTTTCTTTATTTATCACAATCAGAACATATTTAACCATCTGCATGTGTCTGGTTGCAGATGCATGAATGACATCAGCACAATGAACAGCGCAAATCTTTGCCATTTCCTGAAAACAACTAGATGTTGGGCTAAAAGTGTGTGCAGATGTACTTGGGAGGTACGATTACTCTGCTTACTCACAGTGAATTACCGCTGTTCTCCAATGCTGGGAGGTGGCTGCAGGCTGAGCTGTTCTGCGCCGTGTCTGGAGTCACAGGGCCTAACTGGAAGGAGCCTGAGGCTGTGTCATCCGGGTGGACTCCACCGTTTCTGTTCTCCTCCTCCCAGGCTCCCGTGGGGTTGCTCATGCCTGAGAAGAAGCCCTCTTGAAGAGACGTCTGAGGAATAAGGACGTCTAGAGAGACTCTGTGATTGCTTTTGTTACCCATCTGGCTCCACTCCAGTTGCACGTTGGAAGAGTCAGAGCAGAGACTGTCTTGGTGAGATGCTACAGATTCCTGGTCATCTTGCATCCTGTTGGGTTTGTTTGTAGAATGCTTTTTGTGCACAGATACAGGACAGTGGGTTGATTTTGAATTAGAACTCACACAGGAACTCTCACTACGTGATCGCCTTAAGGCTCGTTTCCATGGTAATTTGTCACCCCTTGCAACAAGATCAATTGTTCTGAGATCACTCTCACTACAATGCTTACGAAAAAACGTCCTTGAATTTGTGTTTTTTATTTCTGCATCATTGTCTATGCATGATGTTAGGTTTACGGGAGAGTTGTTAGTTTCTGTCAGTTGATTTTGAATAGTACAAGAAAGCATTTTCTCACTGGACGATGTTATGAATGGTTCATGTTTTTGGGTTTCCTCTGTCTGTGTTTGAGATGAAAGGTCAACTCCAAACTCCTTCTTACAGTTTTTATCCATGTTTGAGCATACACCACAGACCACCATGGGTGCACTGACCCTTTTCCTGGATTTCCCTCCAGGCATATTATGGGGATGAGAACAGCTCACAGTTTCACTGTCACTCCCAGTGTGATTATCTGTGCTCTGTGTCTGACTGTCAGGCCCATTTCCCTGAGGGCCAGGCTTCATGTCATCCGAGGAGGTGCTGGTTTTGCAGGGAGAGTATGGTTGAAAAGGAGCCTCAGAGTTCCTCCACACCCCAGCATCTTTCAGTGGGGGCCTCTGGGATGTCTGGTCAGCATTACACTCCAGCAACATCTCCTCCAGCCTCTGCCTGACACTGTGGCACTGAGCCAAGGCCTCTTTCCAGACTCGCATTTCTCCTGGATTTAGGGTAGTCATGACTTTAGTTCTCTCCTCCTCAAAACGCAAGAGTGAAAAGGCTTGAAGTTTCTCCTCAACGGCCTTCAGCTTGCATACTTTGGCCTTCCCTGAGGAGCAACCCATGTGTTCCAGATAGTGTCTGCATTCTTTGGTCAGAGATAAGGCCTGGCAAAGAAACAGAAATATTTCACTCATATCACAAATACACGTTTCCAAAGTTTGATGTATGAAGTGATGTCACTCAATCTTCAGCTAGCTGTAGTAGATCACTGGTTGATTAAATTCTTGTGTAGAATAAAGTCACAGTTTGTGTGCTAACCTTCTCACAGAAACCATACAGACTGATAAATGACTCCAGGTCGGATTTAAACTGCTCAGCTTGTAGCAGGAATGCAGCCATATTGGTTTTAAACTTCATTATATTATGGTGAAAAATGTCAGTATCCGGATAACTTGTGCCCTGGATCTCTCTCTCCACTTCTTTGATCAGCATCAGTTGTTTCTCTTTTTTTTCCTGTGAACAACAAATTTTGTACAAATCTGTGAAAAAAAAAAACTGAAGAAAAATAAATAAATCTCAAACTCAAAACACAGATCAAATCTCAAATTATTCTAGTATACTTGTGTCCAAAATCATAAAATCCACATGATTATTTATTGTAATATTCAGTAACCATTGATATTTATAGTTGATACTGCTTTCAAGCTTGCGTGTGCACGTTTACTCTAATATAGACAGCAAAATTCAGAATCTTCAGAATATTTTACCTTTGTCTGAGTAAGGACAGTGTGAAGCTCTGCTAGCCTCTGCTCCAGCTTCTCTCTAGTTTCTTCTGTTAATTTACAATCCTTCAGCCATCGCTGTTCTTTCTCTTCACACCATACCCTGGTCTGTAAACCATATTAATTCCAATTTAGATTACAGATTCACCACTGGTTTGAGTTACTTTATGTGTGTGTCAAAATTCAGCTAAGATTATTACTAACAATATGATTTAGTTTTGTGTTCTGTATTGTGGTGTGAACCATTTTCAGGGTGCTTTTATCTGGTTTATCTTCTTTAATTTATTCAGGGTGATTCAGGGTATATTTATCTGGATTATCTTAAATTGATTCAGGGTATAGTCATCTGGTTTGTCTTCTTAAGTTCATTAAGGGTATATTTATCTTGTTGTTTAACTTTTTCTTAATGCCAGTATAAATCTACCAAGGTAGACCAAAAGTCAATCAAACCTTACACTGGCTAAATTGTATGTACTCTTATGAACTCTTGGTTTATTTCTTTCCATTCTACTAAGTCTTACATCATTGAGCTGCTCTTCTGTTTCTCTCAGCAGGAGCACATGGTCGAGGTGCTGGAGTGATTGGTTGGACCTCATCACCAGTGTGTGGACTCCCTCCTCCACCTGGTTATACAGACATGTCACAGCCTCCATGGAGTCCCTGAAGGACAAAGAGCCAGAGTGACACAGAGACAAAGAGACAGCCAGAGAGATGAGATAGCACATGTCATCATTTATATAACTAACAAAAGGTCACAGAGGTGCTGACCTGTAGTCTTCAGACTGGCCAAATCTAAAGTCTTCCTTGCGCATTCTGGCTAGCATAGCACCACCCTCTCTCTGAAGAGTGGCCATTCGTGTGTCCTCCAGGAGCTCTCTCATGGAGCTCTTCTGTTCCTGGATACAGCTCCTCACATCCTGTAGCATCAGATTGGTTAGGGAGGCAAATCATGGGCAGCATTCAGCAATGTATAGCCTGTAACGTAAGAAACATTGAAAAGCACCGTCCCTCTTTTTACCTGAACCGTGTCTATTTTCTTGCTGCTGTCCAGGTTCTTTATGGCTCTCTGGAGTAACACGGTCGCCCCCTGCAGATCCAGCTCAAAGAGGGACAGTTTCTGTGGTGGGAACACAGAGTCATCCATATGAACAGAGTCATCCATATGAACAGAGTCATCCATATGAACAGATATTAAATACAAACAGAGAGGGTGGCGGAAGCAATGGTGACCATTCTGGAGTATGGAGCAAAGCAACATGAATGGCACTGCCTGATTATTTATGGTCTTATGTGAGCTCCAGCTACCACATGCTTTATTTGGATGTACAGCCATTTCACTGTGTCCATTACTGAACTTCACTTTTGTGCTGTGGTTGCATCTGATCATTATGGATATTTTGCATAAATTTAAATAATTTAGATTGCACTGTAGATGTTTCCGCCTGAATCATTTATTAATGATACATTTTATTGATATGTGTGATTGTTATATCCATGCCGTCCTTGATCCAGTTGACGTACAAGTGGAATTTAGCCTAATATCTGACACAGTAACAGACCCAACAGCTTCTCCATAGTTTAGAAGTTTGATCAAGTACCTGGAAGTGATGAGGAAGGTAATTATTTGGAAAATGGTCTACAAAGATTTCAGAGGAAGTCGTGTATGAGTTGCCCAATCTCTCTTAGCATAAACATTGGAATAAGATTCAAAAGCCAATGACCCATCTCATTTGTCTGGAATGGTGCTTTTCTTAATCATGACTAATATCTGACATTATTTAGTCTATTATCTGACACAATAACAGAACCATAGTTTAGAAGTTTGATCAAGTACCTGGAAGTGATGAGGAAGGTAGTTATTTGGAAAATGGTTTACAAAGATTTCAGTGGAAGTCGTGTATGGGTTGCTCAATATCTCTCTGCAACGTTTAAACATGTGGAATAAGATTCAAAAGCCCTTCCACCCCTTTTGCCTGGAGTAGTGCTTTTCTTAACCATGACAGGAAGCAAAATAGAATCAATTCCAGTAAATATCACTGTATTAACTAACAGAGGCTGGACAGTGATTTAGTTCCTTACTTGCTGGAAGTGTAGCCAGTCTATGTGATTATAAGGAAAAGTTCCTCCAAGCTCCCAGGTAAGCTGCTGTCCATCAACAGTCTTATGGAGAGCTTTAAGTGATGTAACAATATCCACCTGGAAACAGCATTGGGGCAGACAAAGAGTGTTTAAATACCTAACCTGAGGTAGGTTTATCCAAGGTGCTGAGCAGCTTGTGTGTGTGTGTGTGTGTGTGTGTGTGTGTGTGGTGTCATCAGTTACTCTGTTAACAATTAGCAGGTTGGTTTTACAGCACAAAAACGATTGTTACCTGTAATCCTGGTTTTCTCTCTGACCAAGGACTTTGGTCTTTATCTACCAACAGCAAAACACTGTGAACAGCATGGAGGGCTTGCTCCTGCAACACACGATTCAGTGTGTGTATGAACATTTGTGTGAAAAGCATCTATCTTTTTGTAGAATTCACAGTTCTTTGTCTCTATGTTTTAGCTTAGTATTCATTTAATCATGAAGCTGTGGACATATGAAGCTCACCTGCACCTTAAGCAGAGCCTTGAAGAGAACTGAGGGAGGCGGGCCTTTCCTGCTGTCAATCACAACTGTTAATCCAAGGTCTCTAACCTCTCTCCTACAGTGGGGTACACAAAACCTCCAGTAAGACTAGATTGCTGTTAATATACTAAAAAAAAAAAAAGTTGCAGGAGCTAACAGGGCAATAGTGCATGGTACAGTTAACAGTTTACAAATGGAAGAAATTCAGCGCTGTCACTGCAGTCTCACTACTCTCTTTACCTGAGACCCAGATGATGATATCTGGGGCATTTTTTTAATTTTGCTTATTACTTGCTACAGATTCATATTTTTGGAGCCTTTCATGAAGGGATCCAGATCATTCCAAAAGGTTCACAAGCCTTTTGACATGTGAGCATGCGCACATATAGAGTCCTACAGACACATCTGAGACGTTCAATGCTTTAGGCAGTGCTTTCATTACTTTGAGCTGAAAGAATGAAAGCTTTGCCATTTTAGAAGTATGTCAGCAATCAAATGAATGATCACACACTAGAGAGTCTAAGATTTTTTCAGGCAAGGTTAGTCCTACCTCTGAGGTTGATATTTACATACAAAGTGCAACTGTTAGATATATATGTGTATATATAGAAGAAATATACAAGGAATTTTCAGACGGAGTCAAATTAACCAGTCTATGACCTTATTTACTGCCATTGCTACTCCAAAACCTTTCATGCTGAATTATGATGTGGTACAAAATTTCCTCTGAATTCTTAAATACGTTTGATTATTGTAAAATATTCCACTGAGCTAATCTAAGACCATCAAAGTTTATGGCTTAATAACTTCACAATTTCAGTTTTAAATGGATGTCATACAGAGAGTACTTACTACTACTTCAGAGTGAGGCCCTAAACTGTCCTACGGCGTATTAATCATGCTAGCAAAAAAATATGAGGTGGCAAACGCTGAAATCCACATTAACCAACCACATACTTTAGCGCTGTATTTATACTGTGCTTATTCTGCCATCTAGTGGACAGCTATTAATAACCGGAAGATGCAACAATTAAGAACTGCCTATTACGCCTTATTACACAAAACTTTTAAAATATCCTCAGAGTGTCTCTCTGTATTTAACTAAATTCTCTGTAACTTCCCAAGCTAATCACACTGTAACCAATATCTGTGTAATCACTGTAAAGAGGTTTGAACAGGTTCAGGTCACAGGGATAGAGACTAATTCATGGCAGCCCAGATGACATCATTCACTTGGAACAAATGATTCAATTCACCTGTAAACTACAAAAAGAGCACAGAAATGAGGAAAAAATGGATGCTGTCATTGTGTTTGGAGACTTTTCTCTTCTCTCCATGTGGAACTGGGGTTTTTCTTTCCCCAATGATTGTTTTATATCATTTTACCTCCACTATCTAGAAAATGTGAAAGAAAACAGAACAGAGTACCCAGATCAGCAGTGCTGGCCCAATCGGGCTACCAGTGTAAGCCATCGGGGCAGGGAAGACAAAATTGACTCCAGGTAAGATGGTTTCTCTGTCACTTCCCAAGCTAACACACACACACACACACACACTTAGACTAGACAGATGTTTGCATTCTTGCACCATGTAAGGATAGCATTCACATTAAGAGCTGGCCTGCATATCTTGTCTTATTAGTCAACGTTAGCTGAATGAACAGGTAGGTTAAAATGGGTTCATAGCGATCTGCTACACTTGGACTTAAGCTTTGGGAAGCAGACAGAGAGGGTCACTGGGCTACCTGGGTATGGAGTGTAGGTAGAGAAGCAGTCTGCATAGCTCCAGAGGGCAGAGAGGGGGGCAGGCCCAGCCTTTCCTCCCACTGTGGACCTCAAGGACGGCTCTGCCCGCTCTGTCGCGACTGCCTATTAAATTAAATTACAAAATAAAATTATTATATTACATAAGGCTGCTACAATACACTGCCACTGACAATGGATGTTAGCCAAGGTGTATAGAATTTACAGATTAGGTGAAAAATTACATCACACATTAAAGGTACATGTCCTGAATAGGTCACCTGGCAGATAGACAAGGCCCAGTTGGAGAAGGCTCTTTATGGATGGGTCCAATGTAAAGGGACTAAGCTCTCTTGGGTATCCAGGAGAATGGCTTTGGGACTGGGCTGCTGATAGCAGCTCAGCATGGGAGTTCTGGAGCTTCAGCCCATTCTCAAGTGAAGGGGACTGATCACCAGGACTCGACATATCTTAAAGAGAGGGAAAAAAACAGCACTAAGCCAATATCTCTTGTGCCCTAAATCAAACCACATGTTATTGTTAACCCAGTAAACCATATAAGCTACTCTAAATTTTTCACAAATATTAGGTGTAAAATACTTTGCCAGACTGATGTCATGACCATTCATCTACACTAGGTGGAGCAGTTGTACTCTAATTGACACTGTATGCAATAAATCATTGCTTCTTGTGTTCTAGTTAAAAAAAAAAAAAACATCAAACGGCCTTCCACAGAGGAATGGGGGAGCATGTTATTTCCGTCCCTTTATGCTAGCATTTTGCAAGCATTTGCTATGCCATAAATGGCCTCATTCTGCTGAAGTGGGGGATGAGACAGAGGAGAGTAGTGAAAGAATTCTATACTGGAACGCTGTCCATGCTCCTGACCTCTGACCCTTGACCTCTACATCTTTATACTCTTTTTGGATGACCTTTTCAACTGTCGTTGCAGCAAATTCCTCACTCTGTGGAGGAGATGGGTCAAGGTCATCTGTAATTCAGCCCATTTGTAAGGGTTGGTTTTGGCACAAGCACATAAAATTACAGGAGGACTTTATAACCGGATGCTGACCAGACACACGTGTCTCCACATAGCTTCAGGATGGACTACACAATAGATTTGTTTTCTCCTCAAACAATCACACATCAATTACTCTTGCACAATCATATGAGTAATGCAGGCATTAAAAACCCAACTACATATTAGGCAGAGAGCTGTCTGAATCAAATTCCATCTGAAAACAAAAGCATTTTCTAGCTTGAAAATGCAGAACTGCTTAAAAGGAAATCTAACATGGAAAGTGCATTACCATCGTGAGCATCTGCATAAGCACGCCCTTATGAAATTAATAATTAATAATTATGAAAATAATAATTAATAATCTGCATAAGCACGCCCTTATGAAATTAATAATTAATAATTATGAAAATAATAATTAATAATCTGCATAAGCACGCCCTTATGAGCCAGTGATGAGTCTGTTTCAAACTATGAATTCACAGGCCAAGATATCATCATGCTTCATACCATGTTTAGCTTTCTGCCTGTCCAGTTTTGAGGACACCAGACCAAAGGCAGTACACTTGTTGCTCTGCATGGCGTGGATTCCTGGCACCATGGGGATGATCTCAGGGTAGACGTCACTTCGACTTCTGCTGGTCAGCTTCTCCACCTGCACGCACACTCTGGCTGTCTCCGACACAGAGGACGCAGAGCGTCCCTTGGACTTGCTTCTGCCTGAAGTTTTCAGCACCTGCACAGAGCTCTCGCCACACTGCTTGTCACAGAAAGGCCACTGGTCCATAAGTCTGTTTTGGTCTTGAATCTTCTGATTGTTTTGGGGGTGATGAAAAAGATAAGGCATCTGTCCAGTAGGACATGTGAAGTCGTTTTGAGAAGATGTTAGTCCATACTGAAAATGATTCATTTGTTGCTTTCCTATACCATGGCATTTGTAAGCATTGGTCTCTTGTCTGTGACTGCTATGGTCAGGCAAAGCCCTTAGTCCCATTTTAGGTAAGTGTTGGGTCTTGGCATGTTTTTGGCCACTGGTCCGCATTTGACTGGGTTCCTGCCTTCGGACTTCACTCAGGTACTGGTGTCTACTGTCAGAAAATGCCTTATATTCCAGTTTGGTCTTTTGAGGAATTTCTGGAAATTGTGCAGGAAGCAAGGGCTGTGCTAAGTTCTGATCAAAATGTTTTGAGTTCATATTTGTTTGAACTAGATTCTGATCTTGAGTTAAATTCTTGCAAGATTGTAGTGGGTTGTGCCCAAGTCGGGCTGAAGTCTTGCTTGCCGAACAGCTCAAAGACTCAAGTCCATGACTAGCTCCTTGTCCATCACATCCTGGTTCTGCTTTTGTTAAGCCTGGCCAAGCTTCATCCAAAGGTGCCATCACACGTGCTTTCTCAAAACTCACAGGATTTCTTAAAGCTGCTAAATAAGACTGTCGATGCCTGCATTTGGACGCCGAACCTTTCTGGAAATCTCCTACAAACTGTTTGCTTCTTGAACATGGAATGCAAACCCCATCCATTGCTCCTTGTGAAATCTGGCCACAAGGGACACTGTTTCTTTCTGGCAGTGAGGGAGCAGGCCTGAAAGATACTGGGACTGTAGGTATAATGGCTTTGGTGAAACCTAAAACCTCTTTGTCCTTGGCAAAATCCAAAAGGTCTACATATTCTCCTTCCAGCTCTCGATTATGCTTGCTGTCCCAGGTGTTAGGCGAGACCCTGCCAACAGGTTTGCCCGCAGAATGGCTCAAAGGTTTGCCTTGATCCACTTTAACCAGCCTGCTGCCACTTTCCACCAGTCGAACTGAAACCGCAACCCCGTCTTTAGCCGGAAGGATCATGGTTTCTATTTCAAGTGGAGCCAGGTTCGAAGGAAACTGTGACTTATGCTCTTCTTCAGGAGACTGCTTATCTTGCATTATTACTGGGCATGATGTCATTGCCGCAGAATGGATCTTAACTTTTGGCCTGTCCAGAAACTCTGGGTTGACCACTTCTGCCCAGGGCACCGTCACAATCCCCTGATCAGATGAAAGCACACACCGCTGTAGTTTGTAACCATGCCGACCCTCGTTCACCTCCTTTAGCCAAGCCTCTGTAAAAATACAAGGGTAGGAGGTCTCTGGGATGGGAGCTTCTTCCACAGTGGGGCCCTCTTGCACCCTAAAACCCAACGGGTTCTCCTCAGCCAGTAGGTCCTCTTGCACAAGGAGGCTCTTGAGGACAATACGGGCTGATTGTTCCCCGAAGGGTTCCACCTGCAAGTAGAAGTCCCCAGGACGTAACAGCAGGGGGTTAATGGGGGCTAGCTGGATTACCACGCGGTCTCTCAAACAGAGTGGCCAGCCTTCGTACAGGAACAACACATCCGAGTACTCAGCCTGCAGACAATAGTAATGGGGAAAGAGAAAGAACATGAAAGAAAAGCTTAACTTTCACTGCAGATGACAAATAAACTGTACCAACTGTTTGAGTTTACCACATGATGTTAGTTTTATTTTACTATGGTTCTTAAATGACTTCACTGTTAAAAGACATCTTTTAGTGAGGCTGGTAAGATTTGCCTCGTTGTTGTACTGCACAGATCATTGGCATGCACAAAAGTATTCTTGAATCTCCTTCAGAGGAGCTCTCTTGGAGGCCTCCAACTTCTTTTGAAGATTAATCAAAATGATCTTGTGCCGAGTGGATACGGAAAGTAGCATGTTTGGATCTGTGCCACAGAAATCCACAAGGACGAAAGACAAAAAAAAGCCTGGATATTTCTCAGTAACCTTAAGCTGAACCACGTTTTTACTGTAATGATTATACAGAAAAAATACATTTGCTAATATTGAGGAATTATAAAATATGTGTAGTGCTGAACTGTCTATGTTGCACATTCTGAGCTTTACTTGTAGGCTTAGGGCTTTGTGTGACCTACAGATGATCAGTCTTCAGCTTTGTTAATTGTGGTATCAGTGAATTCTTTGTTGTTCCTAGCATCAGTGAGTGGTACTTCATTGTCTCTGATATCAGCGAGTTGTACTCACACAGGCAGCTTGTTGAACACTCTCTAAGATGTGCTTGGCTGGAATGAGGTAGTCCAGCAAGCACTGCAGTGCATCGCCATGGTAACACTCCTCGATGGTGCGAAAGAGCTGGCTCAGGACGGTTGGAGCAGTGGCCTCAAATGGGGGGAAAAGAGATGACAATGCGCTCTGAATGGACCAGTCCAGAGAGGAGGGGTTCTGAGAGAGAGAGAGAGACACAGAGAGGAAGGTGGAAGGGAAGGAGAGGGAGAGACTTCAGTGCATCACTCCAGGGTCAATGTATAGAGATCAGTACACATAAGCATTTAATGCCCTGTTTATTAAGGTAAAAAGCACCAGTTGCTGCTTGAGAAAATTACTGCTATACATAGAGCAATGTGTCTGGACTTTAACAAGAAAAAAAAAACAATAAAAACAATAATTGTTTTGGCTTCATCAAATCTGATGGGATGTGCTGAGGTTGAGTCGTCTCTTGTTTGAGCAAAGACTGTGACCCTGGAATGTTGTGGTTTTTCCAGAAACAGCTCATTTGAGATGGGTAATTGCACACAGGAGAGAGTCTGATCAGAAAAGAAAACAAAGAAAAAGCACTGTATGCATCACATAGCTGTGATTGGACTCACACTTGCCACTTATGCATGCATACGTGTGTGTGTGAACAAGCAATTTGTGTGGCAGAATAAAATGTGGCACTGCACTTTAATGCTTGTGTGAAGTGTTCCAAAGACGGCAAGACAGAGGGAGAGACCAGATCCATCATATAAACCACACCTGCTGTAACCCAGGTCATAACCACACCTGTTACTCCATACTCCGCTTTCCCAGAATAATGAGCACATCTGTTTCCGATTATCATAATCACCATGCACTACAAAAAACGGGCTCCTCTTGACAGTCTTTACGACGTCATGGTATTACTTTTTTTTTTTTTTTTTTATAAATGTTGTTCCTATTTCATGGTTCTCCTGTTTTCCACTAATTACATTTCCTGTACTGTGTCTTCAGATACAGTGTTCTATATTCACCCTGCTGTTTGAGCTCCGACACCCTCGTCTTGTGTCATTATGACAGATAAGCACTGTCCACTCCACATATGCGTCTACATATCACAGCCAATTTAAAGGAGCAACCACTGCAGTTTACCAGACACGTGCAGTGATCCAGATGTACGTTAGCCTGATGATTTGAGTTAGAGACCAAAACCTGAGAAAGTCACAGCACCATTCTGGCACCTCCTCAACTGAGCTTTAAACGTATCAAAACTACCCATCCCACACTCTAGTGAGAAATGACCCAGACAGGATCCCAGGCAGGAAGTTGTTTATCTGTCTAGGATAGGGCCACAAACGGAGGGAAAGGCCACCTTTGAGCCAGTGACATTACTTCTGTTATTTTGACTCTTATTTTGGGAAGCACAGTGAATGTGAAGTAATGGCTCGATCTCTATAAAGTGCTTGCTGTCAGCATTCATTTGATGTTATTCACGTATACATCAGATTAAATTTGTACAGATTACAGTCCTTTTTATAGATAGTACAGACTATCTATAAACCAAACACAATAAGGTAATTTACTGCTCAAGTATTTCTTGGCCAGTTATAAGTCATTAGTTTATATACAAAACGGCTAAGGGCTCACTCATTTGTGTTTATTAAGGTTGTGACTGCTAATGGCAGTAAGAGGATGAGAGTCAGAGGTATTTAAACTGCTCAGATCTGACCAAATGCCTCAAAATGTAGTGGATGGTGCTACCCCTTGTAGCTGGAGAGTGACGGCAAACATGCTGTGACTTTAGAGTTTTTACAGTCCACAGAACTGAAGATGAAAAGCCTCCAAGAACAAGCAGGAACTGATAGTGTTCATAACATGTACTGCTGTCTGGTTTGTATCAGAGCTTTATGAAGGGGATATGGGTTACAGTCCTTATTTCAGATGTGTCTGGTGTAAATACCAGTAATTAAAGTATTCTTGTCCTGTAACCCACCATCTTCAATCCACATTTCGTGACATTCAGTGTGAAAACAGAACCCTAACTGTTAATGCTGCCTCTTCTCATGGCTGCCGTCATCTAGAATTTTGCGGTTGCAGTTCAGCATTGTAAACAGACAGATGATGAAGGGCTTGAAGAGCTTTTGTTTTCCCACTGTAAAGGCCCTATCCCCAGCCAGGGCTTCAGGGTGGCGTTCGCTGTATTAGTCATGCAGTCATGCACAGCGAAGGCTGCAGGTCCATGGCCTCACCTTAAAAGAATGCTTGCACTGCCATTCTTCCTAAGCCAGTCTCTAGCCTTAATGAGTTTATTTAATAGAAAGATACTGAGCTGTGCTGATGTGGAGACTGCAGGATGGAATCCGATGACCTGGCTGAAGATATTAATGCTCCACAGCTGTAGCCCTCGGCGAAAGGCAGAGATGCCATCTTTACGTTTGTACTCTCATCAAGACCTGGGCTTCTGCATTAAGAACTTCATTGTAACAATATGCTCCTAAACATGTTGTTATAATTAAACGATCACTGCACACACTTTTAAGCCTGGGGACATGAGTATTTTTTTGGAGCTCAGTCACTTTTAACCTGATGAATAGCATAAATACTAAACAATATGATCAATAATAAGTGCAAATTTATGGTTAAATAGTGGGAAAACTATATTAAGTTTATAAAAGGCTATATTTTTTCAGCTGTATAGGCAGGGTTTTAATCAGTTGAATAGTTAACCTATTTTCCTGGCACAGACTACTTGTTCAGGGTGGTCCTTTCATTGCTATGCAACCTCCAGGATCTTCTGTCTGACTCTCTCTCTCTCTCTCTCTCTCTCTCTCACACACACACTCTCACTCAGTAAACACCATCTATCTCTCTCTTTCTCTCTGTATCTCTTTCAGTAAACATTCACTATTCTGTGATGTTCAGTCTTTTTTTTCTCTCTAGTTGTGGCTCTGGTCCATAGATCTGCTCGCCCACTCTTGTCTTCTGTTGCATGTCCATAACCCACTGTTTCAGTCATTCCAAGGGCCAAACATGGTTCAACAACATCTGGAGACTCCCAAGTGAGGAATGATTGTCTGGCATGCATTCTCCTCTGCTATTTGCATTCAGGAGACTGACTGTTTTGGAGCCAATGAAACATCTTGCCCTTTGGGCTGTGTCTGATACCTGAGGTTTAACCTCAGAAAACCCCTGGTTGCAGTCTAAAGACAACATCTAAAGTTCTTCATATATAGAAGCAACATGTTTTTCAGGGTGGACAGTGTCTCCAAAGGCAGCAGGCTTTTTCATTACAAGGGAAAGGGAACAGAAGTATTCAGAGCTTCTACTGAGTTTTCTGTTAGATGTAGATACAGATGTTTAGGATTTTCTATTAGACATTACCTGACTGTAGCCTATGCTTCTCATAGTTTAATGAACAAATACAGCACGCCGCATAATGATCTTGTGTCCAAGACACTTTATCATCCAACTTTTAAGGTATCATTAATTCAAACAACAGCTTGTGCTTTGAATTGTGCACTTGGCATAGGACAACAGAGGAGCAGCCAAAAACCTCCAAACCTTCATGTGAACTTTACAAAGCACCCCAGTGTTACATGAGGAAAAGGGGGGAAAAAACAACAAATGGCAAGTAAAATATCTGTGGACTCCAATACTCCTACGGCCCCTAATCCAACATGTGTTCATTTTTTTGTGCAGGACAAGTCTTGCAATTTCAGCTGTCAAATTTCAACAGTGCCTCTCCGACTCTTGTCTGTTCTCAGCAGGTCTCTCCATCTTCTCCCCCTTTCATCCTGTCCCTGCTCCCTCTCATCAAACGGGACAGTGTTGTCTTTGTCCCAGTGCCACTCTTGTGTAATTCCTCACAGAGGGAGCTTTGGCATAATGCTCTCCATTCACACTACTGCAGTCCCATTCAAAGTCTTTCACTGCTGCCCAAAATGACGGCGTGCCCTAAGTGTATCAGACAGGATTCTGGACCCATCTGTCTGCTTACTCCACTGCGATTAGCTGCCTTCCTGTCTCATCATGTGATCCCTCAGATTTTACCTTTAATCCATTGCCTCTCTCATATCTACTTTTTATAAATGCCCCTACATCTCAGACATGCAGTACCCATCTATCTAATAGCTTGTCCTATCTTTGCCTAATTATGTTCAAAGTAAGCATGTCTTGTGCATTAGCACCGCCATTTGGAGGTCTTTTCTGAAGGCTTATCTTTACCTCACACTTAGCCATTTCTAAAGCCTAACATGACTGGTCTTGATTCAGCTGGGCTAACAAGCTATATAAACTGTGGATCATATGTCTGGACTCTGTTGGCCTTCTCCTCACGCAAGACTGCTTAGTGACACCCAACTGAGATCCAAGAATCCCAAACACAGAGACTTGCAGTTCTCTAAAGTTTTAAATGTCATTTGATTTTGATTTGGGGTCAAACAGCATACTATCAAAACAAATGCTTTTTTTCAGTAAATGTAAGCATTGAGAGGAACTCCAGCATAGTTGAGAACAAAGTCCATAATTAGAGGTCCTGGACCACCTGTGAGTTCAAAACTTCTCACACAGAAAGTTAAAAGCCCCTCATTGGCATTTCCGTCACGTTTTTCCATCAGTGTAAGGAACAGTGTCAACAATCATATTTGCAATGGCAGTTTCCCAAAAAGAGATCATGCAAAACATCTACTCAGCAGCACCTGTACAGATGCTGACAGAGTGGCAGGGATGGTATTGGAGAAATGTGGGCAGAATTTGCACTGCCTTCACCACTGATTTAACATGCAAATAGTAATCCTCAAACCTGGCTCCACCTTTCTGCAGTCTGCATTCTGTATCTAACATAGGGAGAGCACATTGTCTTCCAGGA
>JAOYMR010000017.1:8891925-8921757 GCA_025802075.1 Tenebrosternarchus preto
CCCCCCCCCCCCCCCCCCCCCCCCCCCCCCCCCCCCCCCCCCCCCCCCCCCCCCCCCCCCCCCCCCCCCCCCGAGGGCGGGAGAAAAACAAAGCCATAAGACAAAGCCAAAAGAAAGAGAGAGAATGACTACAGGGAGAACAGACCCTAATGGCAGCTCTCTATAGGCCAGCAGGAGAGGATGAGACCGGTTAGTGAACAGAAGAAGGCTGGATGGACAGATCTCGTTAAAGAGTCCAGAAGTGAGGGGGAGTTACTGCTGCAGGCTCTGAGTACAGCAGGGGGTTGGTCAAAATGTGGATGAGAGGGAGGGGCCTCTAAATCCTTCCAATAATCACACATGTGCATATAATCACAACAATGATATGAACCATTGCTATTTCTTGTCAGCGCGAACCTTTCCTGTCTCTTCATACTGTAAACATAAATCCCTTTATCCAAGGATAACATCAGACACATCTGATCAAAGAAAGCATGATTTCAGTCCATGATCTGATTTAATACCAGTGATCCATACTGATGAGATTTTATATTATTCCATCTCTTTAAGTAAAGGTAACGTAGATGGATACACAATAGAATAAATATCATTTCTATGACACCTGAAATTCACCAGAGGTTAGAAAATGACATTTATTGATAGAGGAACTAGTACTCCTCAGCTGTCAGATCAGTATACAAAGGGCCCAATGCTACGTGTTCTATTTCAGATAAATCATACAGCCAAATCTTTCCTTCAGGTGTGTGCTGTTTAGTAAAATCTACTGTTATATGACATCAAAAGTTTCTAAAAGTGTATTTATAAAAGTACTTTCAAAGTGGATGTAATGCATATTTTTGTGTCTGAATCCATGTCTTTTTAGATAAAAAAAAAAAACAAGTTTGTTTTTCAAAAAGTTTTCAATTATTTTTTCACTATATTTTGAACTTGACTGCCATGTCAGGGGTGCAACCAAATATTTGAATGTGTTTGCGTATGTGTGTAGAATTGGATGAAGATCATGGCTTGGGTAGAAGCTGTAACGTGGATGAATACCTGAGGATTGGTATACCTCAGGTGTTCCACATGGATCCTGGAATACCCTGTGTTCCCCTGTTGCTGTTGTACGCAGGTCTGAACCCCCTCAGGAAAATCATCTTTAAGAGTTGCTATGGATACTGGCTACTATCAGCCACCTCCGGTACATGGATGACATCAAGATGTCTCGTTCACTTCTGGCATACAGCAACTCGCTAAATCCATTTCACCAGGATATACAGAAACGTCATCAGAATTTCATGCAGACTGCAAAAGTGTGATCGGACGGATGCAAGGAGACGGAAAGTAGCTACACCTGAAGGGATCATACTACCAGAAGATAACATATCCGAGTACAGCTAGAAATACCCTGGAATCCCACAGGGAAATCATGAAAAAGCCATGAGGAAAGTAGCCGCAGCCAAATACCTACAAAGTGTGAGGCGAGCCCTGAGAAGTGTGAGGCGAGCCCTGAGAAGTGTGAGGCGAGCCCTGAGAAGTGTGAGGCGAGCCCTGAGAAGTCAGCTGAATGGGAAGCACAAGATTCAGGCTATCAACACCTACGTACTACCAGTTATCAGATATCTCACTGGCATAAAAACCTGGCCAAAGGAGGAGATAGAAGCTACTGTCATCAAGACAAGAAAACTCCTCACAATGCACAGGGCTTCATCCTAAATCCAGCACTCTGAGACTCTACGCTAGGAGGAGGGGGGCTGAGGACTAGTGAGCATCATATTCAGATCCAAGATAAAACAACAAAGATCCAGGAGTATGTGTGTATCACAAGTGGAAGTGGCTGATATGGAAAAATACTACCAATGGCTCAAAAAAGCTGGAATGAAAAACACAGCACACAGGCACTAATCGTGGCCGCACAAGAACAAGATCATTAGAGGCTGGGATCCACCACACCAAACAAGACCCCAGATGCAAGCACTGCAAAAATGCCCCAGAAAGAATCCAGCACATAACAGCGGGATGTAAGATGCTAGCAGGCAGAGCATACATGGAACGCCATTAAAACCAAGTGGCTGGTATAGTATACAGAAACATATGTGCCAAATTTGGACTGGACGTTCCGAGTGGGATACTCTCGCAAAGATCATGTTAATGGCTAAGCAACTTTATATATGCTCCATGCATAAAATCATGCCATAGTATTTTGCAATGATTATATTCTCATTAAAATGCCACTTTTAATACTTAGTCCTATTATTCTGTTCATCTGCACAGACGGCACTACCTGACAGTTTTGGGGTTTGAGATGCCAAAACATAATATATTATTTGAATGTACTGAAAATGAATTCAAACTAAATTGGGTAAATTGAGAGTAAAGTGATACATCACAAATTGATTAAATTATTTTAAAAGGATTAAATTATTTTTAAAAGGAAAAGTATAACACAAATATACAGATCATGCCACTGACCCAGATATGTTTTAATTTACTTCAGTTAAATGTGCTGAAAGTCTCTTAATGAGCATGAGAACATGGTGCCTATAAGGGACCTACACAGAGCTTTTATTGAAAACACATGCTTTTCATATTCACAGTAAACAAAGACTGAGCTGACCGTAGCACATACTGCTAACACAAGTCATACTGTGCCTCCTGGAGTTGTTTAGGCTGTGTGTGTGTGTGTGTGTGTGTGTGTGTGTGTGTGTGTGTGTGTGTGTGTGTGTGTGTGTGTGTGTGTGTGTGTGTGCGTGCGTGCATGTGTTTCTGTTTGGGTGTGGGTGTGTGGGTGTGTAAGTCTCACTGACTCCCTGCTGTCTTTGAGAAGTCCCACTGGTCTGACTCATCTTAGCTGAGTTTTACTGAGCTCTTTTGTTCTGGGCCCGAAAGCCACTTCAGCTTCTCTCTCCTTCACATCAGGGACCAAACAGGGGGCTCAGAGCCCAGACATCACACTTCAGTGTGCCGGCTTACCAGCCTTTACTGTTCAGTAGCTGGAACTAAAGGCAGCCTATGGCCTGTTTGAGTTGTTTTTAGAGGTTAGCCTTAGCTGATCTTGCCAAAGTTCTGTGTTTTTCCTCTTTTTGTAATCGGACTGATCCTACATTAGCACTGGTGGGTACCGCATAAAGAACACAGATCTGAAACCTTCAGAGTGGTTCACAGGCCGACTAATGTAGCTTCCAGAGCAGTGGTTCTAGCAGAGTTATGTAACCTCCACAGCAGTGATTAATATGCAGACTAATGTATCGGTTACTCACAGACTAATGTAACCTCTAGTGGTTGTAGCGGAACTAAAGTAAGATCCAGAGCAGTGGTGCTATGGCGCACAGTAATGCAATCCACTGCTCTATTTATGGGTGTGTCTGTGTAAAGGAGAAGGAGGACAAAGCTGTTATCTGTTTGTCTTTTGTCTCCTTTGTTATCACAGTCTGCCCATCTGTAGTGGTGAGCTCACTTCCTACTGCCATCTTAAAATGCTTGTCTCTTGTTCTCTCTCAGACCCCCTCCACAACCAAGCACACACACACACACACACACACACACACACACACACACACACACACACACACACACACACATACACTGTGTCAACAACCTCAACTGCCCTTCCATGACCCTCTTTTTTTGTTACAGAAAACATTTTAACTTTTCTTTCCACAATGGCTAACTGGGTGAGTCCACCTTAAAAATAATCTTATAGCAAGACTTATAGAAGGAATGTAAAATCTGTTCATGCTTTAGAGAGGAATGAAGACAGGACTCAACACAGGTATGTATCGTCTATCAATACCTCCCACAGGAGCACATTTGGCCAGTATAGAGCACAGAAATGGTAGACTTTGAGCCTGTGTGTATATATATATATATATATGTGTGTGTGTGTGTGTGTGTGTGTGTGTGTGTGTGTATCGCTGTTTATGCATTCTGTTTCTACCTTTTTAGGTTAGTTTCATTCAGGAAGCAAAATTTATTTTAAGTACTGTAATTTTAAGTACTGTATTTACTCTCTTTCTAAGTCCATATTAAATATTTTGTTTAGGGACAAACCTTCTAGCTTTCTCGTGCTAAATGTCACTTTCCATCTGTTTCTCATCTCCTCTTCACAAAAACAGCAGGAGACTAAAATCTTGAACCATGGGTTTTTATTTAGATACTTATTTAAGTTCGATACAATTAGATAAAACAGTGCGTTTGTGAGTGTGAGGTAGCAGCTGAACATTAAGACTAAACTTCACCTCCATACGTCTAGGACTTTCACTGGAATCCACATGTACTATGATGTTACTAGAGGTCAAGAACAGGAAATGACAATATCTCTTACTCTGGTAAAAGAAAGAGATGTGTGCAAGGTATAATCCACCAGTCTCCTAATTTGGAACGCTGCAGAGAGACAGTCTAGTAGGAGCTCAAGTGAAAGGTTTTGCCAGTTCAACAGCTGTATTCCTTTCTTACGGAAATCCCTTACACGAATGGACTGATTTGAAATCTCAGGAGGAGCAGAAAGCTGCGACCTCCAGCTTTCTGGATGTAAGCTTCCCTCAGTGCCTCTTCAACAGAGTTTAGCTAAACCGTAGGCGAACATCACAGTAGTGCAGTCAACCAGCCCCTAATACGACCAAGCCTCTTACCAGTTCAGGCAGAGGACAGCAGGTGTGTGTGGGTGAGTGTTTGCATGAGAGAAACCGAGAGATAGAGAGAAAGAGAAAGGGAGAAGGAGACATGAAGAGAGACGGGTGGGGAGTAGCTGCGCTGGGACCTTCTCTAGGTCTCACCAGCACTACATTTATCTAAAAAGTAGATGAGTATATAACGAAAAGTAACGTTGTGATTAATGTTGAAAATGCCTTAATTCCAGTTCCATTCCATGTGTTGTACAGTGGTTAACAGAATACAGTAGAGGGCCATGAGCCTCAAGTTTCTGAATATATGTGAGTGTTTTTTTTCAGGAATTTCCCCATTTCTCACAAACCCTCTATCTTACACAATGACTTATTGTGTGTGAAATACAGTCATCTCAACAGCTGAAAGCTTCTGTGCTTTTCGTGGTAGTTTAAGGTCACTTGCCACACAAAACAAGCCAGTCTTTCCATCTCCAAACATGTGGATGCCATTTTGTGTCTTTTATTACTTTCGGCAGCTTTCTACCATGTTTGCTTTGCAAACCGAATTTGGTGTTTTGATATAGCATGTGTATGTGTGAAGATGTTCAGCTCTTTCAGGAGTGAGGAGTTTTTAGTCACCTTGGTCGATGGAGCGCACAGCTTCACGATGACCACTGCGGTTTATCTACTGTGCTTTACGGTGTTGTGTTCAAGACCACCGTAATCCAGACCAGGTCAAGACCAAGACCAGTCTTGATGAAAGCCAGCAGTCGAGTGAGACGAAGATGAGATGGATGTGGGATTTACAGGAACTAGATGAGCCTCATTTGGCTAATGTCTCAAAAGCCACAATGCTGCAATCTGCATCCCTGAACATATTCTATACTCTGATTTGGGTATTTAGAGTCCAACAAAGTCACCCTTTCATTTGACCTTTGACCATTTCTCTTTCTGTGCTATGTGAGACGCTTTTCTCTCACTGCCTGCCTGCTCCTGTACGTCCCCTTTGTGATGTGCTAGTCTAACTACTGCATATGAATTAAGACATTCTCTCTTTCCTCCTCTCTTACTTTCTGTCTCTCCTTCTCTCTCGTGCGCACACGCACACACACACATGTGAGGTTTCGAAGGCAGCAGATGTTTGCTAGTGCTTGTGGTTTGAAAGGGTGGAGAAACTACAAGAACATGAGTACTGTGTATATATGTGCGTGTATGTGTATATCTGACACACCCAACCTAAATACCAGACTATAATCTAGACACCTTAAACGTACCATGTCCACCCAAGAGCACCACTCAATTACGCGTCTTTCCCTGCCAGGGCACCTCTAACTGCCTTTCTCAGCCGTAAAGCACATGTGTGAGCTACTACATTCACAGACTGAGGGCTTAGTAACCAGACGAGTTCCTTACAGGGTAGAACGCTTGCTCCACACGCTAGTCCTGGGTACTCTCTCTCTGTCTCTGAGAGTAGTCTATGGAGTATTCTTTACATTCATTTCCTGTTCAAGGACACATACAGATCTCTACAATATATTACCAATAACTGCAGACATACACACAACACATATAAATCAACAAATGCACACACACACAACTCAAACACGTATATGCACTCAACATTGCTGAGCAGAACCTAATTTACTCTGGAATCTTAAATTGATGCAGATGAAAATGTGTGTGTGTGTGTGCAGTGCATGAATGGCCACATTGAAACCGGATAAGTGTAAATGAATAGCTATAATTTAACCACAGCAAGAGTCCAGGGAGAAGGTATCTAACCAGGCCTGAGAAGAGCAATTCAGAACAATGCAATTCAGAACCATAGTCAACTTCTTATGCAAGGGGTCAAGCATTATGGCTGATCTCTGATCAGACGTTAAATCAGATGTTAAATTTGTTTAAGCGCTCTCTATGAAGCAGTAGCGAGAGCGGGGATGTAATAGACGAATGGTGGGGTATCATTGCCAGTAAATAGCCAAATAGCCAATGGTTGAATATGCATCAGAACCAGGCCCACGGCCAATCAGACGGGAGGGTAAAGTCCGCCATGACTGGGAGCGAGGCAGCCCAGCTGCTTTAAAGAGTTCACAGTAATGAGCAAAGACTTCTGGGCCATAAGGGGAAATGAGACCAGCACTCCATTACCCCTCCCCATCATCATAGCCTTAATAGCTTGGAGACGGAGAGGAATTGTGTAGTGGAAGAGAGGCGGGGCCACAGAGCTGGGGCTCCGCCCACTTCAACCTACCACATTACCGCTGAGAAAAGTGCAAAACTAATCCCAGATGTGTATTGAATCTTTCTCCATACTGGCTGTCAGCTCCAGCAATTAATGGGTCGGATGAACTCATTAGGTATTAACAAGCTATAAAATGTTTAAATGCAATCTAAAAATGTGAAATCTGTTGTGAAGAATATTTTTGCCACAAAAGAGTTATTAGGCATATTAAAGTGTTCTTCATGTTTCTTTACTGCCTGGAAAAAAGTACATTTTCTCTCTCTCCCTCTCTCTCATGCAGGGACACATAAATACACACATGCACAATATCCAACCTGTCCCACTACACCTGTCTGGATTTCATGAGTTCTGATTTTCTAAAGCAACTCTCGAGCACAAGAATGTGCTATGTGATCTTTTCAACGTAAATCACTATTTCAAAATCAAATATCGCCCCCTAGTGGACAATAAAAATGTGCTTTCAGTTGTCATTGTGTAATTCACAATATGATCGGTGCAGTCTTGATTCAGGTAATGGGTAGGGCACTGCCGTAGGCTGAATAGGCAGAGATATGTAAATAAGTGTGTTTTTCAACAGCGATTTCAAAACAGCTTTGATTCCATTTATAGTCCATATGGGAAGTGGATGGGCCATTTTGAAATAATATTTATATATTCATAATTATTTGTATATAATGTATATATACATTAAAGAAAAATAAAATTTTCTATGACTTCCATGGAGCCCTTTAATTCTCTTATTATGAGACACTATGTAAGATGGTTTTTTGTTTGTTTATAAATATAAACACACCATTCATTTAGTTTATTTTAAACATCAAATCTGCTCTACTAAATTTAGCATGGGTGCAATTTATGTGTTAGAGAACCTGACAGACACTGATAGAAAGAGCTAAAGCAGACTCACCTGTCTCCCTGATCTTTACGTAATGTTTACTCTGCAATTTGTGTGTGTGTGTGGCTGTGTGTGTGTGTGTGTGGCTGTGTGTGTGTGCGCCCAGACAGTCATTGTCCACACCTGTCGGTCTTGTGTTTGTTCAGCACTAACAGATGAGAGTGAGTGTGCTGAGTAAGCAGCTTTGAACTGCTATAAAGCGAGTCCAAAACTCCCAGTCACTCCACCATAAAGGGTTTTCATTCCATCCTAAACACTGTTAATTCAGCTGCAAGTTATTAGTGACTGACACACACACTAATAAGACTTTTTCCCCAGCGGTTATGGATCATGAAGTGATGTTGTGATTACAGTGATAACAGAGATCAAACCAGCCCAGTCAGTAAGAGAGTCCCCAGTCAGTGTGTAGGGAAGAAGGCAGATGTGGTGAGAACTACATCAGACTCTCAGTGGGATGGCAAGAACAAGGAAAAACTAATCCATCACACACACACACACCCAACGCCCTTCTATATTTAGCAGATGCTTCAAGCTTTAATGAACAGGTGAGGTAGTGTGTTTATTTTTGTTTATTCAGTCCGAAAGTTCATCATTACACATAAATACACATAAATACCAGGATTTGTGCTGCACTAAAATGCTATTATGAAAAGACACTGTAGGTTCTTGATTTGTTACTGTGTAATTATGTATGTTGTCTAGTGTGAAATAATAATCCCCAAATCTTTTTCCTGGTTTACTCTTAGAGCCAGAGACTCTACACTTAGCAGCAAGTTTCTTCCATCATACGACCAAAACAACAATTAGACTAAATTCCATAAACAGTCAGGGCATTAATTCTGATATAACCTAATCCATAAACACGTTTGGGGGAATAAAAAATAATTCGTCTACATCCAACAACAATAACTATTCCTCTTTCAGGGTGGATATATATTAATCCTACAAATAAAAACACACTCCCATACATACACACATGCAACAGACCTGACCTGACCTGTGCTGAATATAGGGAGAGAAACATGTCATGGCTACGTAGCAACAGATTAAATGAGAACAATTATCCAATTCACTTACCCCTAAATCACATGTTCCTATATACCATTCAAAATAATGTAGAGTTTTAACAGCAAGGAATTAACAAAGGGGCCCAAAGACCTGCACAAACAGAGATGCATGTATGGGACATTAGAATTTGGGATATTAGAACATGGGACATTCGAGTGCTTCGGAAGGGGTCACGTGGGAGCAGCCTTAGCTGACCTGTGCCTGCTCTTCCTTTTCTTTTCAACTGAGAAAAAGCCCTGCGGACTACAGTATTAACATTAAGCTTCAAGAGGCAGGGATCAAATGTCATTTATTTCGTTTATCTATTACACAGAACAATAGTTTGAACCTCATCAAGATTTCAGATGCAAAAATGTGATGATGTCTAAACATACCTTACTATTCTACCGATTACAAAATAAACGTACACATACCCACACCGGTTTTCTTCCAGCGGTCTTTTTCCTCTTAAATTTCAGATTCCAAGCAACGTTCCTAGTGTTCCTAGCGGTTTAAACCACGACCAGCCGGCGGTCTGCAAGAATCTCGAGCGACAGACGGTGTTAACAGGTGTGCGACGTTCCAAAGACGCTGTGTTTAGAGGTTTGAAAAGGGGCCCTGTGATTGGACGAATACTTTAGGAGCGGGTTACACGACAAAGTGAGGTTTCACAGTGCTCAAGCAACAGATACAAGCCTTCAAACTGTGATATTATGCGCCATGTGCAGATAGTTTTGATCTTAATAGCCCACTTTAATCCAGGTAGTGGCACCGCTACTAGGTCCATGTATAGAGGGTACAGTAGAGGGTCTGGTATTATTGATGATAATTTTCCATGTACTAGAACATGTCACAGTAAAGTTTTGCAATCAAATTCATGCTTACGATATTTCAAACTTTTACGTTTATTCTGATATGATCCGCGTTGTTGCAATGACTCTATTCGTCCGCTTGAGGGCGGCGTTGGCCATATGTTGCTCAAGCGGATTGACCCAGTTATATCATGTTTTTCCATATAATATTCCCCTAATAGACAGAATATTTAGTTCTGACTTTAGTTTTAGGGATTCGGTATTCGTAAAGAACTTTATTTGAAATTAAAATCATATGTCTTGAAATTAACATGCGCTGTGCTTACACGTCCACATGTTTATCATGTAATGGGATGTCTGTGTAGGGGAAAAGAGCGTGTTTGTACGAATACACCATGACTCGGCCTAAATCACAGCTCCCACTTGGTTTACCAGGGTTGCGTGAAACTGGCTCAGCCGATCTGAAGTTTCTATAAGAAAGGGTAGTGTCCTCTTTAGAATAAATATAGCCGCTTAGGATCACATGCGGAACACTGCAGCATGGGCCCTCTGAGGCAGGGCGTGCCAGACCTCCACCTGCCCGTCAGCCGGAGCGGCGAGCTGTATCAGCCTGTCAGCCGGAACGGCGAGCTGTATTTGGGTCAAAAAGCTGTGGGAGAGCACACGCATGCTCACACATGTACAAATACCGTTGGGGGGGTCGCCTTGTTATATATCTTCTAAAAGCTGCGAGTGAAGATCGCTGGTGCTGCACTGTGGGGTTTGGTATCATGAAATGTGCATAAGCACACAGCTGGAGGAAGAGGAATAGGTGATGAGCGAGACGAGGATTGATGCGATGACGGCAGCGTTGTAGACGTACTGATAAAGGATCGGATTACCAGTGGAGACGTAAGGAAGGAGTGCTAGAAAATTCACACAATAACATGGACCCATTTTTTTTTTATCGCTCATTTGTAAACATTGTCAGATTGGCGCTCCACGTCTGGTTTGCTTCAAAGTTCCAGGAACACAGCACGTCTCTTCAGCTAACTGGGGTGATGCTGGCCTAAAACTAATATAGAAGTAGGTCAGCATGCCTGCACGTACCAGCATGGCTCTGTGTTAAAGTGGGACTTCTCTTTTGTTGTCTCATGGAAAAAAAAGGCTACACAAGTTTACTTCTCTCCACACACACTGTCTTTCTGGGACAAGACCCAGCCGCCCCACTTCATTGATTTGATATTCTTTCATATCATTTCAGGACAGAGGTCGAACAGTGTGTGCTGCAGAAATCCACAGTGCAGATTGCATCCCAGCATGCCACAGTAGAAAGTTTTTAGTTTTTCCGCTCATGTTTTTATATTCATACAAGTGTATTTTTTAGCTGTTGTTGTTTACCCTTATTTAACACTAGTTAACAGCATCATGGTTAAGTTTGGTAGCTTTGATCATTTCAATGATTGAATAATGAACCATCTGCTCTTGAGGTTCAGTGTTTAAATAATCCACACCCCAGTTCGAATCCAACCTCTGGATGATGTGAAGAATGGCATCACTGTATCAAACACTGGCACACCTCTGTGAACTTGGCGATGTAACTTGTCATCTTCAATAGTCTGAAGCTGGTTGTAGTTGGGCTGTGGTGCATTGCTGAGGTTGAATCACTGAGGTATGAGTGTGTGCTTAACCGCACTTGCATCACTCTGATCTTACAGCTCTCATCAGCTGCATAAGGACGGCCAAATTGTTCGTCTTGCAAAAATATGCTAATCTATTTTTGATTTAAATATTTATGTGCTACGATGTCCTCGGCTTAGCCAAACAATATACAAAATGTTCAAAGTTCTAGCCTGGCTGATAGAGTTTGTGCTCTGGCAAGCTTGTTCAAGCTCGTTCAAGCTCCAGACTCATCTATGATGCATATAGCAGTATGTTTATGAGGTGTTTAATCTATTAATTGCATGGAATCAGAGGTAATTGATTTTATCTTCTGATTAGGGTTTGAAAGGGTGGAATAACGACTAGGGTGATTTGTTAAGAACAGGACGGCATATACACACAATCCAGGGGGGTGTGAAAGGTTCCCACACAGCGCTGTCCTTGTGTACCAGCTCTGGTGACCTCTCCACTCCGCCCTACTGCTAACAATGGGGATGATACAGAATACTGCTAACCACATAAGTACCTGTGTGTGACTGAATTTCCCTTTGATGTCAGCTCCTATGTTTTCCTATTGCTCTGTGTTCTCTCTCTCTCTCTCTCTCTCTCTCTCTCTCTCTCTCTCTCTCTCTCACTCTCCTGCATTTTGTTTTATTTGTTGTATATCCATGCTTTTCCCAGGAGAGAGATGGTAATAGCTGATATTCCCACTGGCTGTGCCTGATCATGATCTGGGTTCTGTTGGAATAGGCCATGGCATGTATTCATGACTTACACCACATGCAGAGTTCAAAGGCCTGTTATCACTACAGTTCAAAAATAAAAAATGTTCTCTGTCGTGTAATATATTCCAATGAATTACAGCCCTTTAATTGACGAGGAGTTTGATGGAGAGACAGCCACTTCCAAAGTCCTCTTGTAGTTTTAGAACTGTAATCATATATATGTATATATATATATTATACTATTAGACTATTATACCAAATAGAGAGAAATATCTATAAAGGATTCTGATTGCACCATTTTCCAAATAATCCGGTCTAGCTACTGAAATCTTTAAGGGGTATTTTCCCCTTAACCCATTTCTTGCCATTTGTCAAAAGGAACTGGTAAACAGTGCCTGAAGTGTGTAGGAGATTAGGAAAGCGTGTCAGTGAAACATTAGTGAACATTAGTTCAGGCCTGAGTATGTATTGGTGAACAGTACTTAAAGTGTGTATCTGTGAACAGTGCCTGTAGTGTGTATGGAAGAGCGAGAGTGTGGACGCATCAGCCGCAAATGTGAAGCAGCTTTAATGTTATCTTCTGTAACACAAACACACTCAGTACAAATACCACCAGTACAAACATCTTCAAACAGCCCAAATAACTGCTAACAGGTGCAGGAGATCAGAGGAGAGTGGTGAAGTAGTGGCCCAGTTCAGACCAGCCAGGCAACAGCACAAACATGGCAAGAACCATAGGAAAACTCTGAAGACTACAAATGTACTAATGAATTAAATCCTTTGCTGTCAGCTGAAATGAAAATAAGGCTTTTTTTGCTTTTTTGAATTAGTTTCAATAGAATATGAAGTTTTTGTTGTTCAGTACTCCTGGTTAAATGCAACCAGCTATTTTACACAGAGCACCGATGACTTACAATACAATAACCCTGTGAAATATCGGTTTAGAGTTGATTACATCCCATTCTGTAAATACTTTTTAGGCTATTTGTGTATTTAACATTGTAACATATTCAACACCCACTTAACCAAATGTGGTTTTATACATTTCTTATTATATCAAAACACTGTCCAGTGCTCCATGCTCCATGTAATTTATCAGTGATGCTGATCTGCTAGGGTTAGCATCACATGCTGGTGCTGTGTAGAGACGTCCCCACCAGGCACTGATGCCTCCCAGAATGGAGACAGTGTGCCAGAGCTTTATTATGGGGCTTTCTTATTTTTATTATTATAATTATGCCTTTGTAAGATATTATTACTGTTGTTGCAGAGTTATGTCAAGTGTTTTGCATGTCTTTGTCATTATTGTTCACTGTTCCCTAATTCCTCTAATTGTTCTCTGTTTCTCTCCCTTCTCCCTAACCTGTGCTCTCTGTCTTTTTCTCCCCTTAACCTGCTCTCTCTCTCTCTCTCTCTCTCTTCTTAACCTGCTCTCTCTCTCTCTCTCTCTCTCTTCTTAACCTGCTCTCTCTCTCTCTCTCTCTCTCTCTCTCTCTCTCTCTCTCTCTCTCTCTCTCTCTCTCTCTCTCTCTCTCTCTCTCCCTCTCTCCCTCCTCTTTCCTATTTTACTTGCTCTTATGTTTGGGAGATTGCAAGCTACATCATAACTGTTAATGTGACAAGAGGAGGGCAGAATGGAATCATCTGGTCAAAAAATCCTCTTCTAACCTGCTTTTAAAAGCAGTTAATCCTGGCCTGGCCTGACAAGAGGCAACCCAGCCTACTGAATCATTCAGTTATATAGAGAGAGATGAAAAATACCCTTGTTGCTTTTTTGTGGATTTAGAACTTTTTTAAAGGGCCTCACTGCTAGTGAGGTCCAGATAATAAAAAATAAATAAATACATACACTAGTCTCTGTTTAACTCAGTGACCTCACCAGCCTGTGTAGAGTTATAAGGGCAGTCAGGTAGCTCTGTGCGGGTATGTGTGTGTTGATGATGTGGTGATTTTAGCAGTTTCAGATTCTATAATCAGATTCAGATTCAGATCATCTATAAAATTAAGAGCTGAGTTAGAGAGGTAAGAGGAGAAGCATCACAGATCACAGACCAGCAATGCACTGCCTAAATAACACGTTACATAATAAACCGAATAAGAACAAAATCAGCAGCAAACTAAAGCATGGTGAAAGGTGATAGTGACAGTAGTGAAAAATGATATTGATGATGGTGATATTGAAAAGTGAGAGTGATGTTAGTGAAATAGTGATTATAGTAAAACGTGATGTGGTGACAGTGAAACGTGGCACTTACATTGTCTTTATTACAGAGTTACACAGGGAGGCAGACATTACTCTTGCTTTAGAAACACGCTGCAGGCCACGGATTCCACCATACAGGTGACATGAAGCATTTCACATTAGAGAAGGTTGTGTTTGTGTGTGTGTGTGTGTGTGTGTGTGTGTGTGAGATCTGAGAGTGGTGAGAGATAGTCAGAGTTGCTCAGCTGAGAAGAGCACATTTTTCTGACATCTGTTTCTGCTGGCATTTTCAGTTAGATTGAGCATAGTGGAAAGAGAGTGATGAGGGAGTGGCCACACGTTTCCAGCCTCACCTTTGACTACACCACTAAGATTAAAACTATCTTACACATACATACACATACATACACGTATGCAGACAGAACAGAACAGACAGAAATGATAACATATATGTTATGCTTAATAATCAACAATTACAGTAGTCAGTACGTTTTATTTCAGTTTTATACAATTGTTTTATCTAATGTCAATCTACTATTTTGGTGCTTGCTCTCTCTCTCTCTCGTTCTCTTTCTTCCTGAAGAGTGTGGATCTCACACTGAGAATAGATGTGTTTGATGCAGCTAAAGTGGCGCTTTGGAGGTGATAATGAGTTGAGATGTACACAGAGGGGATTTGAACAGCTCTGCTCCTCCTTTTAGAAAGGTGTTGGCATTGCAATTTTGAAATGTTTTTACACACGGGACAAAATGAGTTCTTGCATTGTGTAATGATGCTGAGTGTACTGTACAACAACACCTGAGTGTACTGTACAACAACACCTGAGTATACTGTACAACAACACCTGAGTGTACTGTACAACAACACCTGAGTATACTGTACAACAACACCTTGCTTTTGCCTGTAATTTTGACGTTTCAAGTACTTGAATAATAAAATTAGGAAGCCTTCATGCGTAGTTTCATGTGTAGCAAAGAGTGAGCAAGTTCATGAAAGAAACCTAAGGGGAGCTAATGAGGGTAGAGTGAGTGAGTACCCAGTAACTGACATTCTGTATGATAGAGTCAGCTCAGAGTCAGAGAGAGAGACAGAGACAGAGAGAGTCAGAGAGAGAGAGACAGAGAGAGAGAGAGTGCACCTGTGTTGACTCCATAGAATCTGGAATAGTAAACAGTAAAGTTAACCTGTGTACACCCCTTTGTTTTCTTCAGCATTGAGTACTAAATACATGCCATGACTCAGCTCCCATCACAGGATCTGGACATGCCATGACTCAGCTCCCATCACAGGATCTGGACATGCCATGACTCAGCTCCCATGTATGTATGTCAAAAAAGGGAAAGAGGAGAAATTCTTATTTGTACTACAGCAAGTTTTAGTCTTGTTAATTAATGCACAACACCAGCTGGATTTATTCATATAGGTGTTGAAATAAACAAATGTATTATACACACACTTCCATTTTTTATACTTTTCTTTCTCCATTCTCTATTTTGTAGCCAGGACTCATCTTTATGTCCTTGCAGACCTTTGAGACTTCTGGCCAGACAATAAGAGAAACTCTAGATTCTGCTAAACAAAGGTTAACAGCACTGGAATTCAGATTGCAGAGATACACAAAAGAAGCAATGGCCATTGGCTCTTAGCCAGTGAACCATCCAAAGTATACTCTCAGTTACACTGCAGCAGAACTCTCTCTTGCTGATCTACCTAGAGCAGAAACAGGAAAGTATATCGGTCTGTCATCAGATAGCACCATGCTCGGTGGCTAAGATATAGCACCATGCTCGGTGGCACCTCAGTCTCCCAGAGCAGAAAGTAATCCCCATTACAACAGCAGATATCCAAGAGCAGGTCAGTAACATGAAGAACTGGGCAGACCCTGGCCCTGACATGATCCATGCCTGGTGGCCAAAAAAACTGCTGTGCATGGCCAACTAGCAGAACAAATGAACCAGCTGCTAAACAATGGCTCGTGTCCGAGCTGGCTAACAAAAGGCAGGATAGAACTGGCTATGAAAGACCTCAATACCATCCAACCACTGACCAATAATCTGCCTGTCCACAACATGGAAGCTAATACTACCCTAGTCAGGAATACAAGCTGAATAAGCGTATGTGCAAGCTGTTCAGAAGGACAGTAGTAACTACACCAGAAGCTCAAAGCACCACCTAGTGACAGATATAACAATCTACCAGGATTCCATAACCAGACAGACTAGCATTCCCTAGAAAACCTTTGACTCAATGCCAGACACCTGGATACTTGAATGCCTAGTTCTGTCTAAAGTCAGTACAACCTTAATAGACTTTATCCAGAACTCATTCTCCAATCATGAAATCACAGATCCAATCACAGAAATGAGAAGGACAGCAACATCCATGTATCTCCATAGAACAAGGCATCAAGAATGAGCTGATGAGGGAATGTCTCGGCATGTTAGAGAACAGGGTCACCATGGAACCAGAGGAGGTGTAGCTTGGAGGTGTATTACAAATCTTTAGTCGTAGCAGCACAAGCATTAGGCAGCAGGATGCATGAGGCCGGCAGAAAAGGCGTACACTGACAGACCAAACCATGCGGATCTTATACAAGGCATATGAGCCAAACACACCCAAGTCCAAACGGGACGAACCATAGCAAGTGGTAGGGAACAGTAAGTCTAAGATCCTACAGGACCCCCACATTCAGATAGATAAACAAGCAGTGGTAAATCAACCAGACGTCATAGTGGCCAGATGATTGATAGAAACATCCATAAGAAGTAATGTGAGAAGCTGGAAAAAATACAAGGGACTGAATTAAGAAATAGAGAGAATGTGGAAGTTTATACAGTACATATCTGCATGGAGTGACTCCATTGTACTGTGGTCAAAGATGGAGATGTAGCAACTATTGCAGTGTAATACACATGGTTTTCAGTCAGAAGTCCTTCATCAGCTGTTGCATGTATGTATAACAAGTTCTTCAGTCCAAAAACAGCCTCCCTGTGCTCTTCATTGGAATGACATAATGTAGTTCTTTGCCATCCTCAAAACCTACAAACTGTGAAATGCATTGTCAGAATCTGCTTCTAACTGCTGTTATGAGACCTGTTTTCCTTTCCACTGCTGAAAGTTGCAGCTAAAATTTGCCCTGGCGCAACTGATCCTAGAACAGCACCAGAGTCGATAACTTGGCGGGCATGTATCTATGTGCCATCTGCTGTTCAGATGGCACAGCACATAAGCCCTTCATCTGGTTTTGACATCCCTATTAATCTGTCTTTAATTGAGCTGGAGTATTTTTTACCAGTGGAAATGAATGCCTGGATATGTGGACATCATACAAGTGTAATGTGTATTGAATACATGAGTGTCAATGTTGTTTGATATTTCAAAAACAGAGAAAACAGGGCAGAGAAGGTTAGTATTTTATAAGATCTTGCAACTCATGTTAAGTGCAGTCAACATTTCGGAGACTTCTGAGATATCTGACATATAAATAACAGGTTACAGAGAAGTTTTGATACAGTGTTTGAATCTGCTGCTACAGTAACTGTAGAGCCCCTTAATGACGAGTTATTTCTGAAAGGATTACTGATCAAAAGTGCATAATGTATGGTCTGCCATTTTTCCTCCAAGAGAACATCGGAAAGGATAAGATGATGCCCTAAGTCATTTTGAAAAAGGAGCTTTATTGGAGCTTCTAAAGGCTTAAACATCTGCCCCTCTGGACAGTGTGGAAGCCCAGTAGAAGCTGCAGATGGGCTCGTCAGTATTAAAGCTAACAGCGAACGTCTGCTCTCTGCTGCTGTACTTTTTTTTCTTTTGGAAGGGTGAGTAATGGAAGGGTAAAAAAAAAATCTGTTCTCCTTTAGGTAACTTCTTTCTTTTAGTTCTTTTAAACACATTTGACTTGTTTTATTCTGATAATTGCCTTATATAACTGAGGGGAAACTGCCTGTATTACTAATGCTCTTGCTGCAGAGTTAAGTTGAAACACTGTAGTGAGTGTGGTGTATTAACTCATGTGTTTTTATCACCCTCTTCTTTATCTATCCTGTGTCACAGAGCAGTTTAACACAGCTGCTTTTATATTGCGTCATTTACAGAGTTTAGGGGTGTTATAAACGTTTTAATTATTATTTCTGTTGTGTGTGAGTGGTGAATTAAGACATAATGTTTCTTTAAAAAATAATAGATCTCTACTGTTTCAGTACTGTTTCAATCAAATGGGTTAAATTAACTAACAGCATTTTTAAAATATGCTGTATGAAAGGTTACGATTATGAACACTTTAATAATGTCGGTGAGACAAATCTGCTAAATTGTTCCAGTTTATCTCACTCTGGTTTTGTGACCAGTATAAATCTATTTGCAAAGGAAACCCTGAGCATCAGTACACACACACACACAGACACACACCTTTAGTTAGACACACACACTTTTGCATTAGGAGATTAATAAGCGATATGAACATTCTGAATATTTCATTTTATTCAGTAGCCGTCATTCAAAAGCAAACATTTATTTACGGAGATTTTCATGCAAAAATGGAGACTAAATAAGACTAGTTCATAACTGACTAGGTCATTTTTGTCCTGTAATCACACAATGTTTCTTCTATGGTATTATGGGAACGGGGTGTTTAAAAATATTTTACTGAATCTAGTAATCACAGAGATATGATGGGGGCAATATCATCAATATGGAGGGGGGGGAAGCATAAATGATACTCAAATCAATCATATCATACAGTTTCGCACTGAAATTACAACAGACATAACCGAAAACCTAATATGGGCTAGAGCTGTCGGACCGCTTAACTTCTTGCCCTGTCTGTCCTACTCAAAGAAGACTGTTATCAGTTAAGGATTTCAACAAATCTAATTGTCGGCAAAATTTTCTACATATGTTGAATCGTATGCAGAAGAAGTTTGATTGATAGGTAATTACCGTTCATGGCATTCCGTCTTCTTAGCGAGCAAATTCCCGCTCTCTGGGCCTAAGCATCCTGCTGCACTCTTAAATTAATAGCTAAAATCTGTGGCGCGAGGCTCAATCTGCGTCTCAACAGCTGTGGCACGAGAGCGACAGAAGAAGCTGGCTTTCAGTCAGTTTCTAGTGCGGTGGGCAGAAAACACAATAACACGTTAATGAGTTTTGGATGCAACCACCTAAATGTTTCGAAAAAAAAAATAAACGCCAGCCTTTCCCTCCATTGGAACTTTTTGGGAGGGTAAAACTCTTTCGATATTCTGTCTGCTTTAAAGAAAAGCTTTAAAGAGGTCTGTATAAGGGAAAAAGATTGGGAAAAAGATTGTATAAGGGAAAAAGATTTTTCTGTTCCACCACTATCGCGAGTCCAGCTTGCCACAGCTTTGAAACTACTTTAAGTGCTGTTCTTCAGACAAAACACATTAATTAATTATTAGTGAGTCAAATCTAATTTTATACTTTAATCCCTCGTGCCGGCTTTCGTCATTACGAAATACGGAAAATGGCATTATAATATGTAAAAAAAGTATAAATGCACAGTTTACCGTGGTTAGAAAAAAATAAATGCGATTGTTGCTTAGTCGTAGCTGTCCTTGGTGCTGATCTCTCTCTTTCTCTCTCTCTCGCTCTCCTTAACCGTGTCTCTCTCGTTCTCTCTCTCTCTCTCTCTCTCTCTCTCTCTCTCTCTCTCTTTTCCCCCAAGGGGTCTGTGAGCATCAGTGCTTGTTTCCAAGCCGCGTCTCCCCACTGCAAACGTGAATGAACCTCGCAGTGACGAGAATCACTGTAGAGGGGAGCTGTCGCTTCCGTTCGCCGGGGACAAACGGACTCCAGAGAGAAATGAACCCTATAACACTTTCGCACTCGATTTTACCATTCTAGATGCTTTTCAGGAACTGATTTGATTGACCACTGAGTGAAATTTAAAGCAACCTTTACAAATTTGAAACGAAGGATTGCAGCCGTTAAGTTTTCGCCAACACGACGGAGATAATGTTTTTGTCGGCAAGTGTGATTCCTTTTCTACATACAAACACATTTCTAAAGAACACGGCTTAAAGGTAAGCCACGACCGAACTGAACGTTGCGCGTGTATGCCAGTATACGGTGTATGTAAAATATCCAAGGGATACCAATGCTATGGTATTGGAGAAAAACAAAAAAGTGGATGTATGCTTCTATAAGAAGAGTGGTGAGATTTTTGTTTTTTATCAGATCATTTCGCTTAACGTACATAGTTTCATTTCGTTTGGCCATAGTCTTTGTTACTGTTGCTTATTTTGCAATGTGCGTATTGCACAGTACTACTGAATGTACTGTCTGTCAGCTGAGTGAGATATCCGAGAGGTAGAAGCATACTTAGTTTTAGTTCAACCATTTGTGTTGGAAACTGTCGCTGTTTCAAAAGCAGAACGACAATATGAAAAGTGACTCTAACGGTTAGAGTTAGACATGAAATGCCATATTCAGAAATAGGCAGAGTAGCATAGCCAATCGGAGACATTTTCCGCTTGTTTTTTTTTGTTGTTGTTGTTGTTCTTGTTTTGTTCTTGTTTTTTGTTTTTCTTGCTTTTTCGTCGTCGGGCGACGGTTGGGTACAAGGCGGTGTCCTGACTGAGTTAGAACGTGTCATTTACTTCCTTTCGACCAGTTCCCTGGTGACAGTTGGAAACGTCATGGTTTTCTTATATAGTCTTTCATGAGCACTTGAAAATTAACGAGAGCTGAGGGAAAGTTTTGGCCTCTTTAAAACAAATAATATCAAAACTAATTATGAGGATAAATGAACTTACACGCAGTTTCAAAATATTAAACATTTTGCTTCTGGTCTTTTTGTGTGCTTTGCTTTACCGTCATTAGTCAACACTACCCTATCCATTCATACACCTTAACTGTCGTGTAGATCTGTACTGATTCAGCAAATAATCTTAAAGAAAAAAACATCAAACTGCAGTGCCGCTTCTTGTAAACTTCCTCAGTTTGATATCGCGCTTGTAAAAATCCCTTATGGCATCTTCTCAATGGGCCAGCTGATCAGAGAACAGAACAGCGGCAGCAGCAGGACAGGCTATGAAGGGACTGCTAATCCTAGCAAGATCAATAGCCTTTTCAATAGTGTTCGCCCATATTTACATGCAGCTGAGGCTGACTGCTCTCTTTCAGTTTGACCATTTCTCTCATGTAGGACGTGTCCTTATATCTCAGGATCAGTGCGTCTTTGTGGTGCACTACACTAGTGAGTACTGCTTTCAGCAGTACCAATTCTTTCTTTTTTGCACTAAGCAAAGCCAAACAGAGTGTAGAAAATGTAAAGAGCTATAAGTGGAAACTCTCTCTCTTTCTCTCTCTCTCTCTCTCTCTCTCTCTCTCACACACACACACACACACACACACACACACATATGCATACCTGTTTGCATATCTGTTAAATCACCTTTGCAAGTCTGTTAAATCACCTTTGTTTTGCACCATATTAATTCCATTTGTGATGGCACACAGCCCAGAGAAAACAGCTTTCTGGAGGCTATTTTAGCTTTGACACCACTTGCCAAAGAACAGTAGTCACTCTGAGATAAACTATTCCAGGAGACTAGATTGTTTTAACCAGCACCTTTGTGGACAAAAGCACTTATTCCTCTTTGAACAGCCCTTGTGCCCCAGTGCAAAAGCATACAGCATGTCAGAGTTGTGTGAGCTCAGTCTGGCCAGAGCTTTTTAGGTGATAAGGTTGGCTGATGGTGCCTTATATATTAGATGCAGGGCTCCACACTGGGAGTGGAAATGGAGGTGTGTATACTGTCCTTTAGATCTCCATTCTGATTTCAGCCAGTTGCATCAATAAGGGAGAGAAAGGGGGAGGTGCTAGAAGAAGAAACAGGCTGTTGTTCCTTTTTGTCTCTCTCTCTCTTCACCTTTTCCTGCCATCTTTTATGCACAGGGTTTGGTCATTTTCTAGTTCCACTGCATATACTGATAGGGCTTCAAGGACACATAGAAAATAAGTTCCTTGGCAAGTAGATATCAAACCAAAAGGCAAGAAAGACATACTAGCAACAATTGCTCTGTTTGGGACTATGGATGTGATACCCTGTAAGAGTGGAAAGTAAACTGTGATGTCATTATTGACTGTGTGGTCAAGACTGGTAAGAGATAAAATGCACACAGGAGACAGTTCTCATAGACACACAGTGTTGATCTGCGTCTGAATGACCTTTAGTTCAAGCAGGATTCTGTTTCATTAAGACCATACGCAAGATAATATCACAAGCGCTGGTAATATAAATGTTATTTTGATCTTAATATGGTATTTGCTTTAATACGTCTTATTTCATATCATTATAATTTAGTTGGATGGTCAGTACTGCATGGTTATTGTAATGTTATACATAACAAAATGCAGACTTTGACAGGAAGAAAGAGCGAATGAGAGGGAAAATGGGGAGAAGAAAGAAAGAGAGAGAGAGCAAGGGAGAGAGCAAAATAATGCATGCTCTGTTCCTTTGGCTTCCTTAACATTTTAGGTTGTCTGCTGAATTGTCAGAAGTGTGAATAATTGAAGCTGTGAAAATGTCAAGCAGGCTGTAGTATGTGCCCAGAGTGGAGCGTTTCTCTAATCAGAGTCGGACGCAAAATCACACAATGTAATCTGGATTTTACTATGAATATTGTTATAGTTGCATTCAGAAATATAATCAGAGTAATTAAAATAAGAACACAGCATAAAAAGGCACCCTGATGCTGCTTCTTACATTGTAATAGTAACAGAAGGAGAGCAGTTGTTTTAGCAGCTCCGTGGACAGTTTGGAGGGTTTATCCAGCTCCCCCTGGGGGAAGGCAAAGACTCACTCCATCAGTGAGCGCAGGGGGGTCACCTCAGAAGCTGCTGACCTCATCACATCATCACAGTGGGCAGTAAAGGGTAAACTGTGAGTAACTAGGAAGTCACTGTGAGCCTAATGAAGCTGTAACATACACATACACTCATCAGTTATCAGAAACAGGATCTAGCTGGATGTACATCAGACGTCTGGCAGTCAACAGAGCACAGACAAAAGTGCATCTTAGGACAAGGGGCCTGGCATTTAGTCAGTCTAAGCACTGTAGAAAACACACACACACACATGTAAGTGACAAACAGGACTATTGCACAGACAGCAAGGCACAAAGAAGCTGCCACTGGGTAAAGTGCAAACACAACACAACCCACACACACAGTCTCTCACACACACACAGTCTCACACACACACGCACGCACACACACAGCCACATACACAGTCTCACACACATGCAGTCACACACACACACAAATAGGCACACACAGTCACACACACAGACACACACACACAGTCATATAGACACAGACTCCAGTGAAGGAGGCTCAGCTGTGTCATGTATTTTTGTCACATCATCTCCGTTCGACAGAGGAGAGTGCTAATTAAGCCTCTTTCTGCTTCCTGCGATCTCTGCTTTGCAGTGAAACAGTCTCGCCTGCACAGGCAGTCCTGACTCAGTACATTCGTGCTTCATTGCCATGTCTTCACTCGAGCACTCAGAAATCCTGTAATGAACAGTGTCCAAAAATACAATCCCATTGTAAATTCAGGCTATGGTGTAACAGGTGTGGACACAAAGACCCTTGTGCTGAGAGTGTTTTTTTAAATTGACCTCCCAAGGCTTGAGGATGAGAATATCTGGTGTCATGACAGAATGTGTCCTGTAAAGCTTTGGTTTTCAACAGCGGCAGTCTTACCTTAACACCCACGGTCTCTGATTCTTCAGCAGTAAAGTCTGTAGTTCAGTGGCCTTCACAGGGCAGCGGTGAAACTGCCCACACTGACACTCAAACATCAATACACAGCAAAATATCATGAAAATGATTATAGGCTGAGGTGTTTTTTATCCGACAATGGACTGATTTTGTGTGTGTGTGTGTGTGTGTGAGTGTGAGTGAGTGTGTGTGTGTGTGTGAGTGTGAGTGTGTGTATGTCTGTCTTTATTTTTGGACTTCATTCACTTCTTAGTCTAAAAATTGATTAGTCTGAGAGGTCTTTCACTTTGTCACCATGGTCACCGACACACAAATTCTATCAATAACAAGAAGAATAATATCTGGTTATGCATCATTTGTAGAGCTGGATCACATCATCAGGCCCTTAGCTGAGCCTGGCTGATACTCAATCACATGCTTTACAGTCTAGACTTGCAATACAATAAAGTGGTGTAAGAGTAAAACATTTTCAGTTCCACATATATTTAACATTACCATGTATAACAAAGGGAGTTATTCAAAAAGGCCCTTGGAGGATAATTACATACAGAATATATAATTGAATTATGAGCTCATTTTGAGGAAACAGACCCAGTTGCTACAGGAGAACTTCACTATCATGTTTCTTGTATTAGTCCTGCTGCTGCACACATCGAGGTGCCTGATTAATGACTTTAATTGCTGAACAGGGATGTTCCCCTGGAAAACTGTTTCTATAGCAGTGAAGTCATCCTCCCTTAACGTAAAGCCAGCTATAGCCATAACCTCCAATTTAGTTTTAATTTCAGCATAAATGAATGTAGTGCAGGTGTTTCAAGCCATTATGTCTCTGTGAAATCTTTTTAAAGCCTCCCATAGAGGATGAAAGAAGAGAAAGAAGAGAGGGGTAGAGAGGAAGTGGAAGTGGAGGGATGTATTTTTAGTAGTTTGACCATGGCTTGTTTATAGCTGTGGCATGTGGCATCTGGAGAGCGTTAAGAGATGGAGAAGCAGCTAAGCCATGTTGGTCTTTAAGGCAGCTAGATCTTCTCTCCTGCTGTTGTTCCAGTGTGCCTTGGTTGAGCACATTTCAGCCAACTCAGTTCAGAGCTATCAAGTCACACCATGGGGCCTCCCACACCATGGGGCCTCCCACACCATGGGGTTTAGTTCTTTGCTTGCTCTCGCCCTGCAATGTTAAATTGGCCTGATTTGCCAATTTATGTTAAAATAGTTTATGACATGACATGCAGCTAATTGTCTTTTTCAAGACATATTTGTTCTTGAATTACATATTTGTTCACTAATTACAACAAACACCCTCCATAGTAAAAGTGCTGTTTTGCATGACGCACACTGTCAAACTGTCAAATATTAACACTGGTTAGTACTATTCCTATAAGTCTAAATACCGGTAGTAGTAAGCTCTA
The DNA here is from genome assembly GCA_025802075.1 of Tenebrosternarchus preto. Taxonomy (NCBI): domain Eukaryota; kingdom Metazoa; phylum Chordata; class Actinopteri; order Gymnotiformes; family Apteronotidae; genus Tenebrosternarchus; species Tenebrosternarchus preto. The sequence continues at coordinate 8,917,231 of JAOYMR010000017.1, forward strand.
TGTAACAGACATGCAATAAACAGCTACAGTTTAAACAACGTTCATTCTGCTTTATTATGCTTACATGCACCATGCACTTTATTAGAAACATCTATTAGGCCCTTCAGTGCCTCCGTCCCCGTACTCTGAAAAGCACCATCTCCACACCTCTATAGCTGTACCAAGCCCTGCACCATTCCAGGAAAAACTAAAGACCCTCATGTTCACTCAGTGAGGTCTTTCCTGCATACTAATCTCCTTACTCCCCACTCCCCTCTCTGTTTGTTCTTGTCATTTCTGTCTCTACCTCTGTTCTAGTTTGCTTTTTTTTTTCTCTTATACTTCTTTTCATTTGACATTAATATATATTCAGTATACTGTGTCTATTATGTCTATACATGAATTTATATATTAGTGTGTATATGTGTATGTATGTTCATGAATATGTTCAATTGTATGTTATTTATATGTGCTTTTGTATACATGTATACAGTTACATACAATAGATTTAACTGTATACACTTACACAGTTACATACAATAGATCTAACCGTATGCACATACACAGTTAGATACAATAGATCTAACTGTATGCACATACACAGATACTATACACCAGTGTTGTTGGAGTTTTACAGTGCTCGAGTGTCACCACATAGTGTAGAGGGTGAGAGATTGGTCAGGGTCACATAGGGTCACCAGTGAGGCAAAACAGTAACACAGGTCTTGTGTGACATGCCTACTCTTTTATCCTATTGTGCAGTACAACCATTAGTCCATCAAAGAGCAGAATGTCACATATTACCTACTCTTACTTTTTACTTGTTGGGGGCCATAACAGGTGGCCTGGGTTGTTTGTGTTCCAGAACCTTCTCTTCTTATTGTTGTCAGCATTGTCAGGCCAACCGATGGTCCACTTCTTTCTATGGGCTTGTCCACAGTTCTGTTTTTATGTAGCTTATGTCAAATACAAGGAAGCAAGGTTTGGCGAGAGAGATGTTGTGTAAATTTGCCGGGAACTGCAGGTAAACCTTGGCCATCTACAACAAATATAGGTGTATAGTTTATATTAAATGCTGTTTACTCTGAACTGTGTGCTTAATCAATAATAGCAACCACACACATATACACACATTCACTTTAGAACGTCTCAGGGTAGCCTATTTTCAGTTTTATCACAGGCTTTTTCAGCTGTGTTCAATAAATGGTGTTGACATATGCCCTACCCTTTGGGAAAAAGCACGAACTGTTAATAATCTGTAGTTTGTCCAGATAATATTGAGCTAAACTCAAGTGGACCAAAACTAATAGCCTAATATTCATGTAAGAAAGAAAGTTTTTGTTCACACAGTACTTATTAATGTCACAAGCCCATAACTATGAGCAATAAAAAAATCTTAAAAACAGGTGCAGTTTTGTGGTTGAACCCATAAATCAGCTGAGAAAACTTAATACTCAACTATCAGTTAACACAGGAAGCTTTTCTGTAACCATTTGTTGATTCTATTGGGTTATTTGATGCATTTTTAAGATGGAAAAACATATCATTTTAACACTGAGGGTAATACAAGTTGAGAGAGAATTGTAAGTGCTCTCTTAAATCTGATTCTGTGCTACAATGCTGGAACAAATCAGTTTTCATTTTTCTATTCCAGTCTGAGCCTGCTTTCCATACATCACTGTAGAGCTCACAGTAATTTAACCCTAGATGGCATCTCCACACATAGCCTAGTTTATGCAGATGATTAGCTATTGAAAGTTAGAACGTCTGCAGACAACAGTCATTTCATTTATTTTCAGCTGGGAGCTAATGTCAGTATCAAACCCTTCACACAAGATTTCACTTTACTAATAAGAGGTCTTCTACTAAAGCTGTATGTGTGTGTTGGATGTGTGTGTGTGTGTGTGCAGAGGAGTTGGGGACGTAATGTCAAAAAAAAGACCCTGCTCAATCCTTTGGGAAAGTATTAAACCAGAACATTAAAGTTTGATGACTTTCATTCTGGTATCTCGCAGCACTGGCCCTGCAAATCAGGCCAATTAGCCTGAGACCAGGGACACAAATCTAAATTGGATGCATTTCTTTTTTTAAAATGTACTGCTGTGTTAAGGCTGCACTTGATTTCCAGAGTGGACAAGAAGTTCAGAGCAGGTTAGCAAGCCCTGGTTGGGAGCCATATCTCTAGCACTGCTTCTCTCCTTCCACCCTGTGCTTGGTCTGACAAGGTGAAAAATCAGTGATGGTGTATACTTTTAGGACATGAAATTCCACAGTGGCATTCCACATTCATTGGTTTGCTTGTTCGTTTGTTCATGTGTTTGTTTGTTTGTTTGTTCATTTGTTCGTTTGTTCATTTGTGCATTCACCTAATTACAGGCTGTGACATACGGCAAAACACAGGAGATCAACTCTAATAGTTGCTTTCGAGTCTTGTTTTCGACTCCATTTCTTTTAAGTCAACCCCTTTTGATTCGACCTCTCTCTCAGTCTCTTTCTCTCTCTCTCTCTCTCTCTCTCTCTCTCTCTCTCTCTCTCTCACACACACACACACACACACAAGTACAAACACACAGTTGTATTCCTGTGACTGATGGCAGCAGTCGACCGAAGTGAGCTGTACTATTATTCACTAATCTGTACTCCATGCCTTCTCCATACACCTGTGAGGGTCTAACCTTGGATTCATTTTTGATCACTGTCCCCACTCTGACAGTAAATGAGTGAGCAACTTCAAAGAGGAGAACCAACCCCTGTTCAAAGTAGAGGAGAAAGAGTTCTTCTGAAGGTTGTTTAGCAAGTTTAGTTGGGGCGGGGCTTAACTTTCAAGAAGCCAGCAGGGGGGAGTGCCCAATAGATGCCTCTCATTTGCATGCTCTCTATAAGACAAATAAGCCCCACATGGAACACATCATTACTGAGTTAATCGACCTTGCAAAATATCACTGCTTCTTCCCTACCATTGTAAGTCCACTCAAAACTCAATTAAGTAATTAATATAGTTCTAAAATCTCTCTCTCTATTCAGTCATAATTACCAGTTTGACATCTGCTTCTATGACACCATTTAACCCTCACTTCATTTTATAGGAGTGTTGATGGTGTATCTCTGTTCATTGATCCTACAATAAACTTTGTTCCCCAGTTCCAAAAGCAGCCTTCCATTAGTATTATTCCTCTCGCGTTCCATTAGCACTCGTATTCTTCCTCTCACGTTCCATTATCACTCATATGCTTCCTCTCACTTTCCATTAGCACTCGTTTTCTTCTTCTCACGTTCCATTAGCACTCATATTCTTCCTCTCACGTTCCATTAGCACTCATATTCTTCCTCTCACGTTCTATTAGCACTCGTATTCCTCCTCTCACGTTCCATTAGCACTTGTATTCTTCCTCTCGCGTTCCATTAGCACTCGTATTCTTCCTCTCACATTGCTTTGTGAGACTGCAGCCAAGGTTCTGGTGTGGGGCCGCATCTGGAAGCTGGACACAGTCCCCCTCTCTGGACCTCGTGGCCTGGCTGGTACTGACTTCATCCAGGCTTAATCCAGTCTTGGGCTGGGCAGTGCGTGACGCACTAAGACTGTCCCGGGTCCTCCTTTCACTGGTCGTTTTGCTGCAGCCTGATGTGCAGGGAAGATTAAGGGTGGTCTTAGTTAAATGAAGCCCTTCAGGACATCTGTGGAAATAGGGAAGGGGAAGGGGAGTGCTATATTTCCTGTTGGGGCTTGCACAGAGGCATGATGCATTACACCCATCTCTGCTTTTGGTGACCCCTGAAATGAACTTTTCTATTTATTTTTTTTTAGCCTAAAAGCATTTGTTCATGAATTCTATCACTAGATATATATCACTTTCCTTAACAAAGGGGAGGTTCTGGCACAAATTATTCCAGAATGTGTGTATTATTCCCCCTAATGCATTCTAAATGGACAACACACTGTCCTATTATGGTGTTTTGTGTTTGTTTCTTTCTTTCCCCTGTAGCTCTCTGTGTTTATACCATTGACCAGACTGCTGAAGCTGAGATACAAATGGCTGCTGTGGGTTTAGACTTGCCCTACGTACAGCAAGCCTGTTTGAGTAAAGACTAGCATGAGAACGCAGGACAAGTGAAATCAGAGCTGTGCATAGACAGCGATAGTTATTCCCATAGCTAAACATTGTAGTTATAAGTGTAAATTTAATACATTTAATTCACTAGTCCCCAAACCTGCTCCTGGAGATCTACCACATTTGGAGCACTAATGATCGATGACTATTGACTGGTGATTTTAGTCGAGTTTAAGTTTCAGGGCTTTTATGTTGGGGTTGTCTGTTGTTAATAGAGAAAGCTGTTTGCCTTCTCCATAAACCAGATTCACATCTATAGAACTAAAATGAGGAAAGTTAGCACAGACCAACCGAAAAAACACCTCAGCTGTCTACATACAGTCAGACGAACCACATTAGTGCCTGAGACGTGCTGAGACATGCTGAGACGTGCTGAGACATGCTGAGAATGGGCTTCAGAATTCTCACATACTTCCTTGTAAGAATACGGCAAGGCCTC
>JAOYMR010000017.1:8938684-8956758 GCA_025802075.1 Tenebrosternarchus preto
TTTTTTTTTAAGCAATTTTTTTTCCTTTTGTTATCTTTAATAAAACACTTTTTACCAATTTCTTTTTTATTATATCACAATTTATATTGTCTACCTGCCCCCCCCCCCCCCCCCCCAGCAGAGAGGAGTGTCAGAGGATGTTATTTACTGACCATTCAGCACTTGAGTGGCTAAGAGCTAACGAGCTGCCATTTAGAGTGTTATTGATCCATGCTCACTTTAATGAACTTAGGACCTTTAAGAATGAAGGTCACTTTTACAGTGTGAAAAACTGGAGTATTTGTAGCACGGACAGTGATGAGACCAATATGGAGAAATGTCAGCCATTATAGATCCTTTTAGCCTTTTGAGTTCCCAAGAAATCACTGAGAGGAGCATTTGTCCACAGTACATTTAAACCTAGTGTGACGGATTCTCCAGCAGATGGGCATTTCTTCTGCTTCTGCTTACTGGAACATAGGATAAAATATCATTCAGAGAAGGTGGAATTAAGATTATTGCCTCTACAGATATTACTGCACATATATGCAAATATGCAGGTATAATTGATTATAAAAACATCCACACATTAAGAACAGTTTAAGCTGCATCAGAGCTGCATATATACTTTATACATAATTGTAAGCCAAGTTACACAATCTTTGATCCAGTACGACCATATGCTTACAGCTTCACACTGTGTTCGCACACACACACACACACACACACACACACACACACACACACACAGGGAGTTCTGTGTAAGCATTACATTAACATGTCCTAATCTGTAGGAGACTTATTGAAGACTAATCCGACCAAAGCTTTGAAAACTTCTGCCTTTTATCTCTCCCTCCCTTTCTCTCTACCACTGCACACACACACACACACACACACACACACACACACACACACACAGTAATGTCCTATAGTTCTCTGAAGGATCATAGTGGAATCAGAGGATACTTTGCACACACAACCACCATATGCCATATTCAAACAGGTCAATCTTTCTTGTCCCTTAAAGACTAACCAAAATATCCCGTTGCATTTTCTGATTATGTTCTTGTTAAACAAACATACAGGCATTCTGCTAAAAATGAACACTTTCTCTCTCATAAAACAACTTACATTTGACTGCATGCTGTATAGCATGTCCTAAGTTCCCTTTTTTGTGTAGTGCAGCTGTTTTACAAAGATAAGAGTTAGCACAGTTGCACTTGGGCCTGGGTTAGCCAGTACCCCAGTTGGCACATTCTGAAGACTTTGAAAGCCTGATGAGTTGCATAATACCTGCTATTAGGAGAGTGTTAGCAGGATAAAACCGATGATGTACTGAGATGCCAGACTCACTGTTCCCAACCACCTCACTTCCTCTCCACTGGGCCTTTGGGAGGGGTATCATTCATGGCCTAGTTTTTTGTGACCCAATGTTCTTTATTATACAGTGTCGGGTCTCACTTTCTCTCCTTCTTTCTCTCTCTCTCTCTCCTTTTTCCTGTCTCTGTCTCTCTCGCTCTTCCTCTCCTCTGTCTTACACACACACACACACCTTCCTGAATGACAAGCACAGTCAATCTCACATAATAAGGCTAAGTGTAGTTCAAAAGGCCTGCTGTCTCTTAGGAAATACTCCAAACACTGGACACATGGGCCCGCCCTCCAGTGCCTTCATTCCCCAGGGTTCTAGTGCCCCCCGTTTTTTGTTTGTTTGTTTGTTTGTTTGTTTGTTTTGCGTTCCTTTGCTTTTCTTGCTTAACATTCTCCGTGTTTGATCTTTGACGTCACCATCTGGCCACACACTGCTGCTCCACGCTTTTTACTCTGCGAAGCAACATCCAAAATACCCTTTTGTTCAGTATATTGAACAGAGACCTCAGAAAAGCATGAAAATGTCAACATTTGTTCTGCATTAATCTGAGGAGAATGAGGAGAGCTTGAGGCGTGACGTCACTGAGCTGAGATGTACGTGCATTTTACTGCTTCACTGCCAACCCATAATGATTCATCCACAGTTGTTTGTTATTCTTCTTGGTCATGCGGTAAACCTGCCAATTTGGGAGCCTTTGAAAGAGACTGGATTACAAGGAAAGAATCATTCCAATGATCAGGTGCAGTTTGGCATCGTGGTGCCCAGCTAGTTGTAGTTTGCCCATCCCAACAGAACAGACTCATCGCTGTTGGCTGAAGCGAGATATATTAATAATATGTGTTGGCAGTGAATTCACTGTGAAAACTTCTGCTGTTGGATTTCATAAATAGAAAAATATGTCTGTACTGCATCCATATTAACTACTGGAAAGAGATAGAAACTATTGGAGAGAGATGGAAAGTGGCTTGTGTAAATATGATCATCAACAAGTATGTTGTTATTTCCACGTTGTGGCCTGTGATGCTGGGTTAAGCTCCAGCCGTCCATAATCCCTGAAGTGAATTAAAGAGTTTAGAAGATAAATGAAGTTCTTGCTTGACAGGATCTAGAGTTTGGCTTACATGCCTGTGCACTGTGTGCTTTGCTGTTTCCTGATGTGAATGGTAAACATTTTTTTTTGCTTGTAATTGTCTGTCTGCATCTACCCTTTAATTCTGTCCTTCTCAATTATGTCCCTCAACACCGTCTCCTTAGTATCTATCTATCTATCTATCTATCTATCTATCTATCTCTCTCTCTCTCTCTCTCTCTCTCTCTCTCCACACACACACACACACTCACACACCATTTTCATGGCTAGTGCAGCTAATTTAATTTGTGTGCTAATTAGTGCAGATGACCTCAATTAAAATAGAGATGGCAGCAGAGCATCCAGACAGAAAGTCACATTGTTGGTTCTCTCACACTGCTGGATATTTATAGATTCTGTTTTTCACATTTATGCTTTCAGCTTGTTATGTGGTGCTATGGATGTGTCTTTACCTGGAATGGATGTGACTTGGCTCTGTATGAGATACTCAGAATCAGTGAGATCAGAGCTACAACTGCTCACGTTTTGTTTACTTCCCCACCAAAAAAAAGATATCTGACCTTGATTGGCTCTGATCATTAACAGTGTGTCACATGGGGCGTGGTTTAAACCTCTCCCAGTGCTCCGCTGACATGGTGTCCCAGTGCTCAGCTAACGTCACTGTCTGTGCTTCTCCTTGCAGAGTTGCATTTATGTGAAGGAAAATAACCTGTGGTATTCATCCACAGTTTTAGGGCACTGAGCTTGTGTAATACAAACACCATCCACTGTGTCATTATTCTGCAAAAGGCATTATGAATTGCCGATGTAATGTCCCAGAATCCTTTGCGCCGCTGAGGCTTACGGGCCGCTCTCTTTTTGTCCTCTGGTGCAGTGCTGGACAGAGTTTTAATGGCACTAACAGGTCTTGCTGTAACGTGAATGTTCCAAAGTCCTGCATGCAAATGTTTTGACAAATGTCCTGCATGCAAGTGTTTTGACAAAAGTCAGCAACTGCAAGTTGTCACATTGTACACTAGTCCCATACAGGACGGAACAGGACCGTGCAGTTCGGCAGTATCTGCACAGACGACCAGGGGACTGGGGTGGTCTGAACTGATCTGGGGACGTAAATGTAGGGAGTAATAACCCTTTAAACTTCACTTTCATACTGGATGCCTTTTAAAAACCCAGGGAACATGTAACATATTAAGAATATTTGTGTGACAGCAAAACAGAGTGTTATATTAGACATTCAGCAAATTTTCAATTTAGAAATTAGAACAGAAATTTGAAATTCATTAGTCCTGTCTGAGAATGGTCAAGCATATTTCACTGAACATGCCTGATTGGCAGCCTGCTGTCAAAGACTATGCTCACACAGAGTATCTATTATATGTAAAATATTTTTAAAAACCTACCAGTGGGGGGTTTCTGAAATTTCTGCAGCAGTAGGTTTGTACTTTTTTCTGTCAGGATGAAAACAGAACTGTAGACTTAATAAAAAGCAAATTTCATGGACAGTTAAAGACTGAATGGACTTCACTGCTAAATATCTAGCACTGACTACCTAGGAGTTCTTCTGGAGTTAATGTCAGTGTAGACTATGTTGAATAAAGTTTACATAAGCTTTACTCAGTATTAGGACTATTCATTTTACACACGAAAGGAAGAAATTCCTTTCAGTGTTAATTCCTTTCAGCAGAACACAGTATTAATAGGACAAACTTTGCAAGTATAGACTATGTGGCTAGAATAACCTAATTAGAAAGAAAACATATATTTTGGATCTCTGGTTCTTTAAGATTGGCAGGAGAGAAATAATTTGTCTAATGCCTCAGCTTCCTTCGTACGTCATTAGGAGATGTGTTCAATAAGCCATCAAACTTTCAAAAGAACTTAACTTACTGTTTTTAGTCAGCACACACATCGCAGCCTTTATTACATCGATCTAACAAAATGCACACACACTCACATACACGTGCACACACTAGCATACACACACATACACGCACACACTCACAAGCACAAACAAAACAGCTTTTGACTGCCAGACACTGCGTAGAAGAACTGTGCATGATCAACTTTTTCTCACCCCCTGTTTCTCTGTCTGAGGATGAGCTGAATGCTGTTTCACACACACATACACACACACACACACGCATAAAAACACTCACACGGTGCCCCAATTTCTCTACTTTGCTGTTGTGTAAAGTAAGCAGGCTTTGCATTTAAATGTTCCTACAGTTCACTCACCATAACAGAGGCATTAATGGCTTCCTTTGCTTTACCCTGTGCCTGACGTGGAGGATAGGAGCAGAGGGTTGAGGACGGTCAGATTTGTGAGAGAGGAGTGTTCTGTTGCTCTACGGGCCTGAAACTTCAGAGAGCTCAGCTAACATCTGTACTCACACACACACACACACACACACACACACACACACACACACATCCCATGTGCACTCACCATCTGCACCACAGGAAGACAGAGAGGGTTTCAGGACACACACACACAATCAGAGGTATGGTTCAATCAGAAAAGGGACTGTGACCTGCACAATCTGGCCAAAAAGTGATTTTTACTTTTCTGAGCCCTTAGACCTTCAAACAATGAGCAGACTCAGAGACTGCATCCCCAGGCTTTCCGTCCACTGGCCATTCAGTGAATGTGCCATTTCACTGTAGCCCATCTGATTCCTCAGCTCAGAACTTACAGCGTCTCAGGTCAGAGATTGGCAATAAAATCACTGAAGATTATCATGATATGAAAGTATAGGGATTTTCTGCTGTAGGTTACCTAAATGCTGTTTAATAGAGTCATATTTTATGTCTCGAGCCTGTTTTTAGCCTTGTACATTTTGTTGTAATTTTATTAAAAACAAGCATTAATAATACCTTGATGTTTTTTTGTATTTCACAAAATCATTCTTGTCAAAAGCTGTTTGATATCGCTTGCTTTGCAGCATTAAATTGTATACAATTGAAAGATTTTTGCTAAAATAACATAATATTTTTAGGCATTATTGTAAATTTACAGTTTGTCATAATAAAAACTGTTATAACAACATTAAATTATAACATACAGTAACATAATTATAACATACAGTAACAATATTACAACAACAGTAAGGAGCAAGAAAAGTTCTATTTAAGCTGAGAGAACTAGATTGTCCTTTCTGGACAGTGTTACTCAATATTTACATTTTACGGCTTAAGATGTTGTCAGTGACACAACAGCACAAGACAAGAGACCTAGTAGTAACCAGGCTGAGAGCACTTCCTGTGGGAGTTGTGTAGGACTTTTTACCTACGAAACCACACATGATTACTATACTTCATAATAATGAATTAGTCTGATTAATTCATCAATGTTTATTTATGATTAGGTCTCATCATTTCAGTCTCATATATATTCAAATCAAAATGATCACAATCCTTAATTTTCACTAAAGAAATCTGATCATTTGATCTCCGAAGGATTTAATAAATGTGATTTCTTTGAGATATTGGCAATAACCAGAATTTAAATAATATTAAGAATTAAAACTAACTAACGTCAATCTAAAAACTAACGTCAATCAATCAGTACATTGACAGTGTAAGTAGCCTAAATGAATATTTAGCTTGTGTGTGTAAAAAGGAGAAGAAAGGCATGCCTGTGTGATGTAAGAAGGAAGGGGGGTTTGGCATCCTGGTTCTTCTGTGGAAAACAAAGAAAATTAAATGGCATCGAGTTTGAGCAGTGGAGCAATGTTACTGTATGTTAATGAGCTCAGCTGGCCTTGTTCTAGCATGATCACTGAACAAAGGACAATGGTGCTGCGTTTAAACAAAGAAACACTGGCCACTGAGCCTTGTGAACGTGATGAGATGCCACATATCTTGATTAGTAAAGAAAGATCGCATGCAAAGTGGAAATATACCACTTTCTATGTGCACACATCTTAAGATTTATGAATGTAGCTATACTTATATAGCCTCCCTGAACCCAAAGAAACTTTATAATGCACGTACATTTACATCCAGTCACACAACAGCAAGAAGCAGTAGACAATTGTACACAGTTTGAAGAGAGGATAACACCCAGGACAGAGCACCATCCATCACTGAGTATGCATATACACAGTCATTCACACACACCAGAACAGTTTATTTGGGTAGCCAATTTGACCTAACCTCCACATTACTGAGCTGTGGGAGGATGCCCACACAGATATGGAGAGAAGATGGAAACTCCACCCAGACACAAAGACAAACCCAAGACTCTAGTGGCAGACATCCTAAACACAAAGCCTCCAAGATGCCTGAATTTACGTTCTTTAATGGAATAGTGCTGTTTAAATAAACAATGTATTTTTTAGATGAAGTATGCTCTTTAAATAACTATGCCAAGATGTTGCAAAGTCTCATGTGTTGTTGGTTTGGTACCTAAGCTTGTTATCCATGCTGAATTCCTCTGGAATTTGGTGGAAATTTTGACGAACACATTCCATCAGCTCACTGTCACTACTTGTGTGTATTTACACTCAAACACACCAAACACACTACAACCATACGACACACTACAAACACACTAAAACCATACAACACACTACAACCATTCTACACACTACAGACACACTACAACCACAATACACACCAGAAACACAATACAACCACACTACACACTACAAACACACAACAGCCGGTGAACAGCATACACATACACACTCATACAAGGAAACTCCTGCTACTCAAAGTGCAGATTAAACATGCACTACTGGGTGTATCAGCGCTGATGAGGACCAAATAGAATCAATGGCACAGATCCCAGTCAGGACACTGGTCAGTCACTGACACACCCCATAGTGGGCTCAGTGTGTCCCTACCCTATCTCTAGGAGTGGGAGCTTCATCCGCACTTTCACAGAAGGGAATTGATAGTGGTACAGGAGGTGCTATGCTGTGTCATTCTCTGTGTCAGAGAGAACACTGGCGGCCATTGCAGAATGTCTGTCCAAAGTGCTATTCAACTGGAAATTAAAGTAAAGCTTATTGTGATGTCACAAGGTGTAGTGTTTTGTCTTTGTGATTCAGGAAGTGATTTTTTCAGAGCTTTTATGGTCCGTCTGTATTTGAAGGGAGCCGTGGCTCCTGTAGGCTTTATTTTTATCATGCTGTTCTCTCAGTTTCTCACAGGTGGTGAGAGTGTTTATTAGAGCAGCAGCCATCTCACACACACCCCCTCATCTCCTTCTTCAGCATAGGTTGAGTTGTCCTCACTGTGTCTGATGAGGCTTTCAGACAAACAACAAAACTCAGCCTGACAGCCCTGTCTCTGACTCCCTCACCACCACCACCACCACCACCATCACCTCCACCTCTCCACACACAAACACACACACACACACACACTCCCCCATCTCACTGGTTTTACCAAGTATGAAATCCACAATAATATTGGCTTCTCTCAGATCTTTTTCTGTCAAAAATAGTTTATGAAGATTAAGTACATAGGTTAAATGTGTATCGTAAATAAAAAACGACCAATTTATATCCTCACCACTCACTTTTCAGAGTTTGTTTATTGAAAATACCATATCGCTTCACCCTTAGAATCTATAAGCTATGTTACCATACAACATTAGTGGTAGCAAGCCTCCAGCTCATTATTAGTGGTCAGTTACTTACCTAGTGGTTAGCTTGATATCTTGAGGTGGTAAATAGAAAACATATACTAAAACTAGCAACAGTGTTGTGCCTTAAACCGTCATACCAATGCAAAACACTTTTGACAAACGTGGCTGATCAGCCAAGACATGTTTGGAGTCCAAATTTCGTTTAGAACAAAAATTGCTAACTGCTGATCTTGTAGAACAGCAAACCCAAATGGCCTCTGTAAAAGCACAGACAAACTCTCAACCTAGTCAAGCTGCTTTTAGGCCTTCAGGAGAGGCAGACAAGAAGATCTGAGGGTGCAGCATGACTCACTGTGAGGCAGAAAAGTGAATAAACCACCACTGCTTTGGGCAGCGACCTGGGTGTGATTTCAGCAGGTTGAGAGAAGTTTGTACACATGTAACTTGTTTAGAAAAGCTGCTATCATTGCTGTTGACATTCGGTGATTGTTACCAACGTTAACAGCTTTTGTTCTAAACTCAAGAAGCTTTTTGATTCCAAACGTGTCTTGGCTTATCAAGTACATCTGGTGTAGTCTGCATCTGGGGTAACTGCAAAATAAGGTAAATTCGATTTTTCACCAAACTATACCTTTAAATGCCACTGGAACTGAAGCCCTGAAATCTGCGAGGCAATTCGGTGTGGTAGGTACCAATAGTTTAGCAACTGGTACCACATTTGTACCAGATTTTGGTACCTTGCCTTCTTCATTGTGGACATAGCTGACCAAGTGGACCAGTCTGCCTCTGCACTGTGGGTGGAACTGACCGGACGGGCTGCGCTACCTCTGCTAATGTGGGCGGGACTAACCAGGTGGGCGGAGTTTCTATGGGTGAAGCTACTTCTGCTGCAGTTTCTGTAGTGGCTTGGTAAACTGCAGCTTTATGACTCACAGCTGTTTCAGTCTGCATAAAGTGTTATGGATGATGATAACGCGGCTCTCATCATAGCTACAATTAATGGAGTCTCCATCTGTCATCAGACAAGCCCCACTTAAACCTACAGAGTTAATGTGCTAAATAAAGTTTAAAGCTAAAGTTTCAGTTTATTTCCAAAGTTTTTCTTCCAGATGGTGAGTCCATATTTTATGGTGCCAAAGTCATTTTAATAACGCTGTTATGTGTACAGAAAAATAAATCACAAACCGTACTGCTTATCTACTAATAATGTCTGATGCCCGTGTTTATTCTCTGACACTGAAGGAACACTGAATACATTGAAATACACATGCAATTATATTTAAAATACTTTTATTGTGTGTGTGTGTGTGTGTGTGTGTGTGTGTGTGTGTGTGTGTGTGTGTTTGCGTTGATAAGCGTTCCGTGTTTGTCTGTGGGCGTGGTGTCTAAATGTCTGTCTCGTCGTTGTTACTCGTTTCACCTGCGTCTTGTCTCGTGTGTCTGTATAAAAGCGTGTATATGTCACGCATCGTTTGTCGATTTTATCTCGCTGTTGGTGGTGTTCGTTATATTCGTTTGAAAATAGAGCTGAAGCATTGCGCTACATTCGATATCCTGCCTCGCTTATTGCAAGCACGTCGTTAAATGTGTATTTTAATTCATGGTTTCTGTATTTAATCGTTATATGATGGAAACAAATGCCAGGAAGCAGATGATCTCTGCTGGATAGGTTTATTTCTGGAATCTGTAAAAGCAGGTCAAAAGCAAGTGCAGACAGCTAAAAACTCCGAAATTGGGTCGTTTTGGCCAACCACTGTCTTTGACAAGATTTAAGTCCAGTTTATCAGGAGTGCGTTGAAAGGACGTGTACTTGAAGCAGAAGTTGATTATAAAGCAACAGTTTAAAAGCTTATTACCACCTTCATGTTTTTATGTCTAGATCGTGTGTCTCTCCAATAAGATTTTACATTTATATTTTAATTACTCTTCTTCACGCACCATATCAGTTAATACTGCATAATAACAGTGAGAGATCAGCAGCACAGGAAGAGCTCGATTGTGTGGCACTGATTTCTCTGGTGCGTGTAGTTGATGCAGTGTTTAGGAATCAAGTGGTGTGTATTGATTAGCACTAATTGCAGTCAAACTTCGTTGACTTTCATTGTCGTTTAACATCAGGTGGAAAACATCGCGACAGTTGAGAGAGCAAGCGTGGGTGTAGACCTCGAGTTTCGCATGTGGGCGATTACATTAGTACCGCAGGAGGAATGTGCTGGGACTACTAATTATTTAAAAGAATGAATGGGGTATTGTGTTCAGTTTTGATTTTGTAGAGGAGTTGGTTTTGTGTGTGTTTGTTTAAGGTTGTCCTTTGCTTATTGTGTTCATGTATTGTGTTTAATGGTGTAGTATCATAACTCTACATAAAGGGGGAAAACGATGTGCAATATAAGTAATATTTAGTCAGGTCAAAATGTATTTAGCGCTTTTTACAACAACCGATGTCACAAAGCAGCTTCACAGATGTCCAAGCCCCCAGTGAACAAGCCAAGGGACTTTACTGTTTACAGACAGTAAAGTATATCCATTTGCAGCAGTGAGTGACGTTAAGTGGGTGAGACTCGAGCAGAGGAAGGACATCAGGGTGCATCAGACAGATCGGAAGATCATGAGTCAGGATCTGGATGTTTGAGTGTGTGTGTACTTTACACTGCACATAATAATGTTCCTTCTGTGATTATTAATTAACTTTTACATCACAAAAAAACAGTACTGAGCAACACCAATGATTATCAACACTGAATCACACAAGTACAGTGACAGGAATTTCTAATTAATTAAGCCCAAGGTCTTTATAAAGTTGCATGTATTCATTTTCTAGGAATCACCATAGTCTACACATGCAGTGATAATCACAGAGATGCAGACTGGGACCCGCAGCAGCACAGTGAAACTGTAATGTTATACTGAGAACATGTGACCCATCCACGCAAACCTCCATGTCACCACCCTTGTGAAGCTCTGTGTGACCTTCCACATGACCCTCCACGTGAGTGCAGGTGTGGATAAGCGAGTGTGTCTCACCCAACCCCGTCTCACCCCACCCCAGCTTTATAACCTTTTGGGTTTTAAAATTTTAGACTGCATCAAAGAAGCAATGTTAAATGTTAATGCTAAACAGTATGTAGTTAATCAATACCTTTCCTTCTCAGTATTTCTACACAGAATTTTATTGACGAGTTTCTGTTGGCCAGCCTCAATTTTAAAACTAACTGGAGGTGCCACCTGAAGTCAAAGCATTTAAATCATGCAGTTTTAAACAAAAAAGCCTGTCTTTCCACTTCATCGGTGATATATCAGCTTGATTAGGTGAAAACCCTCCATCATAGTTGTAGCGGATTAGCTAAGCATTGACGCTTGGAGACCTTGCCGTTTTTTGGTTTTTTCATCATCCACTGGTAAACGCATGAGATAAACGTGTAAAAGGGTGTAAATACATGGTGAATTGGTCTGCATTGCTTTATCTTCCCTTCTTGCCATATCTGCTTACCACACAATCAAAAATATTACGTAACACTGTTACAGGTTTTTTTGCAGTTAGTGGCCTAAGTGAAGTGAACAGCCTGAAAGTTTCATTATGTATATAATTACGTATAGAATATCTTTCCATCTCTTATTCTCTCTCTCTCTCTCTCTCTCTCTCTCTCTCTCTCTCTCTCTGTCTCTTCCTTTTTCTATGTGTGTGTGTGTGTGTGTGAGATGTTCTGTTCTTGGATAAGAACACCCGTCAGGCCCTTGCTCTGCTATGCAACACTGTGGTTATTAATCTGGCAGCCAGCGTGGTGCTTTGTCATGTTAATGCAGTATCCCCTGACTGCACCGACGAAGGTTGTGTGAGGGAGAAACACACACTGACTCCCCTTAAAATACACTACACACCTGCCTGTACTAAACATCATGACTTTGATCACTGGACTTATTCTGTCTTGCTCTCACACACACACACTTCAGTCAAACCCTTTTCAACATGGATGATTTTCTTTGGCATGAGAAAATAAGAGTTGTTTGTATTTTCATGTCCATATCTATGTCAATTTCTATGTATGTGTAATGTTTATCTGAACATGGAAGACAGAGAAACATTAAGTATAGAGATATATTCATCTTTTTGGGTCATTGATGGACCTTTCATTAGCTTGTCTACTTCTGTCTTCCTTGCAGTCGATCTTGTCAAGGGTTTCATCCTAATTCTCCCCTAACGTCTCTTCCTGATGCAGCTGATCAGCATCTTGACAGCCAAACCCTTGTTAGCTCCAACACTCCAGTCTGACAGCGCCGCTCCACAGCAGCTGGCCTTCAGCTGAAAGCTCCCTCCATCCTCTCTACTGTGGCCAATCAGCTGCCTGCATGCACGTCCTGATCGAATCGGCTGCCTGCATGCACGTCCTGATCTAAACTCCGGGCTCGTCGGCACGGTCCTGCACTCGCAGGCAGCCTACATCGAGTCACATGGTCTCCCGTCTCCAGGGCTCAGTAATTAAGCCCACGGAGGAGCTTTTGCCAGGCATAATGGAGACGGATGCCCAGGCACCCCATGGCCAACCCGCGGCTCTTCCCATCAGTCTGGCCCCGCTTTTCAGCAGCGTCCGCAGCACGGCATGGCAGTCCCGCCACATGCCGCACAGACGATCGCTTACATCCGGTATGCAGGTAAAAATCCCAAGGAGACTAGCAGCTGGAGGACAACAATGTTTCTGTACTTTCTACCCAAGTGCAGGGAGGTGGCATTCATTAGGGAAGGCTGTGTCCTCTGTATAGACACAGGTTCTACCTTGGTGAGTCCTGTTCTACCTGCTGTAAGTTGTAATCATTGGTGACTTGTGCCAAGTGCAGTTATCCCTCTGTATCAAATAGTTTTCTGCTGAGAAAAACTGAATGTAAGTTAATAGCAAAGAAAGAGAACTCACAGCTGTATTTTCGGTTAGCCAATGAGAAAGATGCAGTGTTTAGGCGGAATTTAGAGAATGATACGTGAGTTAGCATTGGCTTATGTAACTGTACAATATCTATGTGAACCTGATATATTTATAACACTGGTGTGCTGGGGCCTGATATCCCGGGTGTGTTAACCTGGAAATATTTCAAGTATGCCATGTGCAGGCGTAGTGTGTGTGATGTTTAAAGGGAGGCTGGCAGGTTAAGTGCACTCTGTGCAATACCCAGAGGTCAAGGGGGGGGGGGGTTGCTGCACTTTACAAACAGCATTGACCCTGAAGTGATTGTAGTAATGCCAACCATCGATGGTAAGAGTTGGCTTGTAAGTATCACTCACAGAATCAAGCTACAATCCATTTTGTTTCCATTAATATTTGATGAGCAGCGTTCCCCAAGGGCATGTTGGGAGCGTTTAATGAGATAGTGGCCAGATCGGCATGGCTTGGAGCTGATGAGAGTGCACGTGATGTACAAGCTCACGCAAGAGGCTCAGCGCCAGTCAGTAGGTGGGAATTCAGCTCATGCTTTGAATAGAGGATGTGCTGGAGGAAATAGGAGGACTACGGTCAAGAACACATTCAGACTGAGGTTCACGTGTGTCAGGAGACACAGCAGTATATCACTTCTGCTCTTTAGGCACGTTGTTGGAACACTAAGTGGCTGGCTGTGAAATAAATGTGTATTTAGCAAACCAATTTGCTGCTGAGTATTGAATGAATATTGCAGTGATTAGCGTGTTTGTTGTCCTGATTAGTAATCAGCTTTTTTTGTTTTTTTGCCTCTGTATCCATGGTTCTCTAGCTAAAAGGATCGCTGCTGTTAGAGACTAGTGCAAATGCCAGATGCTGCAGAGGTCCTTGTGAACTCGCTTCGCCTATTTTCCTGTTTTCACTCGCCATTCTGAAGCTCTTTTTTCTATTCTGGTTATCTCATAAACCAGTGTTTTTCCTTAGGGCCCAGCAGATGGTGCACAGTTTTGCTCTACCTTAGTTCCTAGTATATCTACACCAGCCATTTAGTGTTCTTGATTGCTTGGGGTTATGTTAAGAGCTGGGGAGAGCAGAAACAATGTCATAAATGTGACCTACTCACTAAACTAAATCCCATCAAGAGCATAAACGTGCCCTACTCACCAAACTAAACCCCATCAAGAGCATAAACGTGACCTACTCACTAAACTAAACCCCACCAAGAGCATAAACGCGCCCTACTCACTAAACTAAACCCCATCAAGAGCATAAATGTGCCCTACTCACTAAACTAAACCCCATCAAGAGCATAAACGTGCCCTATTCACTAAACTAAACCCCATCAAGAGCATAAACGTGCCCTACTCACTAAACTAAACCCCATCAAGAGCATAAACGTGCCCTACTCACCTGAACTAAACCCCATCAAGAACAGCAGTGGCCCCAGAGCCAGGGCTTTGTCTGTCCCCCTCTTCCCTCGGAGAGAGAGGTGCACAGCTCAGCTGCTGTCTTACAGATCCGGGACGTGGCTCTGATGGCTGAGTTCATTCTGCAGGATGCCTGAACAGAACAGAACAGCAATTTTGGGCAAGCAGAGGATAAGGAGCAAACTGGCTGGAAACCGCCCAAAGCTCTTCTGATTTGGAGTAATTTGCATGGGCAGGAAAATAACCATAGCAGAATTACATGTTTTCTAACCAACTGCATTCTCTGGTTGATATGTATTCCAATATCATCCTATTCAGACGAGTAAGCTGATGTTCAGTAATAGATTCCCCTATTGAGAAATGCTTTTGACTTCACGGTTAAATAGCCTTTGATGCTGATTGGAGGATTTCTCATTTCACAAAGAGTAGGATGCCAAGGTTGTTGCTCTCTCTCACACACATGGTGTATCCTATGGGGAAACATCCTATAAGAAGGACGCGTTTACACTGTTGCTTTCAGACGTAGCTTGGTAGTTTTGCAGTAATATGGAGTTCCCCTGGCAAAGCCATGCTGGAGCTGAGGGCCCACGCCAGAGATCAGGGGCTTTGAACCGCTGAGGAGCCACAGCCTCGCCCATCTCGCTCTTCAGAAAGGCAGCATGACATATGTTTGTACTGGAAGGAAAAGAGAATCTGGCAAAGCTTGGCAAATGCGTCTTGGGAAGATTTTATGTCAGGACTGATGCCCACTTCCCATGGGCATTCAGTGTAATTCAGGGGACAGTATGTCAGTGTGGAGAACCTCGGAGAGAATCATTTTAGATGATAGAAAGCATTTCAGCTAAATTGCTTTGTAAAGGTATTTCGCTGCAGCTGTACTCCAGGGGGAGAAACAGTCTGAAAATATATCTGATGAAAAACAGGAGATTCTCTAGTAACAGAACCCTTCCTGCTGGCTGCAGAAACACAGCACTGTGTCAACTCAACCTTCATTGAATTCAGTCGACAAGCCATAATCTTTTACCATATTGTTTGTTTTCCAGTGTTTCTTCTTATCAGTAATCATTTCTGTTGTAAATAGGGAAGCCTCTCTCTCTCTCTGTGTGTGTGTGTGTGTGTGTGTGTGTGTGTGTGTGTGTGTGTGTGTGTGTGTGTTTCTTTAGGGAAACTAGGGCAACTGAGAGCCTGGGGAGAAACAGGATTAATGCACTAATCCCATTCATGCACTATTCAAAAGGCAAAAGGTGCTGTTGTCTATAATCCAATGAGTGGAACCATGGTCCAAATCAACTAGCCATCACTCACTCACTCACATTACCCTTCACCATCTCACCCCACTGCTGGGTGTCAGGGGTGAAGAATGCATGTGTCTGCTATATAAAGAGGTGTGGATGGTTAGAATCATATAGGTTTCAATGGTTGGTGCTAGTTCAGCTGTGAGGTGTTGTTATGCTATTGTTCACCATGTGTTTGACGTACCTATATGACCTGCTGCTGACATGATGCCCACATCATCATACTGTACTAACACAGTGTAAATAAACTGACAGTGTAAATACACTGCCACACTGTGCTAACACAGGTTTACACTGTCACACTGTGCTAACACAGGTTTACACTGTCACACTGTGCTAAACAGGTTTATATTGTCACACTGTGCTAACACAGGTTTACATCGTAACACTGTGCTAACACAGGTTTACATCGTAACACTGTGCTAACACAGGTATACATTGTCCCACTGACACATTGTCACACAGAGTCATTCTACTTTTTGGTGCTTGTCAATAAGATACAGTTCTATTGGTTTGCAATTGCTGAGTAAAGTAACAACATTAAAAGAAATTTCTTTTGTCAGTATTCCATAGTGATATTGAAGCTTTGCAAATCTCCATTTATCCATTTAGGTGGTGACGTAGCTAAAGGGTGTTCTTACTCTGTTCTGTCCTCAGGCCTCTCCACTATTGATTTTACGAGGCAATAAACAGAAGGGATGGAAGCTAACCTCCATCTACAGGCAACCTGCCTGATTAAACACACAGTAATCAGGGGCTTTATGCCAAAAAAAGACTTTCTAATTAAAGAACCCTTGACACAGCTTCCAAGAGACAGAGGTTTGTTGTAGTATTTAATGTTGTATGAGGGGTTTTAGACATTTTGTTTCCTGTCTATGCAAGTTTGTTTTAGTTGGATTATTATAACTCAGGACATGGGAATGATTCCTTTTTTGTGTGTAGTATTCTATCAGATAAAAACTTTAAGTAATCAATGTTAAGTAATCAATGCGTAATTCATATTTATTATAACTGTTTGATATGACAGATCATGTTCATGTCTGAAGTGTTTGGTGTTAGCTAGCCTGGCTGGTTGAGACTTGTGCTGTTGTAATGAAGAGCTCTGTAGCTCTGCTCCTCTGGGTATATAACTGGTCTGAACACGTGTGTGTGTGTGTGTGTGTGTGAGAGAGAGAGAGAGAGAGAGAGAGAGAGACAGAGAGGGATTGATGATGAGGAGAACTTATGCCAGGTACTTCAAGGAGAGTTCTGCTTTAAAGATCTTGATTCAATACAGAGGCACCCATTACATTAAGTAAGTTATTACTCAGTCCTTACATTTTTAGGAATTTATTATCTGTCACAACTGTTTAACACTGAGTATGTTCTTGTTGCTTGGCAGCCTGGCAGGCTTTGCTTGAAAGCAGCCCTGGTCTGCAGTTGGGGACAGCACTGGTCAGCCATCTCTTGTACAGCCATCTCTCTGCCTGAATCCAGTCCCCCAGAGCGGGCAGCACATGGCCCTCTTGGTTGTCTGTCTCACTACCGACATTATTTTGGGACCCAATGCTTTTTTGTTTCTTGGAGTCTTCTGTTCAATGTAATATCATTGACTCGTGGATCCGTGTGTGTGTGTGTGTGTGTGTGTGTGTGTGTTTTTTTAAAGGATTGGTAGTGGTAACCTGCCACCCTTGAGAGAAAAATGAAGCATGTCTTCATACAAGTGCCTGCCAAGTTAAATCAATTTTAAAAGGAACTCCCATTTAGATTCATTATAATTGCAGTGTTGAAAAGGCTATTAGCTATATTTGGAACAAAGCTCTTTGCCAATATTTCTAGTGTTGGGGATTATAAGCATGTGTTTGCTGTAATAAGGTGAGCTATTTAATTGTAGGTATTTATATGTTCCACAGACACGAGTGGCTATAATGGATTAGTGGCTCTGACGGTCAAGGCTCGGCTGTAGTCATTCTCATGAATGTGGCTTAATTCTAATAATGACTGCATCCCTGCTGTGATCACTGAAAATTAGCATCAACATGCCAGTGATTTTTGCCACAGTCAGGTGATGGTAACTGCTTTTACGTGCAAAACAAAGCCTGCTACTAAGAGTGGCACTCTAGCCTGAGCAGCTAGTGGACAAGAAATGTTCTGGTTTCCACAGTGATGGGAAGAACAAAGGTGCCTGGGAGCTGTAGTCAGAGGGAACAATACCACATCAGTGTGGATGAGACGGAGAGGAGATACTGCAGGGAGGGGAATGATGAATGCATGGTGTCAACAATAGCTTGTTTGCTAATTCTGCGAGGGCCCTTTAACTCAACTCAGGTTCTGGAGGAACACACTGTCTGCAAGCCCTCAGGGGGGGGGGGGGGGGGGGGGGGGGGGGGGGGGGGGGGGGGGGGGGGGGGGGGGGGGGGGGGGGGGGGGGG
>JAOYMR010000017.1:8968921-8985469 GCA_025802075.1 Tenebrosternarchus preto
CCCCCCCCCCCCCCCCCCCCCCCCCCCCCCCCCCCCCCCCCCCCCCGGGGGCTGCTGGTGAGAGTCCACATAAAACAGGTGGCAAGGCTGTGTGTGGGTCATGAATACGGGCAGAGACACCGCAGACTGTGTGTGGGTCAGGAATAGGGGCAGAGAGGACTGGAGGTGGAGGAGCCCTGTTCCCCAGACATGCCCTCTCACTCTGTAAAGCTGTACCAAGCTCCTGTATTACAGAAGCAAACCCACATCCTGCTTGTTATCCTGTTTACAAGCACCAATGATATCTGCCGTGTGTGTGTGTGTGTGTGTGTGTGTGTGTGTGTGTGTGTGTGTGTGTGTTTTCTATGTTTTCTAACAGATGTGCACCGTGAGATACTGGCTCAACACAGTCACCTCTTTTTGACCAGTCAATTAAAGGCTGTCTCAAATCAAGACACAGCTTTGAATTACTTTCCTAAAAACAGACTCTGTGTGTGTGTGTGTGTGTGAGTGTTGTTTCTTCTTTTGTGTCACTTTGATACCCATGATGACTCATTCTGCTTTTGCTCCCTTGCTTTCTATATCCCTCTCTCTCTCTCTCTCTCTCTCTCTCGCTCTCTCTCTCTCTCTATCTCTCTCTCACTCTCCAGGACGTCTCCTCCAGGGCGTGTCTCTCTCCCTGGTGGAACCATGCTGCTCCTCTAGGGAGGTGGGGGGGGCCCCGCCCCAGTCTGCCATGAAAGGCCACACCCCCCAGCGCACCTGCCACCTCTCCGACTACGAACCTCCTCCACGCTCCCCCAGCCGCGCGGACCCCCTGTACCTGCCCTCGGCCACCTCCACTCTCTCGCGCACGCCTTACCTCCTCCCCAGAGCCATGGACTACTACGGAGCCCTGGACCCCCAGCACTGCTCCCTGGCGCCCATCCCGGGTGGCCTGCCTCCCGACTGCCTGATGCCCCTCAACAACCAGCTGTCCTCCAGCAGCACCTTCCCACGGATCCACTACAACTCTCACTTCCAGCAGGGCGATTTCTCCCCTCCTACTGGTGATAGCATGGGGGGGATGGGCACAGGGACGCTGGGGCCCTCGATGTCCATGGGCATGGGCATGGGCGTGGGTGTTGGACCAGGACGCACCCCCATGATCACCAGTGGATCCGCTACAATATCAAGTAAGGGAAAGGCATTGGGATCACTGCTTATGAGAACATGTGTACTAATATGATTAGCTGTCTATGTGTTTCTGTGTCCATTTATTTTCCTTTAATAAGTGATTTTAGGGGAAATTGGTTATATAGCAGTTGTGTTCTTTGCAGGAGTCTCTTGTTTTCAGCTATATTGTATAAATTTTATATCCAGCTGTTTTGCAGTTACAAGGAATCTGGGAGCAGTCAAATGTTATTACCCGCAGTGACTAAATAACTGGCAACCTACATCTCCATGCCTTCGTGGTGTATTTGCAGACCAGAGTGGTAGAGAAGAGCCCTTCAGTTCTTCAGTTCTGCTTGAATCACTGTTAACTGTGAACTGTGCTTCAACTGTGTTGTGTTGTGGCAACAGGGATATGTTTGGTTCCTTTCCTCTCATAGTTAACAGAGTAGTCAGTCTTTTTCATTCAGTTTTAAAGTATTTCACTCCGTCCAACCAGATTTTCCTCACGCGCTTGCGTCCGTCTCCCCATATCGGAGGGCAGTCGTGCAGCGTTTTTCTCAGGGGCGCCCGTCTCCCTCGCTCACCCCCTCTGCTGGCAGGATAATGCAGTGCCTCATGCGTTATCCACATCGGACGAGTGTGGGATTGATGTGTTTCTGGAGGATGTGTGCTGATATTGGAGAGCGCATACACCATCATACCACCAATCCCCCACCAATCTCCCACCAATCCCCCACCAATCCCCCACCAATCCCCCACAATCTCTGAGACCCGCATGGCTCCAGGGTCCCACAGGTCAGGCTTTATCACATATTGTCCCCACACTGCCCACCTCAGTGCTAGAGGAGGAGGCACGGGTTTCTGCCGCTACTGTTTTTAATTAAACCTCAGATGCTTCATCCCCACACGTCAAGGAGCCCCAGCGATTTTTTAACCGTAAAGCCTTATTACTTAGTTATTAATCTCAAGGAACATTATTCAACAACTATCTTATTGTGAATTATTCAGTAAGTACATTAAAATTAATATTAAACACATGTATTTACAAGAGTGAAGGAGAATCTGGAGTGCTTTGAGAGCCCTTTAAAACCCGTAAAACCTTTTTAAAAATTGAAGCAGTACACCCCTGTGCCCTGTCGGCCCCCAGGCGCAGCAAAGACGAACCGGATGCCCGCTAACCTCCTGGACCACTTCGAGAAGCAGCTGCCGTCTCAGCGGGACGGTTTCAGCACGCTGCAGCTCCACCGCGGGCCACCGGTCAGTAGCGCCAAACAACAGCAGCAGCAGCGCACCGACAGCCCCGGAAAGATCCGCTACCTGGTGCACTCCGTGCAGAAGCTGTTCGCCAAGTCGCACTCGCTGGAGAGCTCCGCCATCAAGGGCGCGGCCAACGGGCGGCAGGCCGGTGGCCACGGCAACGACAAACAGCGGCGTCGCAGCAAGAGCAAAGACCGGGCCAAGACCGAGACCACGGCCAAGAGGAGGCCGCGCTCCAACATGTCCGGCTACTGGAGCTCCGACGACCTGGACAGCGACATCACCAGCTACAGGAACTCGGCAGGCATGATGACCCTGGGGAGGCCGGCAGGCGGCGGGAGCCATGGGCTGGACAGCCAGGCGGCTTCCAAGTACCTCATGCAGGGCTACAACACCATCAGCGAGCACACGCTGAAGGTCTCCAAGAGCAGCAACGACCTGAAGCACCAGGGACTCGTCGCGCTGCCGGCTCCGGGGGGAGGCGGGGCCAGGGCGGCCATGGGGGAGGGGGCTTTCGGGAAGGGCGGGCCGTGGACCACGCTGACGCTGGGAGCCAGCAGGCAGGCCGGGCAGAAGGGCTCGGCCACACTCGACCGCTCCATGCTCAAGTCCAAGTCATGCCATCAGGAGCTGGCCTGCCACTACCTCCAGGTGCGGGGCAGGGTGAGTGGGAAAGCCTGCAGCACAGGTTAGAACCAGCACTCTGGTACTGGCCTCCTGGAGACTTATTCCCTTACAGTGCATCTATTCATGCCATACATGCCATTGGAGGTACAATAAAAGGGAAGTTCAGACATTGGGGGTTTTGATTCAAGTACAAGCACAAACAGATTCTCAATATGGACAGTTAGATATTAAATAAATAATGTTACTGTAATCAGAAATGCAAACACACATGAGAGTCATATAGGCTACATACCAGTAGATGATATCAGCATCCTCTAATCTAACTGATATGATCAGGCAGTATTAGAGCAGGCGCTGTGTAAACACACACACTAGCAGTAACAGACGAGTTATTTTTCATTGCAGTTTTTGGTGTAGTGCGTTGTGCCTGGAGCTGGCCTAGGCAACGGCTGTTAGGTGCTGAACGGCTGTTTTGACGCGGTCCCGCACAGATGCCTTCGGCGGGAGACTGGAGCGGGACGCTGGGCCGCGGCGAGATCCCCTGTAGGCGCATGCGCAGCGGCAGCTACGTGAGGGCCATGGGCGACCTGGAGGACAGCGACGACTCGGACAGCAGCCCCAAGCCCTCACCTCAAACAACTGCCCGCAGACAGAGCTACCTGAGGGCCACACAGCAGTCCCTCAGCGACCAGTTCCCCTCCAGAACGTAAGCATGCGCGCACACACACACACACACACACACACACAGACTCGAGCCAGGCTCACTTGGGTTAGATTTAGCATGACTAGCCTCTCTTCCCTGTCGTTTCTCCATGCCTTCCTCTGAACAGGAAAGCCGTGTGTAGTTATCATGGTCCTACAGTAGGAGTAGCTTCCTGTTTTGTAGGAGGGAATGAATTCGTTCAGCTACATTTTCAGATTTTTGGAAATATCGATTCTGTGTTGAGAAATGGATTACACCCCACTAACAGAAAAGCAGAGGAAGAGCTGACCAGGATTACATGAAAACTACATATCCCAGAGTGCAAAGGTTAACACATATTGGCAGACACTTCCCATATACATAGTACTGAAAACACCCCTCTGTTCTATCACTCCCTGGTTACAGTCCCATCACAACTTCCCAGTGCTTTTCCTAATCCATAACCCTGGTACTGGGCATCTTCCTCCCTACCCATAACCTCTGTTTCCCTCTTGCCATTTTTACTTTAACCTCACCCCCCCCCCCTTTCTCCCCCATAATGCCCTTTGCCCTCCCTCCAGCCGTCCGCTGGACTACGCGATGCTACAGGGGGACCTGGAGGCGCTCTGGTCCCCCCTCCACAGCATTGCCACCCTGCAGCAGATCGGACGCTCCGTAAGGTCAGTGCAGTGAGATGGCAGAGCAGCATGCTGACTGCAGTTCCTCACTGAGCACACCGGGGGGCGCCACCTCACAGTCCTGTACTGCTCCATGCATAAAGAGAACTGGGGCTTCATCTCAGAACTGAGAGTGCTGAAATGGGAGCTAATCCGTTTTGAGTTCCAAAAAAAGCAAGATCAGATTACATTGTTCCTCTACTGATCTTGGCTATCAATACAGTTTAGATCATTTTACACCATGGATGCTATATAACAAGGCAAAGATGGAAAGATTTCAACAGCAGTACATTTTGCATGAACGTGATGTGTCTTGACCACACTTAAATTAAATCACAGTGCGCGAGCCATACACCCTTTTCGAAATCTAGACCTAGTCAGTTTTCTGTTCTGAGAAGGATTCTATGGAATTTTCATTCTCAGTACTCCTACTCTGAGATGACTGATGGGCGTGACCCTGGGCTCTCCAACTCTTGGGTGGCTTTCACCGTTGAACAGAGCTGCAGGAAGGCAAACCACAAAGCCCATCAACTACACAGTAGTCGTCACAGATCAGTAGAGACGCAGGTGTAAAAGCCTCTTCAGAGTTCTGGCTTTCACTCAAGCCCACCCTGAACATCAAGCACCTTCCTTAATGGATCGGCAGTTCTCAGATCAGTGCTGAATGATCACTTCACTTTGTTGCTTCACTTTGACTGCGATGTGTTTCTGCTTAATCTTGTTGAAAAGAAGCTTGCTCTGGTAGTGTGTTCCATTTGTTTGAGTTAATCAGTGTACTTTGCAGACAGTGATAGCGAGCTCTACTTATCTAGCGTAAATGCCCAATCAACTAGGCTTGGTGGGGAAAGGGGTGTGAATGAAGACAGTGAATGGATTCATTCATTAACAGGATTATGAAGCAATGGCTGGCTGGACAGAAAAGCATGATTGTTAAATGAATACATTTTTTCTACATCATTGCACAGAGCTTTTCTCATGGCTTAAGTGTTTCCATTTGCTTTGTGTGTAAGAGTGAACTCAGACCAGTAGAGGGATAACAGTGGTTTATTGTTTCATGGGCAAGCGGTGCTAAATGCTCTCCTCTCCTCTTCTCCTCTCTTCTCTTCCCAGCTGTCTTCCGTCTCTAAGAGAGTTCTCTATTAATCGCAGTCTGGATAATCTGGACTGTATTGGAGGTTCTGGATCGTCATCGTTCCCTCGCTGGGATGACGATGACTTCAGTCAGGGCTGCAGCACACTCGGACGCAGCAGCTGCATGAGCCAGGTCAGCACTCGGGCGGGAGACATTCACCCAGCAAACACAGCTCTGCGGCGCTATATTCGCGGGTGATGTGAGTCCTAGAGAGCTGTTAGAGTCAGAAAGGCCTGAGAGAGCAGTGAAACACTTTCGTTATCGGGAATGTCTTCGCTCTCAACATAAGCGGCCAAGCCATGCTTATACTTCTATAAAGTCTAAGCACTTAGATGCTCTTATGTTGTAGTTCCCTTTATCAAGGCGTTAGCAGACTAAAACAACCTTACATCAAGACACAAGATTTGTGTTTCAGTGCATTTTCCATTAATGCATAATGTTTGAATGAACATTTAGATTTCGTAAAAGTATAGTAACTATATTTTTCCATGTTTACGAAATCATACCTAAACCATGTTTCATTCCACAGTAATAGCTACATAAAAGTTCATGAAAGCTTCAATGGACTTTATTTCTACATTATTCACAGCTTTTCCAGGTGAGACACCACTTATGTCAGTTTGAAGAAAAAATACTAAAACATCAGTGGCCCTTTCCTAAATACGTGTCATGGACCTCCGAGATTCGTGTCTATGTCACTTTCCAAACCGTTTCTCTCCTCTTCTACCACTTTGCTAGAGTGAAAAATGATCAATTCAGACTCAGAATAAGAGCAGTGGGTGGAAGAATTAAGTCTGCCAGACTGAAATGGTATTTGAATGACACTGACTAATTTTATACAAAATGAGCCAACGTATTTAAAATCACCCTATCAATTAACGCACATATCCCATAATCTTTGAACATTTAAAACTGGTTTTGTCTAAAATGTGTGGAGCCTCCAGAGTGAGTCAGCACTGCTGGTTCATTTACTGTCCATTCACAGTTTTTTTTTTATTTTTTAGGTTTAGAGTAAGAGCGTTTCTTTTAGTCATCTTCTAAGTTCATTAGGTTTTAGTGCACACAAACCAGCTTCTCTGCATAGTTTTTTTTTTTATTGCACACACACAAACACACATACACACACATTGTTTTCAAGTTGCTTTTTAAACAACATTTGCCAATATGTACTTAAAATGCACTTCATTTGAATTAAGGTGACAAAACACTTTTGAAAGTACCGAGTCAGACTTGACCATTTGAGCAGTCTTTTTTCACCTCTCCGTCACCTGTCAACACTTACAGAATGTCCTCTACACCTCTCCTCTGGGCATGCTCTGGGGGGTTAGTTCCACGCTGGCAGCTAGTCAATCTATGCATCACTGTCCACCTCGCTCCATTAGGCCCATCTGGCAACCCATGCCAACTACTCTGAACTGGCAACCCATGCCAACTGCTCTGATCTGGCAATCTAGACCAACCTGTCTCTGTCCCACCAGGTGCGGGACTCAGAGATGGGCCAACGCTATGGAGAAGAATCCTGTCTGGAATCCGTGTTCGGAGACGCACACCCGCACACGTCCTTAAACTCCCGGGTCGAGGAGCCTCCGGATATGCCCATGCCCACATGCTTCCGTTCCCGTAGCCATAGTTACCTCCGTGCCATTCAAGCAGGCTGTTCTCAAGACGATGACACGGCATCGTTGGATTCCGACTCTCCACCCCCCACCGTAACCACCGTGCGAACCTACAGCACCAGCACTGGTGAGCAGGGCCTTCACACAGGTGTTCATCCGAGTCACATGTCCACACACACATGGTAAACCTGAGTTGGTAAAATGGGCCCAACTCAGATCCTTGTTAAACACACTACCTGAATTTTTCACAGACCAGAGCCAGTTACTTGGTGAGTGCTGTATATGTCATTAAAGGCAGATGGAAGCTTTGTTTATCACTAGTTCACAATGGAATAAATGGCTGACTATTTTCCTGACATTGCTGTTGATCTGCTGTAACCCACAATGCCTATAGCTACTGTTGTGTAGGATAGCTACATTGCCAGTAGATGGCACTGACCACGTCAGTTGTAAACGATTAGAATTGACTACATCACATCTAGTTAGTAGCTCGACTTTGGCTGACCCATTTCACACGGGGCACCCAGCCATGTTGGGCCTGCGGTTAAGCAGGGTGGAAGCTCGGTGTGAAAAGGTTACAGGATAGTTGCTTCCCATCTGGATCAAGTTGTGCTGATCCAGCATGTCTGCTGATGGAGTTTCACTACAACCCCCAGTGTAACACACCTGATCTCACTAACCGCAGCCTTTATGGACAAGTATTAGCTTCTGTTCCAACACTTCCTATTATGAGGTGAAGTTCTTTTGCTACAGGACTATGACATCCACCCACCACCACCCCACGTGTGTTCTCAGAGTACAGGAATATGGTTGGAAAATGTGTGGAAGTGTGAAGAGGCACAGTTATTCCAACAGGCATATTTTTAAAATACTTTCTAGACCAGTTAAGATATAGATAACGGTTTGTATTTTGAGTTTTATCTATTTATTTTTTTTGATAAAATGTTGCAGTGACATAATATATTGCTAGAGTTGCTACTAGAACTTCCTGGTGACAGACATGGACCCTTCAGGTATGAACAACAGGGACCAGTTAATTTTGTGTATGTCCTTAATACACTTTCATACTGTCTGAAGGCTAATTACAACTGAAGGAAATGTTTAATTATTAATTAATTATTAGGATAATTAATTAATTAGGACCAGGTTAATTATTAGGACCAGGTTATTTTACAAATACACTCCATAACTCGTATCATTGTTTCACACTTACAGGTTATTATGGAAAAAACATTTCTAGTACAAGTATAAATGGACTAGGGGTGAAAGGACAAGAGTCCAATACGCATGTGATACATTGTAAATTCTGTCAAATTCTGATCATAAGCCAGACATTATCGGATCTACGTGTTCTCACTCCTGTTAGTGTGTGTGTGTGTGTGTGTGTGTGTGTGTGTGTGTGTGTGTGTGTGTGTGTGTGTGTGTGAGAGAGAGAGAGAGAGCGAGAGCGAGACAAAGAGAGAGCCTGTTTAAGGTATGATGACTGGATTTAAAAAATAATCATTCTGTCTATGAGTTAAATGTGTTTCTCTCAGCGTGAGTATTTCTTTTTCATTTTTCCACTCTCCCCCTTTTTTCTCCCTCTGTCTCCATTCACTATTTGCGTCAGACATGGGCGGGACCCAAGCGATATTACATGGGTGTTGCATGACAGATTTTGAGGGTAGGTCACTCCCATTATAACCCAATTACATACACGTATATCAGATTGACAGCTAATTTGCCCAATAAATGTGCTCTGTGAAATAATTTCCCTAAACAATACTCCAATGCACAATACGGAAGGCGTTTCTCAGAATCCTTTCTTTCCGCGACGTGGACCACGATACTGGATGTCTTACTGCAAATAACATTTAGCTAGCTCGCTCAGTTGAGAGAAACCTAGTTAGTCTGCTAAGTGAACTAGATTAATAAATGTTATTTTAGTTCGACTCTACAGCCATTGTTTTACTTTCGGAAGACGTTTTATGCCTTTGAGGTGGGATGCCGAGATCAAGATTTGTGATGGATCGTAAATAGGTAACTATCTAAATACATAATGTTTTGGATTAACAGCTATCTACAGTTTCCCCTCCTTCGTTGTTTTAGACGTGATACGGTCTCGGTTTCACAAGAAATTGTACATCGCTTTTAAGCTTCTGTTCATAATGGATGCCTGCCACCAGCACCCTATACTCGCAGTCTACCTGCCCATGTATTTCCTCTCTCGGTAACCTAGCAGCCGGCAGCAAACTCAGTGGGTTAAACTGATTTCTGAACGATCCAGATATGAAAAAAAAAACAATCGACACAGCATCTCCGGCTTGTTCAGAAAACTAGCTAGTTACTTCGGTGTTAACGATTTTGTGAAAATTGTGACTCGCGTGCCGTTGTCTAGACTGCTTGTTATCGGTTTTTGGGAATTTCCTCAAAATAGACATAACAAGACTCGTGTCAAGGTGAAGTAATACGTCATTAAAGTTTTATTGAGGGATTTTTGTGTTTGTTGTGTTGGATTACATTACTGAAAGTACACAATAGCAACAACCTTTTCGGGGTAAGACGTTTGATGAACAATTACGGAATACTTGACAGCAACTTGTAGTGCACGTGTGTGCGTGCCTCGCGCCGAATGAGCTGGCACGAGTCGAGCAGCGAGCTGCGCTGCCCTCTTTTAAACCACGCCCACTTCCTACACTTCCACAAGACGCTGTCCCGAGTTTGAGGATCGTGACCTGTACGTTGTCATTGGGGTTTTTTTTGTTTGTTTTGTTTTGTTTTTTCGTTGCTGCGTTTCTGATCGTAATTTTACTAAGAGAAACTAGATAGGGTAAGTAGCCAATTAAACCGCCGTCATATAATTATCTAGGAGGTGGACAGTAGACGAGGATACATTACCTGGAACTACTAAAGTTAAATCAGTTTGTAAGGTTTGGACTGCGTCTGTGAGTGAAAAAAGAGCCTAAAATGAGTGTGTACTCGTACCACGTGGCCACGACAGATTATGATTTAAAGTGTTGCCTTACAAATAGCTTTTATTTTGTGTGTATTGTTTTTGACAATTTGAATAGGTGCTGTCTGATCTGGAGGCAGGAAGGTTCTCTGTGCACCATAGCGACACTGTGACAGTTGAGTGCTTCTTTGTTTATGAACAAATAATACACCCTTCTGTTACTGTCTGGAACTCTTTACAGAATTATTTCCCACACAGGTTACTTTCCTTATTAGTTGACTTTGTTAAACTGATTCTTGCTATTTTTATTTCTTGCTCATCACGTTTCCTCAAAGCCAGTGCCATGGGGCACTGCTTAATGTGCTATGGAGTCAGTATCCAGTCCCGTTCGTTCTGATGTTGGTCTAGTTCTGTTCTTTGGCAGTGAGCGAGTACAGGATCACTTGCACTGAGGGAGCCCATGAGCACTGTCTCACTGTGGCTGTTTTCTTTATTTCCCAGGACTGTATCTTAAGTTGGCTTTGTGCTTTTGGCACGTGTGCGTTCAATGCACTTAGTTCCAGAGCTCCTCAAATATTTAGCGCCCTTTCTATCTGTGCAGCTGTAACTGGGCACATCTGAGCCAAGGGCAGAACTGGGTTTGACTTTGAATAGCAAAAGGGCTTGAAAGGAGCACTTTGTATGAATGAATAAAACAAAAAAAAAACAACAAAAAAGAAGTCTTTTGATGTTTTATTGCATGAGAGAGCTTGCAGGATATGGGCTGTGCATTCATGACTTTTGTAATTGTGAAGGCTACACAAACACATTTAAAGTGAGCCAGGAGAAAGGTGGTGTGAGTCATTTGTGACTCATTTAAACATGTAAACATGGAATACGTTTACAATAAAATAAACAGAGTATAATCTGCATTTCTTGACATTTTTATGTCTTCACTTTTCTCTGATATATATGAAGAGACACTTTGCCTTTAAGGATGGAAGTTTCTTCCTTCAAAGGGAAAGCAGGGTGTTTTCATATTAATTTCATGTTAACTTAATAAAGTTTGGGGATATTAAATGTATTTTTCCTGTTTAACTTGGTCTACATCTGTTGGAAAATCAGTAGTGTTTATATCTATGGAAGCACTGCCTAAAAATAGTCTACACCTGAAATGTGTACAGCATGCATGTGCATCTCGCCTCCGTTCAGTTATGGCTCCAGAAAGAAGACATGGCTACACAGATGGATGGTTTCAGTGCAGAGGTGTTTACCATGTTTACAAGAGTTCAGCGAAACGACGAACAGGTTCACCTAGAATTCAGATGATGTATAGTGCCTTTGTCTTGGGCGTTTTTGTTGCAGATGTGCACATCATCTTGTGTAACTTCAGATTTACACTGTAGTTAAATTAAAATTGTAGTTCATGCACTGGGCGTATTGGTACAGCCCTGCCACACTCTTTAGTCTTTAATACTTTCCAGCAATTAAAATAATGTTGAATACCTTATAAATGTGACTACATACTACTGACTGTTGTTATAATGGCCAAAAAAAAATTGGTGTATTACTGGAGACGTTAAGTTATAGCATTAATTATAATTGTGGTATATAAACATGGTACTGTTTCAGTTCCCACCCTTTTCTTTCTCTTTTCATTCTTTGTTACCAAGGAAGTTGGGCAGATCCAGTCAGCTATAATAAAGTTTGCAGTTAAATTAACAGGAAAAAAAGATTCTGCTCAAACAAAGAACTGCTTGTAATTAGTGCTTCTTTTTTGTTATATTTATGAGCAGATGGTGTGGAGGAATTTGTCCGACGGTTGATAAGTACAGAGTTTTATTTTTGGGTTTCTTTTCCAGCTCTTGGGGAGGGTGAGAGACAGTAGAGCTATGAGGGAAGGGGGAAAAAACCTTTGGATTATTGCAATTGAACAGTGCTAAGAGAGTGATACTTCTGCTTTGGCTCTCGCCCCGTCACTGGCACTCCTTCTGTTTACCAAACTACTGTTGCCATAGATATCGGCCTTTTAGTTTGCGTCCAACAACAGCACTTTAACACTTTGCTGACGTAGCTCTCTCTCTTATAGCTGCCTTTCTGACCTCGTGTAAAGGGTGGTAACCTAGTGAAAGTCCAACCCCTGGGAAGACTCTAAAAGGGAATGAGAACGTGGGCTGCTTTTTATGCTTTACACACAGACTCTTTTAGGGCAAGCACTTGTACACAGCCATTTTTGAGACACCAGAAGTACCAAAGGCTAACTGACCATGGTAGTCCTGTGCACTGGTAGATGATCCAGGTCTTGGTGGATCTCTTGCAGGTCTGTTAAAGTCTTAAGTTCAACATAGCAGAGTTTGGTGTGCCTGACGACGGTGATTAGGTTACCTCGAGCTTCTGAAACCCAACATCTACAAAAGAAAGGGAACCTCCAAAATCATCTTCCTGTGCTTGAAACTGGAGGATGTTTTAGATCGTCGGTTTTACAAGCCTCTCCAAAAAAGAGGATCTGCCTCAGTGATGTGCTGAATCCGAAGCCGCTGCAGGCGGAGGCGGCCTCTGAAAAGCTGTCTGCTCAGGGTCATACAGAAGATGTGCGTTATTTAGACTCGCATCACTTCATATCTATATGGAATAAAAGGATACTGCATGTTGCAGAACTTCACCCAGCAAATGTTCTGTGAATATCTAATGAACTGCAGATGTTCTGCAGTGGTACACTAGTTCTGGATGGAACTTTTCTCTCTTTTGTAGTCCTTCAATCATGAACGGGAGAGGTGTTATTAACTAGGGAGCAGGTTGAGCTGGGTTGATAGCTGGGGATGTGGTTTCAGTATTTCCATCTACGCTGTAGCCTAATTTCAACGTGAAACTTTTCTGTTCTGTATTTGTTCTTTTTCTATATTTGCTTTTGTCGGTCATCTAGGGAGCTGACAGCTAAGGGCTGTTGGGATATGTAAAGTTTTCTCACTGATTTACATCAAGTTAACAAACTTTCTCTAGTCAACTTGCCAGATTTCCCTTCAGTATTGCTGTCACAGCAGAGAGGTGTTTGTAGGACATGGCATTATCCTGTACCTGGAGAAATGGGGCAGATACATGACTAAAAATTAACGGGCTTTACCGAGATATAGCAGAATGTCACAATGGAGCTTAGTATATACAAAAACCTACACATAACACCTCAGGAAATAAAATATATTTAATCTGTGTGTAGAGAAAGAGAGAGATTCAAAATTGTAGTGAAGTACACAAGAGGAACAGGATCATTTTTCAGTCGGAGGTCTTTCATCAGCTGTGATCAGCTGTGTTCATTAAGCTGAGTGCTTCTGAAATTTTAGGAACCATTTTACATTAGGAATAAAAGATGTTTAAAACATTAACATTTATTTCATGGAGTTCTAGAGTTCAGTTAGTGTATATAATTTTTTTTTGTTCTAAAGCCCAGAGAGTATAAATGTTTTGAGTGTAGACTTTTTTTTTTCTTGCTTGATTGCTGCCATAGCAACAACTAGCAATGCAAAAATGTCATTTATGTAGTGTCCGTTATTATTGAAATGCCTTGCAACTGGAAATGACAAATCCTTCATTTTGATGCTCTGAAGGTGTTCAACTAAACCATGACCAAGCAATCTTGTGGTTTTTTGCAATGTAAATTTGATTACACCTCTTCCCACAAGTGACATAGAAGACATGCATGTGATGTATATCCTTTTGTGCTAATTATTTTAGTGGCTGTATAAAAAAAAAAAAAAGTACATGTGTTGATTACTTATCTGTTTGCATTGCAAGTTGTTGCTATGATGGCAGTCATGGGAAACCCCAAAGGAAAAAAAATCTGCACACTCAATTTTATACCCCCATGGAGTTAATGGTACACATTAAACATCTATTTATGTTCTAATTTATACTGGCTCCTTCTCCTACAACTTCAGAAGCACCTTGCTTGCACTGCTGATGAAGGAACTATGTCCGAAATGTCCAGTTTCTCTAGAATTCTGTTATACTTCACAACAATTTTGAGTGTATCATCATGTCCACACCCAGTAGTTTTAGTGATGACACACTCTTTCCCTCAGACATTGTGTAGGAGAGCGTGCGTATAGCCAAGCCGGCCCCTTTTGCCACATTTCACATGGTGGCTGGCTTCTAGCCTGGAGCCACAGATGCATGTTCCACAGTGGAGATTTCAGGAAGCTGAAAAGGTTCAGAAGAAACTCCAGATGAGCCAAGATGGTGCATGAAGGGAAATTCTTCCCCTGAACACCTAACAACTTAGCTTGAATATTAGATATTATTGATATGAACAGATTTGCACATATAACAATGTGCAATGTGGAATATCATTCCCACTCCAGCCCCCATGTCTGCACAGATATGAACAACAGCCAGTTGGAGAGGTAGAATCGGGCCCTGCTTCTAGTGCAGGCGAATAGTATAGAAGTCTCAGCTTTGGCTTCATCCCAACCGATGGCCAGGGTTACCACTATCTCGGAGGAGAAGTTACTGAGTGGCAGTGAGCTTGCACTGTTGGCTTTGCAGTTGTAGCTGCTTGTGCTGTTGCCCTGGCTTTCTGAACCCACAGCTGGTCAGGAACTTTAGCTGGTCAGGAATATAAGACCTTAAAGAATATAGGATGCAATGTAGTCTAAACTAGAGTTTTTGTTTACAAAGTTCAGATCATCTTCAACCTTTCTCAGATGAGCATTTTTGAATAGTACATGGCTTTCCAGCCACTACACATTCCTCCCGAGTTAAATGTCTGACCAAAGATGCAAACCAAATGTTTTCTACACCTAGAACAATGGGCCTGATTGTCACTGCAGTTTTTTCTGTTGATTTCTCCCCTAGAGTATGGAAAACTGTGTTACTGTACAATAGAATTTAATCTGCTCAGTTTTGTTGACCAGAAGGATCCAAATGAAGCTCACAGAAGGCAAAGCATGCAGAAATGCACTGGATTACATAAACGATTCTCTTTCACTACAGGGAACTTGAGCTGGTAAATGGTCCCTCTCCAACTCATAATATACAGCCAGTTGTTATTCATCAGGAAACTGTCCTCTTCAGTTGGTTCTTATCCACTTTGCATACTGTATGCTATTCAGAACCATGACTTCATGAACCTTATTATCTTCGTTCTGTGTTTGAGTAGTAAAACTAACCCTCACATATATCCGGAACCATTTTGAATACAGCTGTTCAACTTTTCCTTCCTGTCATAAGTGGGTTGCGTCCTGCTTCCTCTCCTCTCTGTTCCTTCCTGTTTATAATCTCTTGTTTGTTGATATCCTCCTCAGTGCTCCAGAAATGACCCATCCAGGCCCCCGTAGAGCCCTCCCTCAGTTCACGCTTGAGATCGCGTCAGTCCCTCAGCACTCAGCGGGCAGGAATTCTGGACAGGAGCGAGCTTGTCACGTAGCAAAGGCTCAGGCCCATCACTGTGTGTTTCCACAACTGGCCTTGTTACTTCATGACTTTCTGGTCATGTACTTTATGGTCATGTGAGACTGTAAATTGTACATTGTCTAAAAAATGTGCATTACTGCTGTAGTGAGTAGTCTAAATGCACTACACCATTTTGGAGGGAAATGTTTGGGAACCTGGTTTCTGTTTAGGTTGGGCACCACTTCAGGCAGTCTGTGATCCTTTAGCTAATGAGGGACTGATCTGGGAGCATGTGAGACACTTTGCACATCGCCTGTGTGTGGGGGGTTTTGTTTGTTTAGTTTTTTTTTTAAGGGGATTTGGATGCAGCTGTTTTCCTGTACAGCCAAAGTCCCATATTTCCAGATGAACCCACAGAACCCACCATTATGACGAAGGGTCCGCTGATGTCCGAGGGGAAACTGTTGCAGGTGCTCCTCCAATACCAGCCTTCCTTTGGCAAATCCTAATGCAAGTCATTTTAGACAACACAAGATGGTGTGACGTTAGCAGCCACGCTCACGGGTCAGACAGAGTTTGGACATTCCTGGGCGTGTGCACAGCTCCTCAGAGCGAGAAAGCTTCCAGGCCCACTGAGGAGAACCAGGCGAGCTTGGGTCGGTAGGCTCTGAACACACACACGGTTTTAACGGTCCCGCTGAGGGAGTGCTGCTGCAGCCCTGAAGGCTGTCCAGGGCTGGCCGTCTGGTCACTGGCCGTGAAGGCATCATTAATCTTCTGAAGTGAGTCACGGAGCTCTTGCGTGTTGTCCAGCCAGGGGAGTAAGCACTCACCACTGTTGACTCAGCTGACTGAGTGACACAAGCCTCACCGGAGCATCCATGCTGGAATTTCCCGTCCAGACTCTCTACAGTTCATGCCGAAACCGATTTTGAAATGAAAGCCGGGAGAGTAAAGGATGTAAGATGCATTGTCATGGCATGTACATTAGCCGATGACTGGGAATGAGTCGGTGTGTGTGTGTGTGTGGGAACAGGTTGAACTGGGGGGGGGGGGGGGGGGGGTTTGCGGACCATTGGCAAAAGGACCCACAAAAACAATGGTTTTGTTTGAAAAAGGGGGAGGGC
>JAOYMR010000017.1:8992108-9009054 GCA_025802075.1 Tenebrosternarchus preto
ATATACATGAAACAGCACTATATATATATAAACAGGTACACAGGATTATATACATGAAACAGCACTATATATATATATACAGGTACACAGGGTTATATACATGAAACAGCACTATATATATATAAACAGGTACACAGGATTATATACATGAAACAGCACTATATATATATATATATAAACAGGTACACAGGATTATATACATGAAACAGCTGCACAGCATTATATACATATAAACAGGTACGCAAACATTATATAGATGCATGGATGTACCCAGACACTCTTTCAGACATACAGTCCCGCTTTAGCTCCAGCTCTTCTTTCCCTGTGTGTCCTGCCGTGGTCCTGCTGACTGCTGGCGTCCAGGAGAACCAGAAACAGGCCCCTCCGGTGCCCAAGAAGCCGGGGAAGCCCAAGCCTGCCCTGAGCCGGGACAAGAGCGGAGAAGCTGCCGACAAGCAACGGCAGGAGGCTCGCAAGAGGCTGATGGCAGCCAAGAGAGCGCAGTCGGTCAAACAGAACTCGACGACAGAGAGCGCCAACAGCATCGAGATCTACGTCCCTGAGGCCCAGACCCGCCTCTGAGAGAGGGGAGGGCAGGAGAGGGAGTGAGGAGGGGAGGCAGCGACAGGAGAAACACGTGGGATGGCAGAAAGGAGAGAGCGGGAGGAGTGAGGAGACCGGCAACGAGGCAATGACGCAAATGTGCTCCAGTATAAAACGCTGCTTTTTGTTTGTTTGTTTGTTTCTGTTTTTTGTTTGTTTGTTTTGTTTTGTGGCAACATGTAATCAAAACAAGGAGACAAAGACAGTGGAAATTATGGACACAACACATGAAGAGCTCCTCTTTTCACAGACTGCCAAGGAAAACCTCATCTAGACTTTTAGTATGAATTATTGTTATTATTATTATTATTATTATTATTATTATTATTATTGATAATTATATGACCTAAACTTCATACCAGACTGTTAAATGTTGTTATATCTTGGATAAGAATCTACTGTGTAGCATAGAGCAGCTGCACCTTTTCTGCCTCCCACTGCCCCACTGAGTTTAGAAGGAAGACAGAGACCTCTGTAGTTTGTATAAAACACACCTGCCTACACACACCCACTCAGAGACTCCCGCCATGCATCAGCCCTCTCTGAAAAACTTGTCTTCCTGTTAATTCATTTGGTCAGTTGCTTTTGGTCCGCGGCCTTGTTTAATATCCGCTGTAGAAATCTCCTTCACCATGAGCTCGTGGTGATTAGGATGTTGTGGCCCCTGAATGAGGGTCCATGTTAAACTTTCTTCCCTGTGGCCACTCCTCCTCCCGCCTGCTCCACTCTCCTGTCGGAACGTGCTTGGGGCCCATGACTCAGCTGTGCTCCTGAGTGTGTATGTTCTGGTTTAAACCAAGCAGTACGTGGGGGGTTGCCATTAGATGAACTGAATGGAGTTTCCTTTTGGCTTCACTGTCCTGACACACCATGTGACCAACAGTGAACCAATGGAGTGAAAGAAAAATAAAACACATTTATTGCTCCTTTAGGTCTTTATGCCATTTGATCATGGGGGGAGGGGATGGTCATTTCCATGCTCTTAAGCATATTTACGTTCCAGATTTAATGGAGGTTGGGATGAGTTATTGTACGCTACCGCTCATAAAGACTGTAAACCTTCCTACTCCAGCAGGGGGCGATCTCGAGCATAACTCCCTCTGTACTGCTTCCCCCTGCTGTGTACTGACCACACTTCACAAGCACCGTCAGCCTGGAGTGCTGTCGAGAAACCATGCCAAGAGAAGTGTTTTGTTAAAGTTATTAGCCATAGGTTAGGTGACATTTATTTCTGTAAGGAAATCTTCATTAACAAAAGCCTAGTGACATGTTTTGGCCTTTTATTTAAAATTCAGTCTTTGTGTACGTTTTTCTTCTTCGGACATTTCACTATCCACTATCCATATCCTGCAGCAGCAGCAACAGAAATCTAGTTCGAAAAACAAACAAACAAAAAAAAACACCCTTAATGGAACCCTTGGAGAAATAGCACACCTCTGTGGTCATTTTAGGCACTGCAGTCAGGTGATGCACTGTAAGCACAAGTCAGTGAGCCAATATATGGTTAGTGAACACATTTTTTTTTTTATAGTAATTTGTTCTCTCTTCCTTGTGTGCTTTCATTTTAACATTACATTACTCTCATCTAAACCCATCAAAGTGTTTAATGAAAATATCATTAAACTCTGGTACTTTACAGACTTTTGCAAACTGTTTGGCTGCCATTTCAGGCTGTTGAAATAGTTTGCAATTTATGTCCCTGACAATTATGGTGAATTAAGCTTTTATTAGGCTTTCAAGAAATTTGTGGAGAACCCTCATAAATATTGAGTGTTTTAATTATGAGACCAAAGTCACTTGAAGCTCAGCCTGTTGACATTTGGATCCAATTATGGAACCAGACAAAATTCTTCACTGCTAGGTGTTTCCAGGTTCATCATACTTACATCAATGTTAGGTGGCAGTTCAAAGAGCTTAATTTATCCGTATTGTTTTAGTAATGGTTGTGATTTTTGAGGTTCCCACTAAACGGTGTACCTCTTCGGTTATTAGTTTAAACGCTCTGTTGGACCTAAAAGAACACATTGTTTGCTTAAGGGTTAATTTGGTTCACGGTCAGCAGGAAGGACACGACACATCCGTAACAATATGGCTTCAGGCTGGTCACCACACAGTGTGATGTGTCCCCTACACATGTGGCACCAACCAGCTCCTGACAACTGGAGGGCTTTCAGTCCTTTTGTGGGTTGAAGGTGCCTGTAGGTTTACAGTCACAAATTCATAGTGCAGCTCTAAATTCAGTC
Source organism: Tenebrosternarchus preto (assembly GCA_025802075.1). Classification (NCBI taxonomy): domain Eukaryota; kingdom Metazoa; phylum Chordata; class Actinopteri; order Gymnotiformes; family Apteronotidae; genus Tenebrosternarchus; species Tenebrosternarchus preto. Next base: position 8,994,955 of record JAOYMR010000017.1, read on the forward strand.
CAGTTAAACACGAGTTCTCATCAGATGCCCCTTATCTCTATTTAAAAAGCACATAGGCAATTTTTGACTAAGAAAGAACCACCCATCACCCCTACCTGCTTTCTTTAAGCACACACACAAATGCTGCATACAAGTAAATGGTCAAGTGAGTGGGTCCTTTTGTCTGTGGTGTTGTGTGTTTGAGCCAGCGATGGCTCCCATGGCTGTTTTGTGATAATGGTGTGAATGGGATCTCGTCTGTCCCCTGCCTCTCCCCATTTGGCGCGGGGGTGGGGCCATTGACGCCTGCGGCTTTGTGAGCCGACGGCCTGCTGCCTCTCCCTGCTCGGGGTTTAAAGGCACGTCTGACGCATCTCCGCAGACCTGCCACCATCAGGCCCAACTTCTAACCCAGGTGAACCCCGGCTTTGAGAGCAGGCGACGGGCTGTGTGTATTCTGGGTCTGAAACCTGCACAATAGAGCAGGCGTTTGGCCAGGAGCAGCTTGTCAACTGTTGGGGAAGAATCACCTGCAGTTTTAATAGCTTTACTAGGACAAAGTGTCTAAGCAAATGATTTTACTTTTCATGCTGTTTAAACTCCAAAAACAGCTCTTTGAGACTTCTGTAGGTTCTAGTAGTGCTCGGTATTCTCTGAAGGTAAATTTAAAAAATAAATAAATAAATAATCTGGGCAGCACCAGCACACAGGTTTGTCAGAGAGGTGCAGCACACCAGCTGTGCCTGAACCTGTAACTGCATCCATCATGCTTTTATAAGAGACAGGGTACAGAGAGCTGAAAAGATGAGGACAAGAGATTTCTGATGTTTGCGAGGATTTGTCCTCTGTTTTAAAAAAAAAAAAGGCAAATTAACATGAATCTACACTACAAGACTTAAAAAAATATTTTTTCACTTACACTAGGTGAGCGAGAGAGAGAAGAGAACGGAGAGCAAATATCAGAAAGGATTCAGATCCACAGGTTTTCCTCTCAACTGTAGGTTTCCTTCCAAATCACATTGTACTAAGAGACTAAGAGTAATCAGGTCAGAGGGATTGAAGCATTTTCATTATTACACTTATGACATTTTGTTGCTTGTTCATCTTTTTTTGCTCTCCATTTATAGTTTGTTCCTGGGATTTCAAAACTATTTCTCAATCAAGTAACCCTAACCCTAACCCTAACCCATCTCGTATTAGAGGGTTTCCCTTAGGATCACTGGACCATTACACTCCATGTCTTATAGGACACGGATTGGGTTTGAAAGCTCTAGAAAATATTTGGAAATCTGTATCTCGGTTGTGTTTTTTTGTTTTGTTTTGGGTTTTTTTTTTGTTTATTTCCCAGAAAATCCCCACATGTAGAACTGTAGGGCGTAAGCTATTTTGGAAATTATTTTAATTTGAGATGCACTCCGGTCTGTTCACGCTGCTTGGATTCTAAAGAAAAACTTTTTATATACCTCTTAAGTGACTGACCCACAGCTCAGTGCAGATAGCATTAGGCTGCAATGGAGGGTCGGCCCCACCCCCGCTGATGGGTTACAGGAAGCCCAGATAGGTGACCCTGCACTGGGACGCAAGGCTGCACTCCTCCCTGGTCTTCATAAGCCTAACATGCAAAAATGAGCTTTTCTTGCTCTCAGCATCCTGTCTTTTTCTGGCTGTGCTTTGGGTAGGACGGGGCCCAAGATGAAATCAATACTCTTAATGCAAGAGTCTGTAGCAAAAAAAAAAGAAAAGAAAAAAAATATTCCTATAACAATCGATAATCAATATTTTATGAGACAAGCACATATTTTACTGACTAGGATTTGTTCGATATCTCTAATGCTATATGGATTTTAGGCTGTGTATGTCAGGGTCTTTGTTTTAGTAATAAAATGGAGTTAAGTTAACAAAAAAGCTGTCTGTTGTTTTTCCTCTCTTCCCTCTACATATTGAATTGAATTCTTTGGTGTAAAGGTTGAATAGGCTAGCAGGCTTACAAAAGCAAGGACATGCAACACTTCACACTACTCACTCAACAGTACCAAAGGCTGCTGCAGTAGATTGCTGTATTGTCCTACTGCCTACAATAAACTTTATGATTCTTTTATTGTTGCTAGTGTGCAAGCTATATATAGCCACTTCTACTTAACCACTGAAACGTAACCTTGTCGGAGCTCTTCAGGAGAGGCAAAGTGAAATAAAATACTTTCCATTTTTTTTCAGCGCATCAAGCACGATGAGGTAACCTTGGCGAAGTTCCAAGATTAGTATGAAGTCAAATTTAATTGTACCCCATGTTTATTTCTTTACATTTCTTTTCACGATTGAAATAACTACTTTTTAGATTAGACCATTGCTTGGTAAATCGAGGGAAAAAAGGAGGCAACGATAAACTTTGGAAGGCTGGCGCGTGTGCGTTCTAGCGCATTCCCAGCGCGGGGTTTGCCATATGCAAGATTAGAAAACAGCATCAGTATGAGGATGCATCAATAGGACAACACACTGATTTTCTTTTTTTACAATGTTTGCCTTTCCCCCTGACACACCCGTTCCTTTTTAGTATTTTTATCTCTCCCTTTATGTATTTGGCCACATATTTCCAGATCACGGTTGTTTTTGCACTAGAAACCTGTACGGTACATCTTTTTTCCATTTCGATGCATTCTTAAGTAAATAAGGGCAGGACATTCTAAATTAATATAAAAAGGTAAAAGCTGCACACCATACAAATAAGATGCCCGGAATGCAGACATGAATCAGACCGTAGGGCAACCCAAGCCAGCTATAGGCAAGCTGCAAATACTTTTTTATTTTTTTACAAAACGGGGCCAATGGCAGGAATTTGCTATAAATATTTAATTTCGATAGAAAAATAAGTAGGACTACACCTAAAACCGCTTTTTAGCTTCTCGATCATAATTATCATGAAATCAGAAATACAGATAATTAAATCTAATTAATTATCACGATCGCTTAATTTGGTGCAAATCTTTTGGAGGATTTTTTATAAAATAAACGCATCAACTCGACTGTCACTCATTCAAGGGTGATGACATAGATCTGTCTAACAGCAGACCAAGTCTATGATTGGCTCGTTGAACCACTGGAGGAGGGTTTAGGGACTACTGTCACTAGCAGAATAAGAGTTGGCGTATCTGTATTGCAGGTAACCAGGACGTATTTGTCAACAAGATTTTATGCGCTTGGTAATATGCAAATGGAAGGAAACCCACTCGTTAAGAAATTATAGCGCACGTCAGCGTGTTCTACAAAGTGAGGTGTCGAATCAAGGTTTGTGGAGATCGAATGCGTGCAACAACACCTTGTCTTGGCCAGAAAAGATCCCCTTGTCACCGTTTTGTCGGAAGCACGCATTTCTTCGCCAAGGAACTTCGAAAGCTGCGGATTTTTGAAACATTATCCAACAAAGGATGAAATCTGCCAAAAGAGGTAATGAAATTTGACAAGTTTTATTTTTCACAGCGTTCTTCTCCGTGGTCGACGGCTGGCGAAGTGCGCGCGACTGTTGGTTTTAAAAGGAATGTGGCTTTTTTGTTGGGAGCAAATGCAGCGTGTGTTTGTGTTTGAATGTGGACGCACGGCTAGCTAAGCTAGCTATCTTCGGAGACAAGCATGGTGTCCATCTGGCGCTGCCAAAAAGGACTGTTGTGCACGTTTAAGAGAGCGCGGCTGGATGGATTCTTTGTAGCCACCATCACGCGACTGTAAAGCCTCTGACGTTATTATTTTTCCTGTAAACGTTCTGATAAGAAATCAGTGGATTCTTTGTGCCGAATTATCAGTCTTGTTGCATAATGTGGCTAATTGGATATATCCCGTTATTGTTGACTATGTAAAATATGGTTATTTGGCCGCCGTTGCGTGAACTATGCAGCTAGCTCTAGCTCAGCTAGGCTATAGAGGTATTGCATTTGAACTAATGGGGTAAATTCGAGTTTATGGTATTGGATGTAAAAATGATAGCTAGCTCTCTAGCTCTTGTAACGGTGACGAATTGCTATCATTGGTTGGTTGCACGCCTGGGAAAGTTTGTCGACGTTCTCTCGAGCGTCCCGGCCCTCGTGTTACTTGCGTTTGTAAATCTGAAATGGTGCTCTAAGTTTTCGTGGTAACGTTGCGAGTCCAGTTTAGATGTATGGTTTAAATTGTGAAGCATTACGTGACGTTTATGCCTTAGACGCAGTATATTTAACGAATTCACCCTCGCAATGGGAGTTATCAATTGTTTTACTGTTAAGTTCATTTATATATCGCCAAGACGGTTTAAAGATGGCTAGATTATGTAGCTATGTTTGAAGCAAATTCTTGAAAACCTCAAAACTTTTTAATCCAGCCAACTAGTTATCTCTGTTGTTTGACAGCAGATCAATCCCATAACTGAGCCCAGCCCCCCGCACCCACAAAACAACTGGCAACCCTTTCATTTATCCTGGTGTTGCCGTCACTGTTTTTATCCCCTTGTCTAGTCCAACTAGCATAGCCAGCATAAACATCGCAGCAAATTAGAAATCGTCGTCATTCGCACAGAAACTGTTGAGTTTGTTTGCGAATCGATTGTCACTGTTGCTGTTAACGAAATGGGACTGACGCATGTCTGCAACAACGACATCGATACGACTGTAGGCTGCATGTCTGCAGGAGGGAGGGGGGGGAAATGCCAGCTTTGTCAATGGAAACGACCACTAAAACTCCTCACTGCTTGAGATGGATACTGCACACACAATCTCCTTTGTTAGACGGGAACGTAGGAACTCCCACATTTCTAACTGCTCTTAGGGTTCAGGTTACACCAAGAGGGGGAAGACAATCTAGACAGCCGCAGTTCTGTTGAATTGTTCGCTGGCTAAAACAGTTCTGTGGCAATATTCAACAATCACGTTTTTAAATAAGTGATAAAATCGACTGTTTTAACAGTTTGTAGGGGGTATTTTGTTTGTTTTGGTTTTATTGTTTTTGTTTTTTGGACACGCGTGCCAAGTATACCGCAGCACTCAAATGTCAAAGAAGGACCTTTATTACCACACGTAAACATGTACGTAGTTTAGGTAGAAATCTAGTGTTTATTTTTCCTCTCTAGTGGTGAGTGTTGACTTTCCAGCTCATCTGTGGTTCCTTTACTGTGTTCACCACAGTCCTGATAATCCTCACCCCCTTTCCTGCACCAGCGCATCTGTGCCTGTTACTCTGGTCACAATGCTGGTGAACCCACACCTACCACCTATATAACTTTTTTTTATGGGCATTAAGTATTTCCTCTAAATAAAATATTTTCTTAATTATATACTTACAAGGCATAGAATGATATTAGGTAGATGCAGCGTGTTTAACTTGGATTAATTTCCTTAATGTAAGGTTTTTATATACAGTTGTGGATAGTTTTCTTTTATAACTATATAAATAAAGAAAACTACTTTTATAATTAAGTCCTAAAGTGAAACAGTTGTTAGTTTTCACCTGTGGTCGACTGGGAAAACCTAGAGTGGTCTGACTTTTTTTTCCCCAGGTTTTGTGAGGGGAATCAAAGATGAGGCCTAGGTCATGTTGGGGAGGAAATTAAAGGGTGGGTAGTTGAACTCACACCCCCCCCCCCCCGGAAGAAAGTTTGCCTTAACTTGGGTAATCATTATCGCAGCTCTGAAGATGCCTGCTTTGAGCCTTTGTAAGAATATACTACTCACACCTAGTCACACTCGGTGCCAAATGTTTTCTACTTGTAGATGTTAATGTAGGGTTTCATGGATCATGGTCGAAAATCAGTGATTTGTGAATCTCCGTTGAAACATCTTAACCAGCGGTTGCCTTCTTCCAAAGTTGGTGTTCCCGTACGTGTTCCTTTATTCTCTTATGAGTATCAGTTTGAAAAGGGATGACTTTGGAAGACAGAAAATAGTCATGGGCAACTTGAAGCCATGTTTATAAGCTAAATGAATTACTCAAGGACACGCTGTCTGACAGTAAGCTTTCAGTACACCCTTATCAGGCTGTGGAGTTTGTTAAAAATCCTTGCATACCATAATATACTAAACTTACCATCTTTGTTTCATTGCATGACTGGATTATGGAATTTTTGACACATGCCTTTGTTGGAACATCGCCATAGTCTCTCTCTAATTGAATTATTACCATCTATGGAGTCATACCAAACATCTACTAAAAGGGAATCGGTCCATGCATGCCAGTCTGCGTTTGATCTACCGTTTTGTCAACATGGCTGTTCATTAAACAAGACGTATCCATGTTGGCATAATGGAGGAAAAGCAGATCTGTTCTCTTGTTTTCTCCAGCTGGCATTAAATGCATCTGTGCGTTTTAATTTGAGGTTAACGAAGTCCTTTGTTGCCTTGGTTCTCGCAGCCTTTGAAGAGGAGCAGGGTGGTGAGCTGGAGCTCTCCGCCATGTCGGACAGCGACCCGTGTGAGGACGAAGGTTACCCGCTCAACTTCTCCACCAGTGCAGCAGCAGCGTGCGGCTCGGGCAAACGCCGCCGCCGTGGAAACCTGCCCAAGGAATCCGTGCAGATTCTGAGGAGCTGGCTCTATGAACATCGCCTGAACGCCTACCCATCTGAGCAGGAGAAGCTCAGCCTGTCTGGACAGACCAACCTCTCTATCTCGCAGGTAAACGTCAAAACCCTGCCGTCTTGGCCTGCTTAGCGAGCGGCGCCTGCACCGTGTCGGGTCCACTGTCCGTGATTGGACACGGGGACGGGCCGCCGTCAGGACGGCCCAGGTGTGCTGACGTGTGTGTGTGTGTGTGTGTGTGTGGGGTGTGTGCGTTATCTCGTCTCGTCCTGTCCTTGACTGAGTGTCGGGGGCCCTGTGCTGCTGTCAGGGTGTGGGAATGCAGGCAGCAATGCCTCCCTGTGGCTTTGCTCTCGTCTCCGTTGGAAAGCCTGAAGTTTGCAGTCCCTCCACTGAAGGGCTCCGTTATGAACCACCGCCACAAGCTCTCATCACTCTGAAACTGCTGCTTACATCCAGCTGCAGCTCCGCAAATATCTGGGTTGATGCTACTTGCGTCAGTGATTTTTGTCACAGTAAGTCTGTGTCACGCGGGACCGTCCTGCTGCGGGTCTCGCTGACCCTGCTGCAGTGAAGGCAAAGGCATGGCACAGCAGAGCCTTCGTAAGAGAGGACCGTGTTTGAACTGAAGGAGCAGTAATCGATGTGACTCAAGAAACACTTCAACTTGTGCACCTTCGTTTTTGATGGTCAAATTATAATGAGTCATTGGTTAATCTTTGTATTTTCTATTGAATGAAATGGATTTTTTTTCCCTTCCTTGGTGTTGGTATGTACCTGAGGTTTGATGTTCATCACAGTGTAGAACAGGTCTGTTTTACTACCATGTCATTCTTTTGTTGTTTTTCTGTCAGATCTGTAACTGGTTCATCAACGCCCGGAGGCGACTGCTTCCCGACCTCCTCAGGAAGGACGGCAGAGACCCGACTCAGTTCACCATCTCCCGCCGTGCCGCCAAATCGGACAGCCGCTCGGTGGGCTCCGCCTCTCCGGAACACGCCTCCCCTCCCGCCGTCTCCATGCCCTGCCCTGCCGTTATCCTGCCCGCCCCTGCTCTCGACCTCAGTCTGCTGGGAAACACGGCGACGGCCATATTGGCTGGAGCCGGCTGCCTGGTGGGCCCCGGCACGCGGGGCCAGGACCCGGGCGTCCAGGCCCTCATGCAGATGGATACCCAGGGCTTCCTGAAAAGGGAAGGGCTGGCAGGCTGCCCCGAGCCCAGACTGACCACCGTTCCCGCCCCTTCCTCAAGCAGCCCGAGCCTGGGAGCGGTCAGCCCTATGGGGGTGCTGTTCAACACTCCGCCGCCCACCCCCCCAGAGCTCTGTCCCCACGATTTCAGCGACCTGAAGCTGCTGGTGGAGGCGGCACTGCAGAGGGCAGCCGAGCAGGAGAAGCAGAAGCAGAAGGAGCAGGCGTGCCCAGTCCCGGCTCCCTCCGCAGCCCAGAGCGATCGCCGCGAGCCGGATGGGAGGAGCAGCAGCCCAGGGGTTCCTTCCCCGGATGCGGTCGGCGCTCCCAGCCTGGAAGGGAAGGCCGTGCTCCCCGTGTCCGTGCCTGTGCCGAGCGCCTCGGCTCCGGCCGGAGATCCTGGCGTGAGTCTGGCCGCGGTGCCCCAGAGGATCGCTGGATCGGTGAGCTTCGCGCAGAGCGGCGTTTGGAGCGTGGTGCGAGCGACCAGCCCGTCTGCCAGCGGCGTCCCGCGCTCCTGGAGCTCCCAGCACGTGCTCCACGCGGTCAGGGAAACGGTGAACTGAAACGAGACGCCCTACGGGATGTGCGTGCGTGTGTGCGCGTGTTCCTGTGTCCATTCACACACAGTTGCTAGAGACGCCGGTGAAAAAAACATTCCTTCTTAACCATTTCATGAAATGCAGCAGCTCTGTTGTGGATTGGCTGTCTATGGTTGTCCAGATCATTTTAGATAAGGACTGTCTGCTGTGTTGTGACGGTGATGTTGGTTGTTGATCTCACGGTTGCTAGACAACCAGCTGGCAACTAAACTTCTTCCGACTGTTGATGGGACACAAACATCAGCTTATATTGAGAAAAGGATTTTATTTTTTATTTTTTTGACCTTTTAAAAGACTTTTAAAATTTCACTACATTAAATGTATTTGGGGTCCATTTTATGATTTCTGCACAACAGCATTGGATAACATTGGGCCTGACAGGGGAAGGAAACGTGGTGGACCTCACATCAGCACAGCTTTCTCCTTGAAGGAAAACGCTCAACGGGCATTTTTAGTTGTTTTTTTGTTTGTTTGTTTGTTTTTTGGTAAACCAACGGTTTTATCGCCAATATCCACAGACACCAGCATAGCTAATTATGTGATTTAAAAATTTGGTAGCAGCCGTCAACCTCAGTGTTCTGTACAGCTCTGTACCGTCTGACTGGGCACGATGCTTCGATGGTCAGTATGGCTCATGTTTTTCTTTCAGGACTTGCATTGGGACTTCTTCCAGTGGCCTTTGCTCAGTATTTGCCTTAGAAAACGCTCAAAGTTCTTCTGTACTTAAGAACTGTGCTTAGACTGTGTTTGCCTGTACACACCACTGTTCTGTCCTAGGGCTAGGTAATTAGACTATTATGTAGCATGGCTAGCTAATTTTGTGTGTGACTCTAGAATGCTCCTCATGAACCAGCATGCTTTAGTGTTGGCTCACTGGTGCTCTGTATATCTGTGCCGAATAGAGAAACTGGGGGCTGGATTTACAGTCTAGTCCTGGACTTGATTCTGCTCAGTCGAATGCAGGACTGGCTCCTGAAACCCCTTACATGGTGTAGCCTCGTACATTAATTTAATACCTCATTCCAGTTGCCTGAAACCACTGCAAATGAGACCACTACTTCCAGATGTTCATTTAAACCCACGACGTTGTCTCTGCGTTCCCAGTCACTTGTATGTTCTGCACTTTATTTTTGTAGGTCTCTTCACGTTAGCAGTACTTCAGTACCTGAACAGTAGCCCTCAGACTCTGCTCACTCTCCGCAGAGGTTGTGTGTTTTCTTCTCAATCTTCTGAGTCTTGTGTTTGTGTACTTGATGCCCATCGTGTGTGTGTGTGTGTGTGTGTGTGTGTGTGTGTGTGTGTGTAAGATCTAACGATGGGCGAGGGCACATGCCGCAGGTCCCCAGAGGCCCAAGCTGCCGGTGGAGCTGAGAGGCTGCTGGAATGCGGTGCTTTACCTGCTCGTGTGTGTGTGGGAGGGAGAGAGAGAGAGAGATGTATAACCTAAGAGAAGAGTGAGGTATATGTTACAGTGATCAATATGTGGATGGCTGAAGACACGCCCTTTTGGGTTGCTGTGAACAGGTTTTATATTTCAGCAGCAATAGGTTTGTTGTCCATATAGACTGGTACTATTGTCCTAGAGCTCGTCTTTAAACCTATATTTAAAGGGTATACATCTGTCCTGCAGCGCGCTCGTGGTGTTAAAAGCTGCGAGACGACATGGACGTGACTCTGTAGCCCTGCCGTCCTGAAGGACTGCGTCAGGCATTATTGACGAGGTGTTACTTGTGCGTACAAATGCAAAAGGTTAAACTCTCCAGAAGTCTCTGCTGGTTGGCATATTTTGAGGTATTCCTTTACAGCTGGGTTAGTTGGTACGTCTGGAGGGACATGAACACGGTTGTAGGTGTTTGTCAGTACAGTCCTGCTTCACTCGCTGGTTTATCATCTCCTCCCCCAGCTGGGTTGGTGCCACTTCTTTCTTTGGTCATAGTTTCCATGAAACTGTTATGTATTGTTGCAGATGTCATATTTGGCCCTGAATCTTATTTTTAAATGTGTTTTTTGTGTTTCCATTATTTTTATCATGTGCATTTGTGCCTGTGCAGGCAGTGTGTATTACCTAATGAGGGGCCTTTTCTTACCATTGTCTTTTTTTTTTTTTAATTTTTTATGACTTTCCAAACTAAGCTAACTTCCATTTTAGTGCTGAAATCGTTTAATGCTGATCTGTAATGAGCTACTCCAGTGGTTTGTGCTTTTTTTTCTTGATTATGGTTGTGTTTCAGGAAGCAGGCTTTTTAATCCGTAGCGTCTTTGATGTCTGCTCGTTTTCTGCAGTACTGAACACGTCTCGGTCTGTCGTCATGTTTTTGTCAGCATTGCGTTGGTCTCTCAGGTTGGGCCGACCCGGCTCTCCGTGGGTCGGCCGCGGCGCTGACGGCTGCGGGGACGGGGAGGGTCAGAGGTCGGTAGTGTGTTCGGACGAGGGTTTGACGGGGTTCGGCGTCGGCTTTCTGACCCGCCTCTCAACCGGTAAAACCGGTTAAAATACCGATAAACCGGTATTTTAAAACCACTACTTTAAAAACCACTGTGAGCATTCTGTTATTTTCTGCATTACTGGAACAGTGATGGGGCTGGATGTTATACGTATATTTTTAAAAGATGCTCTATTTTTCCACTTCTGTAGAATGACTGATGTTAATATTCTAGACACTGTCTATTTAGTTGAATGGATCTTGTAGATGCCAGTGTAAAATGCATGTAAATATCTATTGGGTCAGGTTTGTCTTTAATTCTGGTTTTTACTAAATATATCAAATGTGTAACGCTCTCTCTATATGACCAAACGCATCAAGATGGATGTAAATACCTTTCGTTTCCTCCCTTTCATGTATGAGTATTGAGTAAATGAGTAAGTGGACAATGAACTTGGCCTTTGTGCCTTACCTGAGAACAAGGGAATCTTCCCAGCATTTTCTAGAAATCTTTGGACTAGTCTGTGCAATATCTGCCTTAAACTTATGATGTGTGGTTGCCTGCACCCCACCCCTTTTTGTTTTTACATTTCAGAGTAATAAAAGTTAAAAAAAATACAAAACATGGATGTATGTCATGACTCATCAGGGAGAATTTTTAAATGGGAATATTAATTGACTAGAGGGTCTCTCTCTTCATAGCCTAATGTCTAATGATGCATCTCTTGTCAAATTACAAATGTTTTAATTTCACTTCAGTATAAAACATGGAAAATGACTGGTTGTCTTCCATCTGAGTGTGTGTTGAGGTTTCACGCAGGCAGAATTACAAACTCAAATGTTTAAGACTAATTGTGTAGTGAAATGACTACCAAAAGTTCTATGCACGCACACACACACGGGGCATTAAAACAGGGGTACTGGGTTGACTCTCAACATATGAGAGTACTTTTTTTTTTTTCCTCTGAACTGCAAAACTATGTCCCAATCAATGCCATACAAGTACTAAATGCATTTGCACAGGACAGTGTTGCACGTAATACGTTTTATATTTTACTGATATTTACTTGTTTTTTGCAAGTGACTCCACATAAGCACTGAATACCTGCACAAAAACCAGCACACAAGCTTAAGGATTACGGATTTATTTAACGGACGTGAATATTTAAATGACAAATGCAGTTGTATCGATGTGAATATGACCGTGACCTACAACTGTGTAAGTGATGATTCTTCATTTGTCTCCCTTATGTACACACACCTCTGCAGGCCGAGAGTCTTCACGGGTTTTACATGTCATCTTTGTCTTTGGCTCCATGCTTGAGGATGCGAGTGAACTCGGCGTAGTTGAAGTTCCCTTTCTTGTCGATGGGAGCCTCTCTGAAGAGCTCGTCCACCTCTTCATCAGTAAAGCGATCGCCCATAGTGGTCAGCAGCTCCCGCAGGTGATCCTCATGAATTACACCTGTGGGAGGAGGGAGAGATTTAGCAGTGTGCCTGGAGGGACAGGACTTACGTAACTTGCTTCTCTTCTTTCCTACGGAAAGCACTTTTTTTTTTTAACGAAGATGAAAAGTCTGCATTAGACAGCGCCTTTCCACAGCTGAGGCCTGATTGGCATCGTCCATCACAGCTACGGAGGCGCCGTTCAGAGCATGAACGCGATCTTTAGGTTTAAAGCCGATCTTTAGGGTGAGCAGGTGTGGCTCACCGGATCCCTCCTCATCGAAGCAGGCAAAGGCGTTCCTGATCACATCTTCGGGATCCGTTCCATTCAGCCGTTCTCCAAACATGGTGAGGAACATTGTGAAGTTGATGGGACCAGGAGCCTCACTCATCATACCCTCCAGGTAGTCGTCCGATGGGTTCTTACCTGCACACAGGGTTTGTGAACACGATATTAATCCAGTAGAAGCGTGTGGATGCTGTTGCTGCTGGGAGCAGCTGGCTGGTGAGTCCAGGCTGAGAGCAACCATAAATTACTTTCACTATAGCGAGTTTGAAAGATGCAAGTTAAAAATGTAAGATGAGGGCAAAAAATGCCACAGGCTATTAAAAACTACATGCATTTCTATACTGCACTTCCAGGCCCATCGTCATGTTGTGACTTACCCAAGGAAGCCAACATGTCGTGCAAGTCCTCCTTATCGATGAACCCGTCCCTGTTCTGGTCGATCATGTTGAAGGCCTCCTTAAACTCCTGGATCTGTGACTGGTCGAACATGGCGAACACGTTGGAGGTGGCCCTCTGGGGCCTCTTCTTGGTGGTTTTCCCCTTGGCTCGTTTGCTGGACATGTTGACGTTCTGGCTGGACCTATAGGAGAGAGGGGAAACCTTGAATGCTTTGGAAGCAGACCACGAAAGGTCCGTCCCTGGGGCTCCGACCGGCTTCAATTTAATCCCTTTGATTCCATGTGTAGTTACCAGCATTTAAAAGAAAGTACAGCTTTGGTAGGCAGCCTACTGCTGTTCACAGCATGGGCTTCAGCCTGAAACTGGTGGGATGGTGAAAGAAGAAACGGGAGGGAGCATCACGGATCGTGCCATGGAATGCCGTCTCTGTTCCAAACCACAGGACCAGTCCTAGGAATTTTTCTGCCGACGTCACCTCTACTCATGTAGTCATGGCGTTTCAGGAAGCCAGTGCAGTCATGTGAAAGCTACAGTGGAGTGGGTGAAATGCCTGTTGCTACGTCAACCGTACAGCCTTGCTGAGGCTGTGGGGAAGACTGTGTATATACATGCAAAACTATGCGATCGAACTACGGTTATGCTTTGGCTTCAGTTGAGCAGAGGCCAGTTTCCACTTTTCTTCATAAAGAATAAATTTTTCTTAATCCTAACTTTTCTTTGCGTGTTAAATTTAATTGGTCTCTTCAGTTATTTTAAAAAAAGCTATTGCCGTGTGTGTGTGTGTGTGTATGTGTGTGTGTGTGTGTGTGTGTGTGTCCCACTCTATCTGGGCATTAGTTTACATGGTTAAAAATGTGCCTTTTTACAGTGCAACAGAGCTCATACCAAATGTACATTATAATGATTCATTTAGTATCATCATAAAGACAGATACACCACTCTTGTACGAACATCCCTCGGTATTCTCTCTCAGATTCTAGAAGCTTGTTTCCTGTATGAATTCCTGTCCAGGGTTCATATTTCAGTCCAGTCAGAACCTGACTAAAATAACCCTTCACAACATCCTCAACACAAAAACACACACTGACCATTAGCTGCTGTGATGATAGCCACAGACAACAAGCATCTCAGTAACCGTCTACTGCTGTGAAAAACAGAAGTGCAGCCGGGGGGGGGGGGGGGGGGGGGGGGGGGGGGGGGGGGGGGGGGGGGGGGGGGGGGGGGGGGGGGGGGGGGGG
>JAOYMR010000017.1:9009281-9020581 GCA_025802075.1 Tenebrosternarchus preto
CAATTTTTGTGTTTGTTTTTTTCAATCTCCAAATATATTCATTTTTTCCGTCTCTTTGTTTTTAAAAATTATGTTCCGCCCCCCCGCCCCCCCCCCCCCCCCCGGCGTTGAACACAGTACCCTCAGGTCCTCTGACCTCACACATGTGCCTATTTTAATAAGGAGAGGAATCAGACAGACAGGTGGAACCCAGCTATGACTCATAATGTAACAGAAGGCCATGCGCTGTGAACTGGAGCAGAGGGTGATGAAGGGACTAACACAGGGAACGGCAAAGTGAGGTCATGGCCCTTAAACGTGATAAGTGCATCAAAGGACCAGCCGTTTATTTATATACTTATTCAAACTTCAAGGGCGCTCAGGACATCACTTGTTTGTGAAGGACATAATGTTGCTAACCACAAATACAGTGAACAAAACATTTATGATGAATGTTATGCAGTATGTCCAGCAGTCAGGCAGGAATCATTCATTTTCCTTTCTAAACTTTCACTAAAAGACTTAATAAAGGCATATTATCGCTCAGTATCACCTGCTCTGTTAAATAAGCAAATGCTTGTGAATGCCAGGTTGCTATAAGCCTTGTTCAGTAGGTAAATTTTTTTTCTCCTTTGGTTGCTTCACCTTTGTGTCTTCCAGCAGGGGCAATAAAATGTCCGCAGCGATATTCAAAGTGCCACTTCACAAGGGCAGTTTCACAGTCTGCTTCTGCTCTCTTAAAGATAGACTTATTCTCCACTCACTTAGTTCCCTACTTCACTTTTCTTCCATCATTAAATTTGTTTGTGTTGGCAACACATTCCAGGTCACCACATAAGCTTAAGTGTGCAGTGCCAGCTTGTGTGTGTGTGTGTGTGTGTGTGTGTGAGAGAGAGGGTCGCTTACCAACTCAGGAAGTTACAAACAAGGGCTTATCTGGCTCAGTTACTGAAATGAAAGTTTACAATCACAAATATACAATAAAACCCCTCAAAATTGCATTCTTTTTCTGCTTCCCAAGGTTTTCATTATACAGGGATCACATTGTTGGTGAGAATACTAATCGCCTTGAACTGGGGAGGTTCTAAGTGTATAAAGATAATTACCATCCTAATCACAATGTAGCAGTGATTGCTATGGTTAACTAACTAACGAACGTTCTAGAACAGTTCTACGTGTATACAGATGATGATTACCTGCTTAATCATACTTTAGTATTGTCTTGTATGATTATGTAGCTATTGACTTGGTTTGTGTTCCTGTTCATTTAACTATTTTTGGAATAAATCAGCATTGTTGCTCTTCTGAGAAATGGCGTCCATTTTCTTTCCAGGCCTTTGAACTCAGGATCTAGTCTTTGAACTCAGGATCTAGTCTTTCAAAACACAAGCCACTCACTTTTAGCCTCTGAACCCAGCTAATTCTGACATCAACAAACATCAGACTACATACAGACTGAGGTCAACTCCCAAAAAAAAAAAACAACAACAAGGAAGGGGAAAAAAAAAAAAAAGACGTGCAATCTGTCAAATCTGTTAAATGCCTCCTTTGGGCCAAATGTCTTGCTTTGGTCCTGCAGCTCCTAGAAGTGAAATCTCTTCTTACTTTATGCATCATTCAGGTGAGAAGAACCATTACATACAGAGATGAGGGGGACCATGAGTGAATGACAGAACATGCCTGGCTACCACTACAGCCCAGCACTGCCACACATGGACTGGGAGTACACTAACCTGTTATATGAACAGCATGTACTGAACAGGTCATGGGAGGGCTAGAGAAACTCTTGCTTCTACTCTACTCCGGGATCCAAAACCACAGTTTTGACCACAGTCCATATCACCCTAAATGACACATGCCTAAGTTCAGCTGTGCTCACCCTCTGCTCTGAGCTCTTACGCTGAGTTGAACTGACCATGAACCAGTTTCCTCTAGAACTGCATAACTGAACATGCGTCAGAAAGCTAGATCCATCAGAGCCAGTGGCAACAACAGTGGAGTGTATTACATACCACGGTCTCGTTCTACTGAACAACACACACGGCATAACGAAAAGGTAGAAAACTACTACTCACCTTGCCTTCAGGTGATGAAGTAATTTCCCCACTAGACTTTGGGAGATGAGCGTGGTAGAGAGGGAGGGAAGCAGCCACTCACCCTGCACAAAAGTTTGTTTAAAGCATCAGTTTAGTATTGCACCCCTCCCATTTTGCCTCTGGCCAATCAGGGGCCCAGGTTTTCCCAAATGGGGCTGGCCCAACACAGGGATTTAGCCATATAAGGAAAAAGAATGTGCAGGCTGTGGCTTGTCCCTCTGCCTGTACACCACAGAAAGGAATAGTCAGGAATGGGGCCGAATTGACAAAAACATAGATAAGGATGACTTTATTTAGAGAAAAAATTCTGGGTTGTGTGTACTCCTCTGTGTGTGTGGCGAGGGAGCGTTGACATGGGAGATGCTAATCAAAGTAGTATTCATTTATTATTATTACAGAACCACACTACTGTCCACAACAGCAGTAAAACACTCCTTACATAGACAGAGTCAATGACCAAATACAATGGCCAAATATCCTGGAGGTAAATTCCCTCAGTTTACTGAACCCTGTTTCATTAATTGATCCAATCTTCTGTTCTCTGTTCTCTGCTCCTACCTGAATACCTTTCTTATCTTTTGAATGCTCTTTCACAGTTGTTCAATGTAAGTTTTTTTTTTTCAGCTTTGTAGCTTTAACTATAGCCAATACATTTGACAATGTGTGTGCTTAGTAAGACTGGATTTGATGAAAAAACAGATAGGATTAAGAATAAAGAGCCAAACAGAAAGAGTGATAAAGTTTTTCTTTTATCATTTACATGATGTTTAAATGGGGTGACATTTTTTCATTAGATGTTTAAACACATTAAATGATATCATGTCTATTAGATGTCGCTCAGAAGAGTTTACTGTGGCCTGTTTAAAGTTTTAGATGAAGAATGTTTACATAGTGCTTGAACAGTGGCCAGAGTAGTAATAGATCTGCTGTTCCATAGCAAAACAGAGGAGTGGAGCTGGGAGAAGCACAGCAGATAACACACTCGCCCACAACCATGTGCTTATAACCCTCCCTACAACCATGTTCAGGTCTGTGCTATTCTCTGACTGGTATAACCAATACCTATGCTTTGCCAGTAAGAGTCCTTGGGCAAGTCTCCTAATGCCACACTTTCCTACTTCTGTAACATGCTTGAAAATCGTAAATTATTCTGGATTAGATTGTTTTCCAAATGTGTAAAATGTAAACGTAACGGTTCGGTATATGCAAATACAATCAAGTCACAAACAGATCTGATATGACTCTTGCTTTGTGAAAGTGACAACTACAATTTGTTTGTGGTTACATATCCATTGGGTTGCCAAATGAAAAGAGAATTAATATCAATTGCACAGTCAAAAGGTGGCCTAGCCTTTTTTTCTATAAAGCACCTTGCATAAAACTCTCTAGTGTTCTCAAAGTGTGGAGATTCAGTTAAACTAATGCAGTAGGACTTAAACCCAGTTAAATAAGCCCAATGTTTATACAGGAATTAAGCAATGGCTGGAAAGGTTATGGGAAGAGCTGTTATTCCACACGAAGCACAGAACTGTATGGTCCACATTGTTTTAGCAAATTAGTGTACATATATCTTGTAGTGATAGATGTAAATTGTCTTACTGTCTTGTTAGTTTAGCCTTTGTGTACTGTAGGAACGAGCGTGACTGAGACAAACACTTGTCCAGTACGACAGATTCTAATTGTGATTCTGACAGTAAAATTGTGTGAACTTTCACATTTTGACTGACACTTGATGCCCTCTAGTGGAAATGAGCGGTATTGAATAGATTTGTCTTAAAAACAGCGGTCGAACAAGAGAAGGCGTGTCTTGATATATCGTGGGCATGTATTGGATAAAAACTGTGATTGACGTGTTTACCGATTCATCGTGTTGAACGTGTGCCTTTGCGTCCGGAAGTTTGAAACGTATCTACAAGAACTCGCTATTGAAAAGGTAAGAGCGTTATTAACTTATCTATATATTTACGTATCTGGAATGGTTATTTAGACAAATATAATATAACCAATACGTTGACTAACTAATAAATCTACCACAATTCATCAATCGGTATTCTATCATAGCTAGTTAATTTCTAGTAGCAAAATGCTTTTTATTTATGTTTAGCTTACAGTCTGTAGTTATTATTTTTTATTAGTATTCTGATTTAGGTAACTAAATTAACCTTGTTAGCTGCCAAACCCAAAACTCATGGTTCTTAGGTTTGTGAATTTGTAAACTTACTTGGCGAGCGATAATGTGCATCATTCAGTTGTTGTTTTGTTTATAAATTAATTAGTTTATTTATAAATGTGTGTTTTCTCTACCTAGCTAAAGCTCGAGATATATCTAGTGCAACGTATGTTTTATTAGTTATTAGACTTCTTGTAACTATCTATCTAACTAACAATAGATAAAATTTGCCACTTGTTTCAGGCTTGAAACACATAGCTTGCGAACTTAAATCCAGTAGTTGCAAACTCTCAGTCAGTACTGAGCAAGTCAACATGTCAGCAGGCAAACGTTCACAAAATACTGATGTGTTCCGAGTTTTTACTATTTCATACTTTTCCCCTAGACATTTGACATGTAGCAACATGGACTTTGAGGCTAGCAAAATAAACTACATCATTTCGTAAAGTTGGAAGGATCCACTGAATAGCTTAGCTAAGCAGCTCAGACGTTTTAAAGAAGAAACGTAGTTGGGTAACTAGGTTAAAGGCCCCTTTAATATTTTTAGTGCTACGAAGTCTATGGACGTTGATAGGAATGTAATAAGTTGGTCAGAAATGGGGATTCATGAACTGGGAAAATGTCTTTTAAATGTTTGTTTGTACAGGATATTTCTAAATCATAGGAGCGAGTCTGTTTCAGATTTTAGTTGAGCCACAGCGACGCTCCCATGGACACTAACTAAAATTGAACTAATTCAGCTTTTGGAAAACAAAGTCACTTTGGAGTGAAAATATCTCATTAATATTGCAATTTTTATTCCATATAAATGAAAGCACCACTGTTTACACTCTTTATATAGTATGATAATGGATCACAAGCCTTTACTGTTTTTAATTGCCTAAATTATTGGCATTAACCTAATTTATGTAATTCTAGTAAATAAGCAATATAAGCAGCTGTAACTTACACACTCTGGAATGCGATTAAAGCGTGGAATTCATTTAGATCCAAAATAGTTAATTATTATGACTAGATTTATCTACATGTAATCCGTTTAACCTGTTGTTATCGCTTTGATTTTATGGTGCTTCATTTGTACTGTCACTTTTTATTTGTCAAAACAGCTGAAAATAGTTTTTAAATTCTGTCTTCAGCACCCAGGCGACAAGTTGAGACGTCAGCAGCACACACTGTTTACATTAACCATTTCATTTTTTTGATTAAAAATCGTTTACATCGTTAAGCCAACACGTTATGAGTTTTGTGTAAAGAAGATACACTGTAGGACAGGCTGCTGCTAAGCCAAGCCTTGATGAGCAAGAGGAGTGTTACTTAATCATTGAGGTTTGGGGAGGAACTTTGAGCCCAGAGGACAAGGATTGCTCAGGCTGAGGTACATGGAGACTGTGGGCTACTTTCTGATCCCTCCTGCTTCCAGGTTTTACAGTGTGCATGTACTCAGTCAACTAACCATTTGCTGGGTGTTCAGAGTTTTCTGAAGCCTGAAGCTACTCTTCTGTTTGTAAAAGATTTAATAGGAAGCGAATGTTCAGGGCAGGGAAAGATGTCTGTCATCTAATTTGGAATTTAATTTTTTTTTACATCAGTTGGCTAGAAATTTTAAAACAGAATTGCCTTACATATATGAAGAATATCAGTAAAAATGTTGGGTTAGGTAAAGCCTCCCTACACTGTTTCATCATTATCATAGTCCATCCTATTCTCTGGTGTAAGTGAGATGTCCCAGCTGGCATTCAGAAGCTGATATAATGGGTCTTAGTGCTTTATTTCAGAGCCAAACTGCTGGTGTCTGCATATTCTTTCAGTTATACCCACAAAAGACAGGAAACCTACTGATATGTAGAAAATGAGCTGTCTTACTATGCTGTGGTCTGATGCACTACATTAACCACAGTTGATTAGCTCATCATCCCATTGACCTTCCTCACACTCTCTTAGCTCTGGAGTAACAGCATTATTTTTCTATTTCCTTTTATTTGATAACCATTGTTTCACCTCTAGCCTTTGTGCACTTTCACACCATCACCTGTCCACAAGTAAACACACAGGCTGCACCTGGTTTGTGAATCAGCACAGAAGCACGAGTGAAAAGAATGGCTGAGTCTGACACAAACTGTTGACCTGTCATGTGCAGTAGGTGTGTGTGTATGTGTGTGTGTGTGTGTGGTGGTGTGGTTTTTAGAGACAAACTATATCTAATTTATGTTTTGTCTTTGTGTTGTGAGTGTTTATGAGGAAGAAAAAGAGAGAAACAGGTTTTTAAAAAAAGTGTGTGTGTGTGTGTGTGTGTGTGTGTGTGTTTTGGAGTGGTTAATGAAACCTGAGTATGCTGGGTCTCTCAGTTTTATCAGCAGCATCCCTTTTTTGTCACTTCCACATAGACTTGACACAAACACTGATAAACAAACTCAGTAAACCCACAGAGAGAGCGAGTTCCTGTATTTGCACTGGCTCGCCTTAAAATGGCTACACCAAACACTGTGGAATCCAGATGGTAGTCCTGGGAGATGGCTGCATTCAGAGAGAGATGGGTGTAGTAGCTGGTGTAGTAGCCTAGGAATGTGTCTCAGGTTTGGGGATGGAGATAGGTTTGGCTCCCGAGTGTAAAATGAATCCCGAATACCTGAGAGTATTAGACCTAACAGGTAAGAGGAAGGTGTGGCCTTCATTCTGGGTAAGGGATCTTACTTCCTCCTCCTTGAAATCACAGACTGATCTGGAAAGAGCCTTAAAAATACTGTCGTTATTTACTCAGCAGACTGCTGCCCTGCCATTGTGAAGTTACTCTGATCTAGATCCACTCTAGATTGAGTAATAGTTGGAGTAATAATAATATTGATGAGATGGATTAAGCTGTAATGATTAATTATGCTGAGCATGGGCATTGTTTATGGTTTGGGTGTATGGTTTATTATTTTACAAAACGGTTGTGTCAAGCTACTTCAATAAACGATAGTTTAGCAAAAACTACCTAGTTAAAATGTAAGAGTTAGAAGTAGCTTCGGCCCAAACATTTCTGAGGAATAGTGCCACTAAAGCTGACCTCCAGTTTATTTAAACAAAATGTAGTATTAGGACTGACAACTTAGACAATGTTAAAACCATCCTCCATCTTTCCATGTTTACAAGTCTGAGTGCAGCATGTTCTTCTGATCTGTAATCTGATTACACATGATGAGGTAAGATACTTTTCACCCTGAGAGGTCAGAGTTTGAGTGTAACGTTTTTTTAATCATGTTGGGTCTTGTTCCTGAAGACCTGACTGGTAATTAAGCACAGAACAACGGGGGAGGGGGGGGGGGGGTGAGTCAGAGTGCTTGTGAAGTTTTACTAGCATAAACATTTCATGTAGGTTTAGCCTATTACAATCCACTGATATCAAGGATTGTCTACTCACAGTCTAGCTCAAGGCCTTGATTCCTTATTAAGCCTGCAGAAAATACCTGTTGACACTTGGCTGTATGTCTGCATTTTTAGTACAGATGTAGCTGACTTTGAATTTTGACTGTCAAATTGTATCTTGTTCTATATGAAGATTCAACTCTTAGTTCCTATTTTCATATGGACTGTCTGGAAAATCAGAAAATGCATTGGCATGAGCTTTTGTTATTTTGACCACAAAGTCAAATGCATCATGAGAACATATTTTAGTATTTAAACAGTAAAAGACTGCATAAATAAATAACATACTAATCAAAAGCCACACAAATGGACGGATCACGGACAGATGACTCAGCTCATCGGCTTCCATGGGACAGCAGTCGTTCCAGTGAAAAACTGTCATCATTTTTGTGTGGGCTGTATGGCTTCAGGTACTACCTGCTCTTTGAATAATGCATAATGCAGTTGTTTTTTGTGTGTCTGTGGAACACTGCCAATCACTGCCTTGCTGTTACCAAAGGCACATGTCCCCAAGTTATTACGTAAATGTTTGTTTACGTACTTGATACCATGAGGTTATTACAATGTAGTTAAAGTTATGAGGCCGCTGTGTCGTTTGATAAAACGCAACAAAAGAAACTTTGCGACTTATTATTGAATGATATCGTATTTGCATATTTAAGTATTTGTAACCTGTTTTCTGTTTTTCTCTGTGATGTTTTTGGTGCTGTGAGCTTAAATGCTTTTCGAAGAGCAGTCAGTCATATTGATCGTATATCCTCTCATATGTACTCTTTAACGTAGTCAATATTAAATCTAGTAACTTAAAGTTCCTATTACCCTCCCCCTGCCTCTGTCTCTTTCTCAGTCCCAGACCATGAACTACGTAGGTCAGCTGGCAGAGACGGTCTTTGTAACGGTAAAGGAGCTGTATCGTGGCCTGAACCCAGCCACGCTCACCGGGGGGATCGACGTCATCGTGGTGCGGCAGCCAGACGGCACTCTCCAGTGCTCTCCTTTCCATGTGCGCTTTGGGAAACTAGGAGTCTTGCGCTCCAAGGAGAAAGTGGTGAGATACAGGAGCATCTTGGGAATAAGGAATTCCCATCTAAAGAGCCGGTTCCTTTGAACTGACCAGGAGGTTGGATTACAGTGTTGGATTATGTTGTGGTTTATCCTTTGATGTCTACTACCGTTGTAATTTCAGGTGGATATTGAGATCAATGGAGAGCCTGTTGACCTGCACATGAAACTTGGGGACAATGGAGAAGCATTCTTTGTTGAAGAGAGTGAAAATTTGGAGGTATTTTCACTGTCAGTGTGCTGTACATGTCTGTGTCATCAAAAACGACACAGTCATACAAACTAATTGACCTTATTTTCGGAAGCTGTAATACAATTGAAATATTGTTGCTTCCTTTCTCTCAGGTGGAAGTGCCAGCTCACCTCTGCACCTCCCCCCTCCCCATCGAGGTTTCCCAGGTTTCCGAGGTAGCAGAGTCTCCCTCCAGCACAACCTCGTCTTCCTCCACCCGGCGGAAAAAACGGAGACGTAAACGCGCCCGGTCTGATGCGCACCTCCGGGAGGACGGAAACTCGTCCTCGGAGGAAAGGGAGACACTTGAGCAGGAGCTCAGTAAAGAGGAGTTTGTGACACCTATGACAGCAAGGTCAGCTTTTGTATTCAAGTCGTGTTTAGAATACTGTTGATGCCCCTGGCTTTTGGTGTTATGTTAAAAAAGTTACTTTTGTGGATCAGATCTTGCATTAACAGTAGATCAAATCCAATCTACGTGTTCATTTTCCAGCAGAAAAAAGATTTAGATATAAATGAGAAGGCACTGCAGTTTCTGACCTCAAGCCATCTCTTGTGGATTAGGTTTCTGTTATGAATGCAATTAGTATGTGTGTGTTTTTTGTTTATTTGTTGTTTTTATGTGTTTCCACAGCAAGTCTGTGTACTACTCTCTTTCTGAGGAACCAAGTGAGGATCTGATAGGAAGTCAGACTAAAGACCTGCACCCCTGCTCTGATAAAGAGTGCTCTCCTATTGAGAGGTAACAACACTCATTTTCAAAGGGTCTGTATTCCAGTAGAAATACCTGAACACTTCCTGGTTCTCTGTTCTTCTCTCTGTCTTTCTTTCTTCACAGTGTTTTCTTTAGTCGCCCCTCGTCCCCTAAGAGTGACTCGGAGTTGCTGGTGAAACCTCAGGAGACATCAGGGCCTCAAATGCAGTGGAACTGGGGTGGTTTTCCCAAGGTGTTGTACTTACCCCTCTGAGGAACCTTAAAAGAGACCATGCTGCTCCTGAGAATCAAAGTCTAACTGACGTGTGTCTAACCCACAGGTGTGCCAGACAGAACGAGCCGGAGACCTGCCCCGCGTTCCCTCCTCCCCCTTCCTCTTGTCTGACCACTCTTCCTTCATCCCCTCTGACCACGGTCACTTCCGCACCATCCAGCGGCAGGCCTCATTCGACATGGAGTCATCCCCGCCTCTGTCAATGGTAACTGTGCTGAGGCCGAAACCTCGGACTTTAGTAACTGAGCCTTGTCTCTTGGATAACTTGCCTGAAATTTCGTATTCCACCCTGAATGAGACGTCAGAGGTTTCCCATCCGAGGCAGCAGGCCTCTCCAGTCAGGCTGGCCCAGGTGGAGACACTACAGCCTGCAGACAGGGCCAACCTGCAGCCCATATCTGGTCTGGACGATTCAGGTGGTCTGAGTGATAACCCCGTTAGTACATGGAACACAGACTATAATCTCAAAATGGTTAATCCATATAATTCTGCTGACAGCACCAGCTTGGTCAGCAGTTCTAATGCCGTTAGTGCAAACACTACCATCTCAGATTCCCTCGACCACCACAGGAGCCATGATGACACTGATAGCTTGGGCCAGACAGAAGTATTAGCTACCTCAGTGGGCTCAATCGGTACAGCAGGAAAGGCGGCTTTGAGCGAGAGAGACAGCGGCATCAAAACCTTCACTGAACGACTTGCTGAAGAGGAGGAAGGTGCAGGCACAGAGACCCAGCAGACCAATAAGGAAACGCAACCCATGAAAGCAGTCATCCACTTAGAGGAGACGCCTGGCATTTCCCAGTCTCTGTCTAAGGCAGCAGAACCCCAGGAAAAGAAAAAGGGTGGGCTTTAGTACCTTTACATCCACACTGAGAAATTTGTGATGAATTGAACTGAACAGAAACCATCACTTTTCTTGAAGATGAACACGTTTCCCTTTTCACCTCTCTGTCTCATTTGAATGATGCGTTCAGGCAAGCGCAGTCAGCACTTGGGCCCAGCAGACATCTATCTGGATGACTTGTCCAGTCTCGACCCGGAAGTGGTTGCACTATATTTCCCAAAAAGGTGAGGCTTTAAATACCTCTGCAGATTTCGGTGGCCGGTGGCACACATGCTGTATCATGAGTTAATTCCTTGTACTGAATCTTTGCATATATATATAAATGGGAACATATCACACCTATTTTGGCTACCCTGCTTCCTGTTTGTTTTCGAACTGATTTTAATATTTTGCTTTTTGTTTCTAAGGCATTGAACGGGGTAGGTCAAAGCTATCTTACTGACCTCCTGCAGCCTTATGTTCCATCTAGGTCTCTCAGATCAGCTGATCAGCTTCTTCTGGTTACTCCTAAGTCTAGGCT
>JAOYMR010000017.1:9024365-9038365 GCA_025802075.1 Tenebrosternarchus preto
ACCCTCCACACCCACCCCTGCCCCCCCCCCCCCCCCCTCTGATTAATTAATGCTAGTCAGTCATCTCTCATATTCCCTCACCTTAACCTGGACACTAAAGAAAACAAAACATATGAATGTGTCCTCTGACCCACAGTGCAAAGCAGTGCCTTTTATATACTAGCGATGTTACAGTATATGCTAGAATACATTTGTATACAAAGTAGTGTCATTACAATGTACACCACATGGTGTACTACAATGTAATGACTGGATCTGTACATAGCTTAAATAAATTCCACTCTTCTTTCTTTGCCAAGCAAACATGTATGAAAGAAATATTTAGTAAGCTGAGTGGGGAAAAGTGGTATCTCTTGTATTTTACAATTCACACATGCACACACTCAAACACATGTAGTTGGGTCTCTGTCTAATCACGTCAAACCTTTTACATTCTTGAAAAATGACTTGTATTCTCAGGGTTTGGCTAATATGTCCAAACCAGTCCAAACCACGCTCTCCTCTGCGTGAAATTATGCAGCACTGTTGGCAGAATAACCGAGATGATCACGTGGTGTTTCAAGCTGATTCACTTCTATGACTGTAGTGTGCCTTCAGATAACTTTGTGCAATTAAGTACCTACAGTGGCAAAGATTTAAACATTAAATGTCGGTGACATTATTCAACAGAGATGAGAAAGGAATGGCGTTTCAGACAATGGATGTGCTTATGAAGTAATTTATATTAGTCAATTTATTCACATCCGACTGTTTATACCTTAGTAATGTCATTCATTCATTTTGACACGGTTTATTTAAACGAATGAGAAACACTTGTAATCATTTGCAGCATTTGGCTGACGCTTTTTATCCAAAACGAAACCTGTTTTGTCTTTAAAATGCTGTTTTTTTTAAATGATTTTTTACATGCTGGTATTTTTAATTCATGACTATAACCTAGTTGAACTTGTTCGTAATGGTATTGCTTTTATGGTTGATCTTGCATTTATTATTATTTAAATATAGGAATGTGAAGATTAATAGCGTAATAACATAAACTACTGTCTGTGTAATGCTGCTTCTTTCTACTAACGTTGGACTCCGACGAGAAATTGGGCCACTCTTTCACTCTGTTGTAATGTTTGTGTTTGTAATAAAAAGATTAACCTTGAAAAGGTATTCCGGGGTAAAAGTGGGCGTGTCTTAGCGAAAGACTTTTCCCAACAAGCCAGTGAGGAGACAGCGTCACGACGGTAGTCGTTAGTACGAGACTGCGCTGGCAGTTTTTTGAAAACCAAAATTGCTGTATGGCTTGCTAAGACTTCGTGTTAATTTGGGATATCCCCTGTGTTGTGAACGAATTATTGATTTTAAATATTTTGTACTAAATATTAAGCAGTTTCCGTTAGGGATCCACCTTAAACAAACTACCCATGATGTGCGTAAGGAATTCGTTCTCTTAGTTAAGTAGACTACTCAAAGAGACGAAAGAAGAAGATGTTCAAGATTTACTAAACGTGATGTTAAGGTTGGTTTTATAATATTGTGGTCAATCTGTGACTTCGATTCTCATAGTCTACAGAAACTAGCCAGATGTTGAGTAATGAATCTGTTAAGTATATCCTATTGTAATTTAACGTCGAACTGTTGTGGCTTTATAGTATATTTGATAAACTGTTCGTTGCATAGCGTGCCTGAATAATTAAACGGATTTTAAAGACCACAGGTTTTTTTTTTTTTCACAAATCTTATGCATTGTGAGATATCGAAACGAAAGACTCGACTATATTTACATTTATATTTGCATTTAGCAGATTATCCAGAGCGACTACTCGGCACATGTGCAACATGCTTGACAGTGGTCGTCAGTTTAAGACGATTAGCCATTGTATCTTGGACTTCAAATGGCAAAAAGCGTATTTTGACTTACCAGTATTTCGCTTTGTTTCAGAGTGTAGACAGACGTACACCATTGCTTTAGGTTTTTCCAGTAGAGATTTGGACCTGAAACTCAGCTGCTTCTGTCTATTTTTCGGATCCTGTCATTCTTCTCTGTAGACATTCATTCTGCTGTATATATCTGGAGGAGAACTGAAGTTTAGCGTCACTGTGGAAGGTGAGGTACCAGAATACAGAATTCCCAGAGAGGAACCTTAAACTGAACAAGCAGCTAGAGGTGCACTCCAGAAAAAAGTGGATGTAGAGATGGAGCACACTCATTGTTGTTCTAGCCAGGAGAAAGATGAATTTAACAGAGTGGATGACCTGGAACAAGGGGGCTCTACAGCAAACTCACCATCTGATGAGCCAGGCAAGAACAGGCTAAAGATAACTCCAGTGATGACACACCTCCAAGATAAGATTACATGTGTAGATGATCTTCTGGCCAAGGTAAAGGCAGAAGAAGCTGCAGTCAAGGCATCAAATACTGCCCTTAGAGCAGAGGTGAAGTCACTACTGGAAGAGATGGTGGAACTTCTGAAAAGCTACAGCACAGCAGCAATGGAACTTCTGGAGGCTGAACTGAAGCCCAGAGAGGAGGCTGTGGAAATCAGGGTACAAAAAGTGTCAGGTCTTCATAGGCAGCTGAAGGATACAGAGCTCCAGGCTAGCACCCTTTTGGAGGAGCAAGATGACACCAGATTCAGTGAAGGCATTAAAGATATTGAGATGCGTGCTGCCAGCCTGATTCCAGAACCTCTGGAAATTGCACTGAGCGATGCAGAAGGTTCAAGCACCAATATGTCTGGCATGTATATGGAAATGGAATGCCGCAATAACCAGCTCCGTCTCAATCTTGGGGCTGCTCAGCGTCATTTACGAAGTATTCTTAACCCTTCAGAAGTGACCTTTGATGCAGAGACTCTGCATCCATGCCTGCTCCTTTCCGAAGATCTCAAAACAGTATCTTTTACTGTTGCCAAACAACCTTATCCACCTGGACCAAACAGGTTCACCAGCTTCCTTCAGGCTCTGAGCTCTCAAAGCTTCTCCAAAGGAGAGCACTGTTGGAGTGTGGTGGCAAAAGGCTGCCCCTGGGTGCTGGGAGTGTGTTATAGAGGGTTGCCTCGCTCCGGTAGTGTGAGTGGTCTAGAGAGCAGCACTGGAGCTTGGTGTCTGATGTGGTGCAGTAACTTACTCAGGGCGTATGAGCAAGGACAGGACATGCCACTTATACGCACCCCGTCTATACAGAAGGTGGAGATCCGTCTGAGCTTTAGCAACAAAAGTGTGGCATTTTATAGCATTAGCAGCATCAACGGAGCCAAAACACACTTGCATACTTTCAGAGTGAGCTTCACAGAGCCTGTCTATTTGGCTGTGAGGATGATGTCTGGCCAGCCTAATGCTCGAATAACATTGTGTGAGTAACCTGTTTATAATGGTAGTTATTACGTTTTTGTTAGGCAAGCAAAGCATTTGTTATTCTCAGTTACCGGAATACATGTTTTCTGACTTGATTCAGTCAGCTATGCAACTGTTATCTGTAATGTTCCTACATTAAAAAATGAAAAAAAATCATTGTTTTGTGTCCATTTCTTCATTATTAAGAATATTATTATTGTTGTTGCTTTTATTATTAGTAGTAGTAGTAGCAGTGAGCCGAAGTTGTGTAACTAATAACGTTTAGCATTGTAATGAATATGTGATGACTTTTTGGTTAGGACTCCAGACATGTGGTGGCGTTACTTTTATTTTGAAATGTCATTCGTCTTAAACTCCTATTCTGAAGTAGATCTGCAATCACATGCATCAACGATAAGTTGAGTCAACAGCGGAGATCCTGTTCGTTACTTTTATGTCGTAGCTAGGTTACTTGGCTGTTTGAATCAGTTGTAAACAGCAAAGGAAGATTGAGTGAGATAGAGATAGATAGCTAGCTAGCTATGTTTGCTTACTGTCCTACTGATTGTACTACGGAACACATCTGCTCTTGATTTGAAATTATTCCAAGTGAAGGTAAGTAGTTAGCTAGTATTTTATTTGTATATATATATAGCTGTTAGAGTCTCAGCGAAGCATATATCTACCATTACTTAAAGCTACGTTAGAAGCATAGCTGAACAAGCTAGCTGGCAAAACAGCAGGCCCTTGAACAGACCGATGAAACGCTATCACAATATTAGCTAGCTTCTGTCAACAGATAATTGTTGGAAAATAACTTGCTACTGTGATTAATTATTCACACTTGGTAGCTCGCCAACGTTATACGCTGCCACCCAGCTGCCACCAGCAAGCCAAAGTTCGTTAGCAAATTGGTCCTGTCACTCTTACATTAAGCTAGTTGGGTTCTGTAGCTATCTCTAGTTAAGATATACCTGTGCCCGCTCTACAATTAAACATATTCGTACACTTTATTTGCTACAGCTACGAAGAAATATTTTCGCTATTGCAGCCTTAACGCCATGTAAACAACACGGGTATGGTATAGAAACTTTGTACTGAACGCTAGCTAGGTAGCTAGCTAGCTAACTAGCTATGTCGTCTCTTCCGGGCCAAAATAGCTCCGTTAGGTTAGCTACTTCCAAGCGTTGCTGTCAGCTGTAACAGCTAGCAGAGTTACTCTCAGACGTGAGTGTCAGCTGTCTACTATATCGCATGAGAAGGTCTACTACATCGACTCCGATTTAACATCTGGCGAGCTAACCTGACATGCTAATGTTAGCAAAACAGCTAGTTACACCCAGTACAATTTTTGTGACGTTGACTTGGAGCTGCTAAAAGCGTCGCAGTACATAAATTACAAAATGCAGCTAGATTTGTAGTTTAGTAATTTATTCCCTTGGCTAAATGGCTAACGTGAAACGACTAAGAATATGATGGTGTTTTTTTTGCATTTTAGCGTGATAACCTTGAAGTTAAGATGCTCAGCTAGCTACGTTATTACGGTTTCAAAGCAACGTTTATTTACCATATAAATTGGTAAACAAATTGATTGTATTACTCGTTACCGCCATTCCCGCAACTGCTTCTCTGCGTTTTATTATCTGAAGGCTAGGTTAGCTTAGCCAATGTCCCTTTCTGTCTCGCTCGGACGTTCATGTGCGTCCATTAACTGTAGCTTGTAGTGCATTAATATTGGACCAGTTGGGAGTAAATGTTGTATATTGTCATTAGACTTTGAATGCAGTATGCTGGACACGGTGACAGCGGCGGTGAGGTTTGCACAGTACGGCAATGGTACCTCACTTCCAACTGTGGAGAACACGTCGGTCGTGCCTTCGTGGCCTTCCGAAGCCAACATCACCCAGCCACACCGGTGTCTACAAATCCTTTACGAAGACATTGGCAATTCAAGGTATGCACGCGTATCAGGTAAAATGAGAACATTTATATGGCATAGAAGTTTGTGATGGTTTTTGCTGCTCTTCTCTCTTAAAGTAACGACTTGATTACATTGTTCTCCATTACTTCCTCTTTTCTACTCCACAGATTTATGACTATCTGTTTTCTAGGGAAATTCCAACAGTTTAAAACAGTAGCTTTCAGTTTTGAATGTGATGTGGGTGAGGTTACTTGTTATATGTTTTGGTTTTCACGTGATGTTTCAGAAGATGGACACATTTTAATTTTTCCTCCTGCCAACCATGCTATAGGTGTATTACAACAATGCTCTTATAGTTGTAAACAGATTTTGTTGTACTAATCCTAGTGTCTGGCCTTTGTATCAGAGTCCGCTTTTGGGACCTGCTCTTGTTGGTGCCTAATGTGGCCTTCCTCATGTTCCTGATATGGAAACTTCCATCAGCACGTGCCAAGATTCGTCTCACCTCCAGCCCCATCTTCATTACCTTCTACATTCTGGTGAGCTGCTTCCACTGCCTGCTGCTCTGGTGATCTGGGGAAAGTTTTGCATGGCAGGGTTTCAGATGGGTAAACTGGTTCCACACCAGCACTTGCTGCTAATGTCAACAGTTGAAGCCTTTTCTTGTTTGCTCAAGTGAGTTTGTTTCTCCTGATGTAGGTGTTTGTAGTGGCAGTGGTGGGAATCACTCGTGCTATTGTCTCCATGACTGTGAGTGCATCAAGTGCTGCCATCATAATAGACAAGGTGAATTCACACGTCTCAGAAAGAATTCAGCAGGGACTTTCTTTTTTCCAGAAGACACACATGTGATTTGCTTCCATTTTAGCGATGATTTCATCTGTGCTGCTTCAAACTGATATTTCATAACATCAATACATATGCTAAGTTGAAAATTATTCAGTGCGTTATATGACTGCGAACAATATGACTATGACTTTAACCTTCACGTTAACCACCTTCTAGTCTGTTCTTACATCCTTTGAACAAATCATTAAATATTCTGCAACTTAAGAGAGTTCTGAACATTCAGTAGATTCCACATATCTGTAACAAAGCAAGGCCTAGCAGGAAGTTAAAGCATAGCTGAAAGACTGCCAGGACAACAACAATCATGCTTCTGTGTGCTGTTCATCTTTCTGTTCTTTCTCCTAGGCAGCTGTGGTGTCTGCAACTAGTTTAGTTCTTAGTTTTAGAAATGTTTTTTACCCACAATCATAAGCATTTAACTGTTAAGCAGTGGGTGGCTGTTTTGGGAGGTTTAGATTCTACTGTATGTGGTGGTGTTCTTTCTCGTTTATTTTGAGTTATTTCTGTATGTCTAGGATGCCTAGCTTAACCTTAAAAAATAGGAAATGTAGATCATTTAGTTGTAATATAAATGTCTGTCAAACTCTCTTTAGAGTGATCATAGCACCACCTTTGATTAGAAATGTACTGTATTTCTTCAGAGAAGTGAAAGAACAAACAAAGCGGAAGCTCTTTAACAGATGTCAAAGGTACACCTGTTGATGGTCATTTCATTCTGTAGTTTTACCTAATTAGGAGACCGAAGTGCTTATTAAGGTCTTGTTAAGAAACCTACACTGTCCATTTTCACTCAGGAACTCTGAACTAGGAGAGCCACTGCTAAGAGTCATCTTTTTTTCAGATTGGCCCAAAGGGGCAAAGGACAACTGCACCTGGGTGTGGCTACTTTCCAAGCTGTTTGTATAGTGGTAAATGTTGATAAGGGCTGCCTGATGCTTCCAGGTGCTGTGGGAGATCACTCGCTTCTTCCTGCTCACCATCGAGCTCAGTGTCATCATACTGGGACTGGCCTTTGGTAGGTAACCTAGGGATCCCTGGTTAAACATTACAGTAACACTTTCTGACTGAGCCATGGAGCCTGATTTAAATAGGCTTTGACCTATTTGAAATGCAAATATTCTGGAAACTCGTGTCAAGTGAGATTCATTCCATATAATGAGTATGATTGACATGCATGTACTGTGGGCTCATGGTGATTTAATACCATGGGTTCTGTTTTTTGTTTTAGGGCATTTGGAGAGTAAGTCAAGTATCAAACGTGTACTGGCCATAACTGCAGTGTTAGCACTGGCTTACTCTATTACACAGGTATGGTTCAAGACTTTAGAAACAGTCATATAGTTACTACATGTGCATATGTGTGGTAGTTACAGGATGTGTATTTTCCTGTTATAGGGTACACTGGAGATTCTGTACCCTGATCAGCATCTCTCAGCTGATGATTTCAATATCTATGGTCATGGAGGTCGACACTTCTGGTTGGCCAGCTCATGCTTCTTCTTCCTGGTAACTGAACAATAGAAGTGCTATTCTGTTTGTTTTGTTGATTAGAGAGGTTGTGTTTGAAATTCAACTTAATGGTATTTTACCATAAAAAATGTTTTTGCTGAACTAAATGTGGACCCCACTTATTTTCCCCAATAGGTTTATTCTCTGATAGTCGTCCTACCCAAAACCCCAGTTAGAGAGAGAATATCATTACCATGTGAGTGATGTCTTAATGCATCACAGTTCTCATCGTTCCCTACCATTAAACTTTTTAATGTCCAATTCTGAAGGTGTTTGTTGTTAACTTATCTCTAATTCTCTCTGTAGCTAAAAGGAGTTTCTATGTGTATGCTGCCATCCTGTCTGTGCTGAATATGGTACAGGGTCTGGGCAGTGCTCTGCTGTGTGCTGGTATCATAGAAGGCCTGTGGTATGATCTCCCCCACTCTCTCTGTCTGCTTTTCATTTGGGCTCTAGCTCTGTTAGCTACCATGTAAATTCATTCCCTTATTCCTGCATTTGTTCACATTGCAAAAATACATGTCCTAGAGTGCAATATTATTGTAGGATGGAAAAATACTGAAAGATGATCTGGTTTCCTTAAAACATGAGGCGTGGCTTGTCTTGTAATGGATTCTGACTGTGTGTTTGCTTGTTCACAGCTGTGTGGACGTGACCACATTCCTCTACTTCTCTGTGTTTGCGCCCCTCATCTACGTAACATTCCTCAAAGGGTTCTTTGGGTATGTAGAGAGTGATAAAACAGAGGCTTGTGCTGTCAGTTAGTACTGAGGTTGTTGCTCATACAAGGTGTTAAAGCCACATGTAGCCACATACTTCATTAGAAATGATCAATTATAATACAACAATACCAGTTTGAGATGTATGACCATCTCTCCCTCCTCCTCGACACTCCTCCTCTTCCACCTGGCTCCAACTTCTCTTCACTCTCTCCTCTGCCTGTCTTTCCATCTTTTTCCTTACGCTCTCCTCTACCTGTCTGCTCCTTGTGCTCCTTGCTTTCTCTGCTGCCGTCAGCTCGGAGCCGAAGATCCTCTTCTCCTACAAGTCTCAGATAGACGAACCAGATGAGCCAGATGTGCACCTGCCCCACACGTCCACAGCCGGCCTGGGTGGCCGCAGGGAGCTCGACCACAGCTCTTACTCCAGCACGCAAATAGACACGTCGGGAGCTTACCTGGATGATGTGGTGTCCGGCCCCTACGGGGCAAGCCACAGCATCGACAGTGACCGCTGGAGGGCCATCAACGCTTAAAGGAAAGAAAGAGGAATGGAGCAAAGAAGAGAGGAGTGGGTAGAAATGACTGGCCACAGATAAACTCAAGATGGGAGCTGGAGAGTTGGAAGCCCCTCTGTTTTCCCCATACTGAACAGCATTCCCCTGAAGTTGTTGGTGGGCTTTGGGTGTGGGTTCAGTTCATGAAGGCCTTGCATTGCCGCTCAATATTTGGCATTTAATTTCTACTCATCTGTGATTGCTTTGGTTATGTTTGGTTCCCCTCATAAAACAATGCCCTTTTTATGTTAACCCCTGTACAATTTTATTTGTACTGTCAATGTGTTACAGGGCCTGTGCAGTACTTTTATACTTTGTGGAACTTAGTACCTAGAGTATAAGATGGAGTATTATGACGGGAACAATAATAGATTTGAGATGGTTTGGTTACAAATGAGGATGGACTAAATTATCTGGTTCCTGAGCAGTTCTTATACTGCAAAATGGGTATTGAGACATGGAGTCTCATTGAGTTTCATGTTTTTAAAACTGTTGTTGAAAAGAAACATGGTTGAATGTGCTGACCTGAGCCTCAGTTTGCCGCCCCCCCCCCCCTTTTTTTTTTTTTTTTTGGTTCCTTGTATTTTAATTTATTTTAGTGATGTTGCTATATTTTAACCTCCTTCCCATCAGCATTCCATTCAACAGCCCAGGGAACAAGGAGAGTGAGACCCATCACAAAAGCAGTTTAGAAAGACTGACCTGCCGACTCAAGGAAATTGTCTTTAGTATAAAATCAGTGATGCGACAAGTGATTAGTACATTAGCAATCCATTGTGCATTCCTCATCCAGGTTTTTGGTAGACCATTTTCCTATGCTATTTCTACTCCATACTAAATGACAGAATGACAAAAGTATTTTAATGACCAAAAACATGTATAGATCTGTTGCGTGAGTATGTGTTTTAGAGCTTGGAGTGTTCCTTGTCATTTTTGTATTTAAAGGTGGAATGGGATTCAATCATTGTTGGACTCTTAATAACATGTTCAAGATCTTATTTGTAAAATGCATTTTTATGTGTAAAATTGATACTTGTGTATTTACGGATGAGGACAAATACCACAACTTTTGTGTTCGTGTCCCACGTTGTGAATATTGTAAGTTGAGAACCCAACTGGTTGAGCCAGAGTGTTTCCTACTGCTGTTATGTTGTAATGTGATGTTGCCTCAGTTGCACAGGGCCTGCTTTCATTAAAGTGTTTGAAGGATGACGATCAAGGAAAGACTGCAAACCGGACATTACTGCACGTACTCACACTAACATGGAGTTAAAAACTACAAGCCAGGCACTGTGGAACCAGGCCCTGCAGTTATTAAAAATTTGGCTTTTTAATTTCATATAACTTTCTTAAAAGATCAGAGTAGTAAAACATTTAATCGGATTAGATCTGCTAAATCGCATTGTCTCCATGACCTATAAAAGACTGTTATACAGTATCTAAATGAAAAAATGTTTATTTTTCCATGAATGCGCATTGTTGTAATATCTGAGGAAGGTCTTACTGCCGTCAAGTGTTGTAGCCCGTTTAGTCCCAGTGCATGTTGCATCAGTAAGCATCCACCCTGAAGCATTTATTTTGGTAAAATAGTGACGTTGCTGAAATTACTGTACTTGTGACTTGTGGACATGTGATAAATCATCGAACTGGTAAGACGTATGAAGGAATTTTTTAAATATCGTTATACGTGCTAATGTGGTATGACGATGTTAATTACCAGAAGATGGGTCTTTTTTTATTTCCCCGAGAGATTAAAAAAATATATACAATGAGTTTGAGTTTCGAGGCTTTTCACTAGGGCTACAAGTGCCCCCTCAACAGGTTACGAAAGGTATTGCAAGACTTCTTCCATTCCACATGCAACCTTAACGTATGACATTCATCAACAAGTACTGAACTCTTGTACGATTAATTTTGTTTTACTATAAATAAACGATATTTCACATTGTGCAGTGCCGGTTTTGAGCGAAGGCATGCCGCTCAATACATTTCCCAGAAATCACTTGATCATGTGACGCCGGATAAAATTGCCATTGGGTTTCCATCGCATCCACCTATACGAATCGAGAATACTGTCCCGTCTTGGAAAGTGACCTGTACCGTATAAGTAGAGACGAAACAGTTACACTTAGCTACATAATTTCCTTGCTGTCCTAATAACAGGACATGGGAGGCAAAGAAAGTACGACAAGAAAAGTCTCTTACGGTTTGGACGAGGAAGAAAATGTCACCGTTTTGCAAGGAATTAAGGTGAAGAAATGCTAACGCTAGATGGCTTCTGCTTTGCTATTGGGTTGCGCTCAAGTTCATCGTGACATTTAGCTAGCTAGTGTATTTCTATAGCTAATAGTGTTGGCTGTCAAACTCTGCATGCCCTTTTTACTGTACCGTACTAACTAGACATTTTTTACTTTATGCAAAGTCATCAAAAAGCATGCTAGCTATATACATTTAGCTAGCAAGGTAACTTACAATTGCATATCAGAAAATATCTGAATTTTCCACTATATATTCGTATGGTTACCATAGCTAGACCTCTAAGCGGCAGCAGAGAGAAAGTGAAATCAGTCCTTTTGATAGCTAGCTGGCTGCAGCTAATTGAGACTATTTTAATAACGACAATATTCGCATGCTGGCTAGAATTGGATTGGGACGCAGTTTCACTTCTAGTCAAGGATTGATCACTCAACTCGCCACCACCCCATGCTGCTAAATGTTAAAAGACACTTGTAAATTCTGCACCCTCGGAAGGTCAAAGTAATGCTGGAAGCAAGATGTTGGGTCTAGACTCAAACATCACTACGACTTCTGTGAGAAATCGAGATGTTGACATCATCTACGTGTCGGGCCACCCACTACGCTCACCAGCGACCACCAGTGTAACTACAGACAGCGGCAGTTTTGTTAGGTGCATGTGTCTTAAAGGTGAATTTTTATAAATGTACAGTATAGTAACGGACTGTAGCCCGTCTGTTGACATGCAAAAATTCAACAGTCACCTTCTACCGTATTTGTAACTGATTTTTTTTGTCATCACATATTCTTGCATATTGCATATTCTTTAGATTTGCAATTATTGTGTGTTAAGACGGTGCAAATTTATCAGAAGTATTGTTTTTCCCTCCACATATCACTGCTGGGTTCAGAGTAGCTCACCAACAGCTGCCCCGATGGTCAGAAAGTTACCATTGGTGAAGGGCTAGAGAATTGCTATCGCTAATTGTGCATATCAGGAGATGCTGTACTGAGCTGCACTGTAAACGGCTCACCTACCAGGTGGTTGCAATAAAGTGGATGCTCATTAGCACAGGCTACAGCTAATGATTCATTCATAGCTATCTTGGCAGACTTTAGTGGCCATAAATGCGCATGGGCTCAGTATATGCTACAGTGTCGTCATGTCTGTACAAACAATGTGTACAAAGCTCCGTTAATGCATTTGTCACAGCATATTTGATAGCTGTGAAGCAGATATGAAATTCTTAAATAGCTGGAAGAGGAGGGCTTTGATGCAGGCCATCCCTGATCAGGAAGCTGATTCTGTGTGTATGTTCCCAGCTGTCTGATGATGTTCTTCAGAGAATGCGGGAGCGAAGTCAGACCCCAGAAAGACCCCCTTCCCCAAAACCTGACAGCCAGACGCCTGATCCAGGTACCGCTGCTCACCTGTCACTACAGCATCCACTCACTTACATGTAGTTCACATGGTTCTTTTGTCGTCCTTCAATCAAATGTTCTTAATCCACACTGCAGTAGATTTAAGTGGAAATCTGTTTCATTTTCTCATAGAGATTCAGATTTTGTCCACAATACATGTGTTTGGTGATGGATTTTCTCGTTTTATGCCATTTACTGGTAACATGCAGTGGTGTTGGGTGTGGCTGTTGTAACTAGTCCTGGTGTGTTTTACAGGCCCAGCAACACCTTCCACGTCTGCAGTGCAGGAGGCACTAAGGAAACGGTCAGTGTGGCCATTGGCTGTTTGGGGTGTTTCTGTAATGGCTGCAGCAGGGTTTGGTGATGTATGCTGTTATTATATGCTGTCACAGTAAATTGCCTTTTATGTTTTTTTGTTTTTTTTTGGGTGTCATCCATATTCCTACAATATTCACCAATTACATGTTTGCATTTAAATTTTTTTAGAGTGTCAGTAAACAGCAGCCAGTGGAGTCATACTGTCAAATTAAATCTGCCTAGTAACAAGTAGTTGATTGGATGTCAGTACATTGTGCTTGTACCTTGTTGTAAATATGCACATATGTTTTTTACAAATAGTATTTTTGACCCTCCTTCATAACTTTGTAACTAGTCAGCATAACCGTTATATAAGAATAACTAGTTTTATTGGTACAGTGTATTTATTGGTACATTTATTTTACAGTGTATCTATTCCAACTTGTTAGCAACCTTTAAAAAATACAATAATACACATTTTTCATAGTGAAAATGTCTATTTATTGTGTCTTTATTTATTATGTTTTTGGTGTATCTCCTAAAGCTGTGCTTACGTCTGTTTCCTGAGAGATGCGGGGTCTGTAGCGGCTGTGGTTGGGGGTGGTGTTTGTGTAGTAGTCTGGTGTGGTTCTCTTTAAAGCTACGTGCCTGTGCTCTACACGCTGGGCCGATGCTCAGATCTCCGTTCAGGAGCGGCCGGTGGTCCTGAGCAGGCAGGATGGCAGATCGCTGCTGGCTGACGGCCGTGTTCCCTGCGTCGCGCCAGGCTGCTGTGATGTGACGTGCCCTTCGGCGGCGACGACCTGTCGTTCCCGCTAGTTCTGAGCGTTCCGTGTCGGAGAGGGAAGCGGCGTGGGTTGGATGCCGTCTGCTGGTGCAGCGCAGCGTGCTCACACAGGCCCTTCACCCGAGTGCGCGCTGTGGTGGTGGTGGTGGTGGTGGAGGAGTGGAGTGGAGTGGAGTGGAGTGGTGGAGCAAAGCCTGCTTCCAGTTCCACACCCACACCCTTGCCGCTGCAGAGAGCGGGGGCAGCTCTGCTGGGCTCCCATCTGCTGCAGGTCTTCTTCACTGCCTCAGCTGTAACAAGACATCTGGGCCCGGTGTCATTTGACTGTGGGCCTGAGTGCCGCATGTCTGGCTGAAAGCTTGTGGCGGGGGGGGGGGGGG
>JAOYMR010000017.1:9065538-9075538 GCA_025802075.1 Tenebrosternarchus preto
TGTGTGTGTGTGCGCGTGTGTGTGTGTGTGTGTGTGTGTGTGTGTGTGTGTGTGTGTGTGTGTGTGTGTGTGTGTGTCAGAGGGCCATTACGAAGGTCTCGTTAGCTCTGATTTCACAGTGATTGCATGGCCCGGATTTCCTTCACAACTCTGCTACCATTAGCCTTGTTATGCCTCAAAGTACACTGCTGTGAAGAGAGGAAGATTCGTTTCCTTTTTTAAATATATCTGCAAGTTAGCTGAAAACCCTAGAAGGAAAGTTTATGAGCAGTTTTAACACTTTTTAAAACAATTTTAATGTACAAAAATGTTTTTTTTTTTCCCCCATGGCATCCCACATGAACACAACAGTGATTGTGTTGCAAACAAAAGATAATAACATGACAACATTATGGACCATATAATGTACATTAAGTGTTTCCAAACATGAATCACGATTAAACAGCGATAAACTCAATGTCATTGTTCAAAATGAGAAATGTCCTAAATATGGAATTTGAAATTGCTCAGGACGAAAGTGCTTCAGGTAAGAAGAGTCACGTGTTTTCAACACCGAGGAAACGTACATGTGGAGATCTACAAATATCTACAAATGCATGTCACCCATCATGTCATCTATGCAAATGTTAACAGGACCTTTGTAGCAATTTGTATCTGATTTGCAAGTTGTCACGTCAATAAGAACATTGTGGTTAAGAAAAGAATTGTATCATATAGTAACTGCTTGGCTAGCAGATTTTTAATAAAACCACTATGT
Source organism: Tenebrosternarchus preto (assembly GCA_025802075.1). NCBI lineage: Eukaryota > Metazoa > Chordata > Actinopteri > Gymnotiformes > Apteronotidae > Tenebrosternarchus > Tenebrosternarchus preto. The sequence continues at coordinate 9,066,296 of JAOYMR010000017.1, forward strand.
AAACTTGTGCCGGCTAGCACTGAGTGCAGAGAGACAGTCGGATGGTCACCACAGCGATGTTGCTGTTTCCCTTGAAGGCCACTGTAGTTTTTTGTGTTGCACTTTTCACTCCTCTTGAGTCCACGGTGAGGTAGCTGCACACTACACCTACAGTTACAAGTACAGTTTTAAACACAGTACAGCTAGAAACATGGTCCAGGGTTTCATGCCAGTTTAAATGATTTTCCTTACTGTCCAACTTCCTTTGTGATTACAACTTATATCTTTCACACTGTGTGTGTGTGTAAACCTGTGTGTCCTTATCTGAGAGGGTGAGAATGCAGATTATGAGTAACACACAGAATGCATCCCATGCTCAACTCTAGGTGTGTGTGTGCGTGTCATCAACCGCTAAATGCACTGTCACAGCCACACACTCAGTCAGAGCTTACAGAGGCTTAGAAATCAGACGAGGAACGTCGTAATCCATTTGACGAAATATCACATAATCAAAGCTAATCTGATTTAATCAAAAAGCAGTTATCTCTTTAATCTACTGCATAATCAGATGGCAGTCAATTAGATTACGTTTGATTAGATAAAAATCCTGTTTTTAAGCTTAAATTCACTCTGCAGGTGTCTGAACATGATTTCGTCGGCATTGCATGAACTTGCATAAGAACTTCCTCACTTCCTTGCACCTCCACAAAAACATGACAGACTAATCTTCCCAGCTTTAGTGTTTAGCTATGATAGTGGAATAAGAGAACAATCTTCTACAAGTGAGGAGAATGATCAATACAGTTAGTGGAATACTCAGAAGTGAGGAGAGGTTCACTTTCCGCCCGAATAAAGAATTCGGTTTCGGCTGACAGGAACGTCTTGCTAGGCTGACACATACATATCAACACGGCTGAGAGACCCAATAACTGTGGGCTGAAGTGTACGGTATCGACAGCTAACTACAAACATTAACTACAAACACTAACTACAAACACATCCAGCGCTGAAGTAAGATGTGGAGACAAGAGGAAGAGCCGCTGGTCCCTCCGCGTTCACGCTAGCACCTGTATGTGTGTGTGTGTGTGTGTGTAAAAATCACCTGCTATGCACTGAGACACCCCAGAACTAATCACACTCTGTTCTCAGTGGTTTTGTAAAGATGATTAAAGTTCTTTCACTTACTCATCTTCATGTTTCCCAGTCCCCTGAACACCTTCATGATGGTATCAAACACTCTTATACTGAAATACTGCATTACTCTGATACAACTGCCAAACTCTGCCTGTACATATCAAAAAGAATCCAGTCTAATTGAGAGAAATGGATTCTTCACTCTGTCTATTTTAATGACCATCAATTTATTCCATAAAAAGTGAATAGCCCCACCCCATCTCTCCCTCTTGCTCGGTCTGTCTCTCTCTCTCTCTCTCAACACTGTACTGGGGTCAGCAGTAAGCATGAGTTTGGGATTGGCACTCTGTGGTTTAACACTAGTTTAGCACCAGTGTGCCATTTCGTGATAGTGTTATGGAAGCCTGAGGGGGACATTAGAGATGACTGTCACATCTCCTACGGAGCTGAGGGAAAGCAGGGACTGAGCCCCTCCATAAGAGTAAATGCATGGAAGCGATGTGAAGGTGTGTCCCCCAGCCCAGCTGGAGAATGTGTATGTGAGCCTGTGATCACTTGTCACTTTTCGTGGGAGTGTGTGAGAGAGAATCTGTGCTCTGCATACCTCTTTAGTGGTTGTGATTACACAGCCTGGGGACTGTAGGCACATTCAGGTCACTCTACGCCCCATCTTTACACACACTGGAGCAACTCGATCCATCTCTTCTCAGATCATTTTAGGAAGTTATTATGAGATTAAGTCATTCCCACAGTGCTGGAGCTCTATGTCTCTTCCAGGTAAGTATGGGCTCTCTAAGCATTCCACACCCCAGGCAAGGCTCACCTTTCGTGGGTAAGTCGTTCCAGCGCCCCCCTGATCTTCAGTTCTGGAGCTGGGAAGGCCCAGGGGAAATCATGCTCGTTTTCCCTGACTTCATCCCAAAATTAATCCTTCCAAATGGAGCAGGAGAGCCAAAAGAGCTGATTGGAGAAATGGAAGATTATTAAAGGGGTAGAGACCTTGACTGATTGTCATTTCTGTGACTATGTTTGTGCTGGTGTGTCTTCATTGCTAGCTCTCTAAAGGAAGATTTACAGTTAAGATGACACTCCTAATAAACTACCCCTGCACCCAAGGGATACAGGCATTGTGTGTGTGTGTGTGTGTGTGTGTGTGTGTGTGTGTGTGTGTGTGTGTGTGTGTGTGAGAGAGAGAGAGAGAGAGAGAGAGAGAGAAAGAGAGAGAGAGAGACAGGGTGCAGATTGGTGCAGTGTCTTGCCTCATTGGGGATGTGATGTGTTGGCAAGCAGATCATGAGTATTAATGGGCAACCTTAGTGTGTGTGAGCGTGTGTGTGTGTGTGAGTGTGTGTGTGCACACAGGGCTGTTGAAGTTCATCAGTATGGCTGTCTTGTAGCTCTGATCAGATCAAAGGCATGGTTATTTTCATCATTACAACAGCTCTTACACCACACTGTCCAATACACCTCACTTTGGCAGAACATGCAAGACACACATACATACACATTCCTGTTTCCTGATTCTAGCATTCCTGTTGTAGCGACTAGCCTTCAGGTACGATGTAACAGGGTTGTAACAGTGTTGTAACAGTGGTGTAACAGTGGTGTTTTGGCCTGAAATAATTGATCTGGTAACACAGTCATCTGCTGCATGGCTAACACAAATGTGTGCTTGCTCTCTCTCTCTCTCTCTCTCTCTCTCTTTCTCACTCACACATACATGTTTTTCCGTCACTCAGTTTTCACATTTATTTTCTTAACTTGCTGCTTAATTTAAGGTTTGCAGTATATTTATGTTGATTTTCCATTTTACTGGTTTACTGGATGACCTGAATATTTTTAATTAACAAATTGTCACAGTTCCACATAAGTTATGTGTTAACCATTCCTCAAAAGACAAAGTGCCCCAGTTCTCTTCTCTCTCTCTCCCTCTGTCGGTGGTGGATCTCTCTCATTCTTTCCCCTCCACTAATCCAGGGGGATTCTGATCTCGGCTACTCGGATTCCACTCTCCTTGTCCGTGTTCTCATGTGGTGCGCCCCACGTATTTCCTTCCATGTGCCATCAGTGCCCAACAAATCCTAAGAGCTGCTCCCAGACTATACAGTGCTGCCTCATCCTTGGTGCTGTGTTGGCACGGTTACTGCTGTGAGCCTGTGCTGGCTGCAGCAGCAGCAGCATCACAATTCAGCTCAAAGTGTCCTTGTGAAGTGCTCACTTGGACATCAGGTGTCCACTTAAGAGATTGTGACCCACGAAGGCACCAAAGGGCAGCATGTAATTTAGACAGCACACATACACTTTGTATTTGGGCTTGGTATCCGGTGGTCAGGTTTAATAAGTGAATGGCTGTGCTTGCTTAGCAATATGGAGTGCTCTTAACTGGCCCCAAGACAGTAACAACTTCTCTTTGGTTTTATGGGAAGCCCACTCACTGATCTGGGAGCAGCTCTTCATACCACACCAAGCCCTGAAACTAAATAGACAATTGTTAAAGAGAGAGCGGTTAAGAGTTGCTTGATGGATGTTGTGTATTTAAGATCCTTCCTGCTTTCAGGTCATTGTTACTGATGTTTCTGAAATGATTTACATGTATAGCTCACTTCATGTCTGCCACAGGCTCGTACTGGACAGTTATAGCTTTGCCAGCTGTAGTGAAAAGTCACTGGAGACGAGGTTTGGTCTGTGATTTAGTGCTTCTGGATGGTCTTCTGTTTCAGCCATTCTGATGAAGATTCACTCCTGTGTTCTGCGTCATTGTGCTGTTGGGGCATCCAAACAGAGGACAGACCTCTACCCCTTTCCTGTAAAATGTCTTGGTACATTTTGTTCCCTCTATGATTACAGGATGTCGTCCCTCACCATGACGCTTCTCCATCATGCTTCACACCGGTGTGCAGTGCCGTCTTCCAAACACAGAACTGCACATTCTTAATAAAGATTTCAACTCCAAGAAACAGAAAGAACAGTAGTAAATTCCCTCTGCTTGTGTACAGTTTGGCTTACTGTGGACTGATTAACATCCAGGGATATAGAAATACTTTGATACTGTTTTCCAGCTTTATGGAGCTCTACATTTTTTCTTCTTATTTTGATGTATTGTTTTGATTCTCCTGGTATTGTGATGTTTCTTTTGATTTTGGCATGGTTCTCATGAATCGAGATTTCTTGAGAAGAGCAGACTACACTAACCAAACTTTAGGTGCTGTTTTATTGAGCAGGACACCTCCAGCCTCTCTGACTGGAACACCTGACTGCAGTTTGTTTTTGGAGATCTCATACACCCAAGGGTTCACATTATGCGTTCAGCCTGCACTATGAATATTTAAATGATTTGTTCAGTAATGGCAAGTTATTAGATTATGGAGATTTGTGGTTAATATTGTGGCTTAGTTTAAGATCACATTCTTAGAAGAAAATCAGGTCAAATGCTATTCAAACATTTTCTTACTGCTGTATTCTGCTGCCAGTTTTCATCCAGCCTGGAGAGGAGGGCTGAGGGCATGTAGGGCACCAGCACTACACTCACAGTACAGTCATCCCATTCAAGGTCAAACCCTCCTGGCCTTCACCAACACAAGAGTGGTTCTGTCAGCTCCTTTTTTTCACCTCTTTTCTCTTGTTCCTCCTCCACTCTTCAATTATTCAGCTGAAAGGAGGTTTGGCCTCTGTGCTTTAATTACTGCATCGAGAGCCTTGGGGAGAAGAAGAGCAGCAGCAAATGAGTCCACAGCCTACAGCCACAATCAGCCTCACAGCTAGCCACAACTAGTCTCACAGCTAGCCACAATCAGCTTCACAGCTAGCCACAACTAGTCTCACAGCTAGCCACAACTAGTCTCACAGCTAGCCACAATCAGCCTCACAGCTAGCCACAACTAGTCTCACAGCTAGCCACAATCAGCCTCACAGCTAGCCACAACCAGCCACACAGCCAGCCATATGATGGGACATTACAGCCACGTAAACAGTACTGTAGCAAAAACCACACTGCCAACTTGACATGCTATGAAAACTAAGACCTACAGTAAAGCTAACTGCAATTTTAGGTTCATAACAAAAGGGTAGTAAATGTACACAATGCATTAAACTGCTGGAAAGTCAGAACATAGGTTATTACAGTTGCTATGCTATTTTTGGAAGGCACTGTACGTAGCTAGTAGATGTTTATGCCTCACACATAAATTTTCTTAAGCTCTGTGTCATTACTGTGGACTCATTACTGTTTAGTATATACAGTGGAGTGAAAATGAGTAAATCTAATAACCCTGTTATTCTATACATACATCAATACAGTACATACTGAGAAATCCGTCAGCACTGGGATTACGTCACTTTGTCGATAGCTGACCTTGTCCCACTACATCCATTAAGGTCTTACTAATAAAACTAATTGAGACGCAGGGCTGTGACAGGAGAATATGTTGCCCTTTCAAATCAATGCAGTCCTGTAGCCACAGAGAATAGCCCATAGATTCCCATAATCAGGAAATATAAGCCACAGACCCTGATGGGTAAAATACTGAAGCTGCTAGTCTTCGTAGTTAGTGACTGTTGATTACATACAACGAGCTATATGTACTAAATAGTTACATTTTTAAAGATATTTTATGGTATAATATATGAATTGTGGGGATTGTGTGGGGAAACGGCATATTTTTAGAGGCAATATTTGTTTTGCAAAATTTTGCTGCCTGATGTCTTAAATTCCATTTGAGCATCAGGCACTAAGAAGAGAAACTGCTAGGGAAACTGCAGTGTTGGGGAACCCAGCCTCATGCTGCTCTCTTCTGTGTGCAATCTTACCACTCCATCTAGACACGGCAAACTAAACTCAACACAGCAGGAAAGGGAAACAATAATGGTGTGTGTTTATGTGTGTGTGTGACAGAGAGCGAGCGAGAGAGAGAGAGAGAGAGAGGAGGGTAGACTCACCTGTGACTCAGGACCAGCCAAGAAACAAGTCTGCTGGATACTGACCACTTATTTGACCATTTATTAGTTCCAAGCCACTGCTTAACCCTTTAACACGTGCTTGACCGCCGTTTTCCAAATGACCCATGGAAGCAGAGGGAACTGTGTTTGGACAAGCAGGGGTTAATCCCAGCAGCTCCTTAAACGTGCTTTCTTAAAATGGCAGCTGTTTGTATTCCACCTGTTAAAAGTGAGTGGTTGTAACCTGAAACTAAAGCACTTTGTTTCCACAGCTGATCTTATGGAACTTGGTGAGTTTTCAGAAACCTTTTAAGATGCAGTCCCAAGAGACTGCTGAAAGGAACTGAATGAATTTGTTGAGGTTTATATATCCAAACATACTTTGAGGTTTAACCTCACTGAGATTTTCCCATTTTAATGTATGCTAAGCACTCAGTGTGTTTATGTGTAGAAATGAAAATTAGATTGTAATAAATCTGTACACTTTTAAATTAAAAATTAAGATTCCAAATTACCTAACCTCCAGAAGAATAACCTCTTTAAATACCTCCGACTACTGTATTAACACAACAAACAGAGGACATTTGGAAAACACATGATATTCTAAAGCAGCACAGGTCTTGGTGTGATTAGTGTTGCAAGTGTATAATGCCTCAGCTGTTTAGACATTAATACTCTAATACTGTAATAAATATGGTAAGAATAATTTAGGTTAATACATTTAACATTTAAATGGGAACAAATTAAGTTTAATACATCTTCTTAAGTAATATAATTTATTTCCCTTAAGGAATTCACATTTCTATTATAAATTAGTCTACATTATTTTTCTGTAATCGCTATGCATGTCTAACATACCTTTCATACTTGTTTAAATAAATTTCCCATAAATGACTATAAGAAAATGTTATTTTGTCGACACTGTAGCCCCTTAATGTCTGTTAACCTGCAGTTTTTAAGTTGTGCAGTATAGTGAGGAAGACAAGCATAATTTCTTAATTTATCTCTCTCTCTCACTCACTCTCTGACTCTCTCTCTCTCTCCCTCTGTGTATGTGTGTGTTAATACCTGGTTTAATCTGTCCCCAGCAGGCCCAGACAGTCTTTCCCTCTCCAGTTTTGAACATGGCCATGTGGCTCTGTCTGCGTTAACAGGATTTTACAGATCAGAGCCTGATCAGACAGAATGTACTGAACAGTGACCCATGTGTGTGTTTTTCTGTACTTGTTTGTATGTATAAAGCTGCTGAATAACAACTTGTTGGTGTGTTTGTTGTTGATTGCATTTGTCTGTTGGATTAAATGAATGTCTGCTGGCATGCCTCTGTGTTAACATGCTGGTTAGTGCTGGAGAATAACTGAGCAGGAACTTCACTACACCTCCCAGCGACCTGGTAGTTATAGAATCAACGAGTCTTTTAATCAAACAGCAACACAATGCGAGCGTGAATACGCGGTATATTTCGCTGAGTTTAAATGGGAGAGTGACAGGTATCCTAGTTACTATGGCATCATCGTTAACTATGCTAAGCAGAACAGTGGAGTGCGACTTTGCCAAGGGTGCCATGTTGCAGCACGGGGGCATATGGGACTATGGATATTGCCACAGTCCCCAGATGATCGCCCCACTCTCACGAGCTCCCAGGCATGGGAGATTGTTTGTTCTGAACCCAAACTCTATGGTATTAATAGTGCACGACTGATCACACACAAGGACCACGCGTGTTGAATATTTGCTTTCCGCTTCACGTGCTTTTTCAGCAGAGGGAGGTCTGTGGCATCAAAGGCACACCTGAATGATTGCTGGATTCCAATATTTTGCAGTTAAGAGAACGAACGGCTGGTTTGATCTTTCCACTTATAATGAGTAAAAAAATCTTTCAAATTCACTACTCACCTGCGTCGACAGCGTAATATCCACAATATGTACAAAATACGTACAAGATGATCAGAATCTATCAGAATTGAAGTGAACGACACCCCAAAATGCTGCATGCAGTCATTTTCTGTCGAGGTAGCTGTTGTGACATATTGATTAGCCTATATCGCACACTTATGTGAAGCTATATTTCTACAGTGTACATGTTAAAAATGACAAATATTCCTAGAGACATCAGAAGGTCTTACATGTCTCATTACACCGCTTTTCTCGTGCGCCTCTGTCGGCATGCAGAGCAGTGGCGCCCTCCACGGGACACGCAAGGTATTGTGTTTGCCACGGAGCCCAGCGCACTCCCCGCCTGACTCAGATCGAGGCTAGCCTCTTCCGCAAGGCAGAGCTGCATTCCATCCTGTTCATACCGGGGAGCCACCGCGCCGCGCGAGCACACGTTCGCCACACTGGATATGTCCACAAGTTTTGGAATTTAACTATGGCAAGGATATGTAATCTAAAGATCACTTAAACAGGTAATTTGAATAAAGATTCCTGGTGCAGATACTGATGGAACTGGTGAGAATTTTGCCTGGATGTGTTAAGGCTGACCAGCTTTCGTGCGGATAGTTTGGATAGTAGGAGACTCTTCGCTTGCCTCGGTCGGTGTCTGCCTGGCGCCTATACTGGTCTGGTAGAACATGTGTTTTAAAGATATCCATACAGATCGTAGCAACCAGTGGTTGTCTTTTATTGGACCTAACGGAACGCGTAATTGTTCGCAAAGTTTAATGCTATATTCTCGCTTACATACTCCTGACGAACGTGAAATGGCAACTTTAAATTTGGTGCTTAGATGTAGCAGATTTTAAATCCACACAAGGCTCAAAATCTCCGCAATGACTGCTTACATTCTGATTGTTCTGCATGAATGTAATCTCTCTTACAATGCCCGGGATCGAAGTACGTTCGGAACAGGTTTCGCCTCATTCACTGTTCAGTTTAGCAATTAATAGGCTACTTCGTATTCTAAACAACTAGAATACGACTTTGTGTTGTGTTGGACGTGGTGATTTGTATACATATATACAACAGTGTTCTTGAAAATGCTGTCGCGAGAAACCTGTCTACCAGCACGGATTAGTCGGTGAGGAGAAAGAATGAAAAACTTCCAAAGCTGAGAGGTATGTCTTGAGAAGACTTTCGCCTTGGAATTGCTCTGCCCTCCAGAAGGCAGTTGTTTCATTCATAGCTGTTACGAGCACGTTTCGCAACCATATGTTTTCTGAAGGGCTTTTTAAAAATAACTGTCCTTCCCTCCTT
>JAOYMR010000017.1:9080538-9083927 GCA_025802075.1 Tenebrosternarchus preto
AGTCTGTGGTGTGCTGCCATTGTCTCCTGCAGTGTGTACTGAGTGCTGAAGTAATAATTCAGGAGTTGCTTTTGTCCAGTTGGGTGAGGCTGCTGAATCATGGACCAGTTGCTCCCAGGAAGTGCACCAGCACACACACACACACACACACACACATACACCCACACACACCAGCACCCACCCACATGAACCAGCAGGCCTCTCAGCTATGGCTGCGGTTAAATTAGCTGATGATGCACGTGATCATGTCTCTTTAGTCGGCTGTGGAGCAGCACGCCTCATTTTTCAAACCCCTTGTTTGTATTCTGTTACAAATATGAATACAGCGTTTGTACCAATTACACCACCATCACAGCACGGCGGACTGTTGCTTTGTTCACATATGGGGGGGGAAGAACGACCCTCCCCCTGCCCTCCAAAAAAAGGGAGTGTCCACAGTTGCCACGGTGTTGACCTTGTTATGTAGGGTATTTAGGAGAAGGTCAAAGGTCAGAGCTTTGGCTCTGACTGATGAAGCGCACGCACATGGGTACGTCCACTTCTGTCAGTACGTGTGCGGTCGCCGTCGGTCGGAGCTTAGATGTGGGTACATACATGGCCACTGAGTGTGTGTGTGTGTGTGTGTGTGTGCTTGCGCACACACTCCAGATGCCTTTCTCTCTTCATTTATTTAGTTTGTTTACCTCTTTTGTTTTCCTGAAGAGAGTCTGGCACTTACAGTGCAGTGGGCTGCAGGCCTGCCCGCTCACAGACCTTTACATATGGCGCTGTGTGTGTGTAGGAGGATGAGAGGGTTGTGTGTGTGTGCACACGAGGGATGTAGAAAAGCATATTAGGACGTTAATTCTCTTTCCCATTTGGAGAGAACGCATTAGTTCTCATGTTTTCTTCCCTACATTATTTGTCTTTTTTTCTCTCTCTCTTTTCAGGAGTCACTCAAAACACTCAACAAAATCCAGTTAAAGACCCCATGACACTGTTCTCTGAGGCCTGCTTAATCTTCAGGCCTTTTGTGTCTGTGGCAGGCAGGTCTATCTGCTGTTCTGTAGTAGTCTTAAGGTTGTCAATGCACACACTGTAGCCAGCTTGTCTTAGGGAGGAGGTGCATAGCGGGTGATCTCTCCCAGCTGGAGGTGCTAGACGGAGTATCTGGGGAAGGAAGGAGAATCCCACAGGAACGCACCGGCACCCACGCCGCCACAGCCCTGCCCTGCCCCCCATCTGCTGACCTCTGACCTCTTCTAACCCACAGCCCCATCCGTCTGTCTTTCTGCCTCTCTTTCATTCTCTCTTCCCCACCCTGTCTCTTTCTCTCACTCTGTCCTTCTTTCTCTCTCTCTCTCTCTCTCTCTGTGCTTTTGTTCTCTACTCTTTTGTATTGGTATCTGGTCTAAAGAGTCACTGATGATGGGGTCTTAACTTCATTGTAAACGGCAGATGAAACGAAGCAGGAATTTTAGCACAGGCCGTCATCTATTGCCATAGTTTAAAGAGGACCTCATAAAGCTAGGTGCTAAAGCTAATGGGTGCAGAGATCTGTGAGGGAGAGCTGCTGTAGCGGTGCTGAGTGCTTCGATCTGTCCTACTCTTGGAGGACTTAGCAGTTTGTTGGACTGTTGGTAGTTTGGTGACCACTGAAGCGATGACTGCCTCTTCTGTAGACCTAGTTGATATTTTTGTGTGGATATTCTAGGCCAGGCTTTACGTATATAAATGTCAGCCTGCTGGTAGGTGTGTTTCAGCGTGTGGAAACGGCTCCTCGTGTGCTCTCTCTCCCTGACACGTGCGTGTGCGCACACGCAGTGCTTCGAGCGGAAATGTAAGTGGCGGTGGCGGGCACTGGTTGAGACGGGCACGGTGGAGGGGGACCGGTCCCCTCCTGCTTTCGTGGGCCGTCGTGCTGGAGCCCCTGGAAAAGCCGCAGGGAGTCACAGCGAGAACGGCAGCAGCCAGGCGTGAGTGGCGTGCGGGTGTGAGAGGGGAGGGGTGTTTGTGTCAGAGGTTAAGTCACCTTCCCTCCTTCCCCGCTCCACTTTAGATTGCCTCCTGCTGTGTGAATCAAAAAAGTTTTAAGGTCATTACTGTCTAATTAAATTCTAATGGGCTCACTGTGTTTATTTGGTTTGTAGCATTTTTTTTCTGATTGTCAATTTAGGAAAAGGTCTTAATGACATAAAAACAGTATTAAAAGACCTGCTATTACAGGCTTGGTTTTCTGTTGAACAGTTTCACTCGGTATATCTCCCGTGGGAGAAGCGGAACTTACTCGACTCATCTGCTCCTTTATGGCCCTGAGTGTGTACTTTGACCTGCTAAAACTCCCACCCCCCTTCCTTCCTGAAATGGTTAATCCACTTTTGCAATCTGAAATGCCGGTCAGGACTGTACCAAGAGTTGAGGGGTGGCAATGACCGAGAATGGCCTTTTTATGAATATGGAATTGAATTGGAGTGGAGACATTATCATAGAAAGCTGGTGTTTAGCCACCAAAACAGCATGCTTGTGTTCAGCGTTGCAGCAGTCCTTACTGCACCCTGATTCTGATGCTGGATACTCCCATCAGCTAGGGTTAGGGTTAGATAATCACGTCCAATAATCACGATTGTCAATAATCACGATTGTTACTCGTTTTATTTATCTATGTAGTGGAACGTGGCTTGTGCTTTGATCTCAGAATAAATGTGCCTGGTTTTATACAGATGAACGTATTTTGTAGAAACGTTTGATGATGTGTGATGGGTAAAATGCCCTTGCTTTTCTTGATTAGGTGCAGCCATAGCTGGGGCACTTCGCGTATGCTGAGCGTGTCCATAAATCAGGGTTAGGGTTATTACTGGTTCTTAAAAGTAACACGGCAGTAACTTGAAAGTTCATCTTAAGGGTTAACATCCATATTGAAGGAACAGAATGATTAAATGGAGAGCTAATAAATCGTAGTTCAGTGGAAATGATATTGCTGTAGGCTCAAGCCAGGCTAGGCAACCTAATTGTCTTTGAGTATTAATGAACAAGTACTGACGAGCCTCGATTTATTAATAGGTTTTGTATATGCTCATCCATTGCAAATGGGCCATGACAAAGTGAGAGAAGAATGTTTCTTTTGTTCCGTCTCTCTCACTAGTTCCTCACACCCCTGGAATGTTGTGTATCTTGTTGGACACACCAATATGCGATGGGTTTACATTTATTTAGCCAGTGTGTATTTACCTTAATATGACCTGTTCTCCCCTGTCCTCTCTGGTTAACTGTCAGGTAGTTTTTTTTTTTTTTTGCCTTGTTGGTTTCTAGAGTTGGGATTCTATCATTATCTTTCCTTTCTCTCTCTCTCTCTCTCTCTCTCTCTCTCTCTCTCTCTCTCTCTCTCTCTCTCTCTCTCTCTCTCTCTCTCT
>JAOYMR010000017.1:9095147-9100147 GCA_025802075.1 Tenebrosternarchus preto
CTCGCCCCGGGAGCCGTGCAGAGTGACATCACTCCCCCACCCCCACCCCTCGTCCTTGGGGATGATGGGCAGATAAGACGCTCCTCAATCACACGCTGTAGAAAAGAGGCATGGAGATAAGGAGGAGGCATGGAGGAGAGGGGAAACTGCCGCCCGCTCCCGCTTTCTCTGCCCTCGGCCGCCTCGCCATCTCGTTCTTGGTTTTCTCTCGGCCGCCAGGGCCCTGGATTCCGGGTTCCTGCTTGGGCGGTGCCCTGGCCCGTGGGTGGATGCGGCCGAGCTGCAGCCGATCCATCTCTCCGCCGCTGGCGACAGGTGGAGTATGGAAAGGGCACGCAGAAGTAGCACCAGACTGACTGCAGTTCACCAGCACTGGATCTGATGTTGTGAAAAAATCCTGGCGATTATCCCGGTGAGGGGTCACCTCTCGCCCTGCGACCTCACGGGCCTCGTTTACCTGCTTCCACTGAGAGGACCTGGACTCATTAGCTGAGATATTGAACACGAAAGAGGATATGAAGGACGACATTAACCTACATGTGGAAATGCAGACTGAGTCTAATGGATCTTTTACACACTCCACTTATTGACATCTCTGCAGAATGATTAGTCACCAGAGCCCACATGGACAGGGAGCAAAACAAAATGTTGATTTCAAATTGCATGTTTATTTTGTCCTTTTGTCTGTGAGTTTTGGGCAGATTATTCATAATGAGTCACTGTACATTCCTCTCGTGAGCCAAGCAGCGGAGATACACCCTCGTGGGAATGGTGCTGGGGGTAGTGGGAATGGTGCTGGGAGTAGTGGGAATGGTGCTGGGGGTAGTGGGAACGGTGCTGGGAGTAGTGGGAACTGGAGTAGCGTTGATGGAGTGGTCATGGCGTGATCCACCGCTGTTCCTATTCCTGCGGTTCCTGACCCGTCCCACTTCCCGAATGGAAAGCCCTGTCCGGGCCGCGCGGTGTTACGGTGCAGATATCCTGCCCGTGGGGTTGTGTGCCGTGCTGTCCGAGGGATCCAGGACCAAAGTACACGACCTGAGGAATGTCCTAGCGGGAGCAAGCGGGAGTTCGGAGTAGGCGTGCAGGGGACGGCGTTTGGAAGTGCTGTTGTGAGAGAATTTTTTGGATGTCCAGCGGTGCCGGGTAGGGAACCTAGCAAGCGATTTAAAGGTTTTGTTCCATACAGCTGGTGTGGACAGGGCAAACATCACATAAAAGCATCCTGTCCAAACACCCAGAGCGATGAACAAAACCGAACACAAACGACCTGAGTGGTCTGCTCAGTCTAATGTGAAGTGGCAGAAAAGGTGTGTAAACAAATGCTGTGGCCCTGGTACAGATGGGAGGTGCCTCACTTAAGGGTCAGGTGCCTCACTTAAGGGTCAGGTGCCTCACTTAGGGGTCAGGCCACAAAAAGACCTGTGAAGTACATAGGGAGGAACTTGGATAAGCTTCCCTGTTCACCCAAAAGAGGTCATTTCACAGTACCTGTCGGTGACGCATGTGTGTGTGTGTGTGTGTGTGTGTGTGTGTGCGTGCGTGCGTGCGTGTGTGTGTGCGTGTGTGCACGCGTGTGTGTGTGAGAGAGAGAGAGAGAGAGAGAGAGAGAGAGAATACTTAATCTGCAAAAAGCTCCTGTCAGACACTTGGTGATAATGGATGTGTTATGAATTCATTGAAGAGAGAACCCTGGCGCTTGTGTAGTTCCAGTGCTACTGGGTGATGAGTTGGTGTCCTGACTGTCTCCTAATCCATCTCAGGCCTCCTCACCATTAGTCTTAGTAATTAAATGTTGTCAAGGTTGCGCTGCCTCTGACCACGTTAGTTGGAGCCATTTGTTTTGCATGGATGATGTCGTCTTAAGTTTTCCTGCTAGTCCCCTGCCTTTCAAGTGAGATGTATAATGAATGGGAGAAGTTCCAATGCTGAAATGTTTTTCCCCTTTTGTTGTCTTATAGGGCCCTTGGCTGCAGTCTTTTCAGATGATGCAATAAATGACAACTTTGGGAAGAGGAGAGAAGAGGAGAGAGAGCACTGGCTCAGTAACAGTCGATTCTCCGTCCACTCTTGTTGGTTGAATATATACGTATATATTACAGTGTTAAACCAAGAGAGACTGAGGCAGAGAGAGAAAGGACCCCCCCCCCAACCTTCCGCTGTGTGCACCAGAGCTGATATGTGGCCTCAGGCAGGGCCCCGCTGTGCCCTCGGCCCAGGGCTAGTGCTCTTGCTTGGGCTGCTGGCCCTCTCCTCCGTCCCCCAGCCAGCAGGGTGCGAAGCGGAACCCTTCCAGAGCTTCACGCCTCCGGAGTGGGGCCTCACACACCTGGCCGTGCACAACGGCACTGGTGAGGTGTACGTCGGAGCCGTCAACTGGATCTACAAACTTTCCAGCAACCTGACCAGGCTGCGGAGCCACGTGACTGGCCCGGTGGTGGACAACGAGAAGTGCTACCCGCCGCCCAGCGTACAGTCGTGCCCGCACGACCTGGCGCAGACGGACAACGTCAACAAGCTGCTGCTGGTGGACTACGGGCAGAACCGGCTGATCGCCTGCGGCAGCGCCTCTCAGGGCATCTGCCAGTTCCTGCGGCTGGACGACCTGTTCAAGCTGGGCGAGCCGCACCACCGCAAGGAGCACTACCTGTCCAGCGTGACGGAGGCGGCCACGATGTCGGGCGTGATCATCTCTGAGGGCACCAGGGGCAAGCTGTTCGTGGGCACACCCATCGACGGGAAATCCGAGTACTTCCCCACGCTGTCCAGCCGCAAGCTGATGACCAACGAAGAGGACGCGGACATGTTCAGCTTCGTCTACCAGGATGAGTTCGTCTCTTCTCAGCTCAAGATCCCGTCAGACACTCTGTCCAAGTTCCCCGCCTTCGACATCTACTACGTGTACGGCTTCAGCAGTGAGCAGTTCGTCTACTACCTCACCCTGCAGCTGGACACCCAGCTCACCTCGCCCGACGCCAGCGGCGAGCAGTTCTTCACCTCCAAGATCGTGCGCCTCTGCGTGGACGACCCCAAGTTCTACTCGTACGTGGAGTTCCCCATCGGATGCAGCCGCGACGGCGTCGAGTACCGCCTCGTCCAGGACGCCTACATCAGCAAGCCGGGCTGGCAGCTGGCTAACTCGCTGGGCGTGGCTGAGAACGAGGACGTCCTCTTCACCGTCTTCTCTCAGGGCCAGAAGAACCGGGCCAAGCCGCCCAAGGAGTCGGCCCTGTGCCTGTTCACCCTACGCCGCATCAAGGAGAAGATCAAGGAGAGGATCCAGTCGTGCTACCGCGGGGAGGGCAAGCTCTCGCTGCCCTGGCTGCTCAACAAGGAGCTGGCCTGCATCAACTCGGTGAGTCCCTCCCTCCACCCCTACCATCACAGCACCGCAAGGGGGGAAGAAACTGCCTTCAGTTAACATGCAGGAAATATGTAAATTAGTGATGAACTCTGTCAGGTACTCACTGAATTAAAGACACTATCTTCTCATTATCTATTTTTGCTTTCTATTGATGTATTATTTATGTATTTTTGTATTTATAGTATTTATTTATAGTTATATCCAGATATATGTTGTAGACGGATGGAAAAGGTGGCTGGACAAAAAGCCTTGTGTTTTATGGTTAACAGCATGATGACCCTCGGCCTTGCAGTGCCGAGACTGAGAAGAAGTGAGGATTTTGAGTTAGTTGTAACCTTCCTCCAGTCCTCCCTTCCCACTCTAAATGACTGGAGCTTTTACTACAGGCAGTGGTGTACACGTCGCTCAGGTGAACCACCCACTCAGCAGGAGAATGTCTGGAAGGGTCTTTTCATTTGATAAGCTTTTCCACGTGTTTGAGGCTTTACTGCCCACACCAGCTGAGGTCTGCGTGCTGGGATCAGCCTGCTGGTTGGAGGTTTTCTAAGATGGAGTTTGGCTATTCCTGAGAAACAAGTCCAGGGGCACAAAGGAGAGATGTTTAGCAGGATTATTTATCCATGTCTGTAGATACGCATCTGTATATCAGCCTCTTTCTTTATGGATGCATTCGATCAATTTTGCAACCAAGACCATGGTAGAGGAATCTAGGCTTTTGCCTTTACTTTCTCTCTCTCTCTCTCTCTCTGCTTTCATTATTTAGTCAGACAGGAACATCATTAGTTCAGCTGACTGGATTTCGCAAGTCCTCCTTTCCCTCTTGCTCACTCTCTTAATTCATTTAGAGGATCTTGATTCTGTCCGCTCTGCCGCCGAACTCCTCTGGGACCACAGCTCGGCTGTCGTTAGCTTCTTTCACTCTCTCTCTCTTTCTTCCTCTCTCCCTCTTGCTCTCTGACTTTGATTCAACTAGTTTAACTGATTTTATTTAACCCTTTATGTTAACACCACCTGCCACCACATTTTCTTGTGTTTGAAAAAAAAATTAGTTTACTTCTTTGCTGTGTTTCTTTGCAGTCTATCGAGCGGTGTTTCATGCTAGCTGTAAACAGAACTCAGACTAGTGGTGTTATATCACACTGCTTAAAATAGTTTCGCAATATATTTGGAAGTTATGAATCATTTATAACAATTTACATCAGTCTCTGATGTATTTATGGGGGACAGTGTTGTATGGTGTTATTTATGTGTAGTTGTTATGTAGTTTGCTCACTACTCTCTAATACAGACCTGGAGGAAGTGGGTACCGGATACCATTAGCAGTGCATCCATAGAAGAATGGCAGAGGTGGGGACAGTTGGGAACTGTGGGTCAAACACAGTGGGGAACTGTGGGTCAAACACAGTCCTGCAGGTACCCCATGCCTGCACATCTGAGACCATAATAACTCCTGTCACATGAGTCGGTTAGGCCACAATTAAATTTTTTGCAGCCCACCACATGGTTCAGTCATCACTGCACTGCTGTGAATTGCTTGTTTAATAGGTCAAAGGTGAAGCTGTGGTCAGCAGACATGCTTGACCCCTTGACTGAGACTGAACCCAGACCAGCATCTGGTTAGTAGAGGTTGAGAGTC
>JAOYMR010000017.1:9102647-9113250 GCA_025802075.1 Tenebrosternarchus preto
TGTGTGTGTGTGTGTGTGTGTGTGTGTGTGTGTGCTGTCATATTTGGTTGCTTGAGGTCCGATTGCTCCAGATGAGAACAGGTGATGCAGGAGTGTAAAAGGTGAGGCTGTTGAAATGCCTTAAGATGATGTTAAAGAACATATAGGGTTCTGTTTTAAAGCCCTAGGAATCTGCTTAAGAATGTGTAGGGGTCCGTTTTGAAGATGTAGGGTTTTGTTTAAGATTGTGTTGAGTTTTGTTCACCTGTTGCTGGATCATTTACCATATTTGCCTTGATGACTATGTGCAAAGTTCTGGCCACCAGGGGCCCTCTTACTGATATAGAACAGCTTACGTACACCACCTGTACCATGGCCTTATGGTATTGTAGTTACTCAGTATGGAGTGTGTGTGTGTGTGTGTGTGTGTGTGTGTGTGTGTGTGTGTGTGTGTGTGTGTGTGTGTGTGTAAAGTACCTAACACCAGCCCTTGGCCTGCAGGGAGTGAAAGGGGGTTTGTTAAGTGAATTGATACCCAGCTGACTCTTCCTTTCCTCTTTTTTGCACTCTTTTCTTCTGCTCCTTTTCTTTTGGCTCTTCATGCCAGGAGCCAGAGACCCCTCTGGTTAGATTAGGACAGAGGGAATTGGGCTGAAAAGAGAGGTGGGGGAGGAGAGAAGAGAAATGGTTTTTGATGTGGCTTGTGCTGCCAGCAAAGGCTTAAGAGCACATACCACACACACACATACGTATGTAGCGAGGTGGAGAAAGTAAAAATAGGAAAAGGGTATAAACAAGAAGAGCAGAGAAGGTGGAGGCAGAGTGAGGGTGTGGTGTCGCTCTGATTCGGGGCTCTGATAAGGCCGGGTGTTGCTGGTCGACTTCACTCCACTCGTCAGTTCCAGTCGACCACACCATGCACATGCACTGCAGGTCCATTTTCACTGATGCTACGTATGTTTGTGGTGATGCTGTGTGGCAAGTCAAGACGGCTCCAAATATTCGATTTTTATTTGTTTAAGCGCATGGTGAAGTATTAGATTTTTGAGCTTAATGGGGATGCATTAATTGCTGCCTTGTCCCCTTTTATGTATACAGTATTTTTGTGCAGTATTAAAACACTTCTTTTTCCAACAGTTTAAATGAAGAGATTTCAGAAAGGTTCAGATGGCAGTAATATTTTGGTTTAAGACTGCATGTTGCAGAATATATATATTTTTTATAACCTCTTGAACTTTAACCTATTAAAACACCTTTTTCATTGGGTGAGTGGGTTCTTCCTTAGCAACCATTTCTTAGATACATTTCTAGCTGCGGTTTGGCGTATTCATTTGGGGTGGGATGGTGGGAGAACCATCACATAGTACTTAAAGAGCAACCAACATGCTTAAATATTACCTATTGTATTGTCAATAATGGGTATCAGTCCTTCTGTATGGCTAGATTTCTGTATATATATTAGGTTTATTTGGATTTACCTAAGGGGACAGATCATTTTAATATTTGGGTCAAAATTGGTCTTATTCTATTCATGAAGGTTATTCATTATCTTAATCAGTTTATGGCAAATGTTACTAATAAACGTTTTTATTTATTTATTTATTTTAACAATTAAACATGGCTTTTGCTGAATGGTAATCAGTTACTGCAACCGTCAGCCAGGACAGGAGAAGGAATTATCGCTGTATGGACTGAGGATACAGCAATAACAAATCCTTCGTCGGTCAAACACAAAGGAAAGGCAATCAAATTTTTTTTTATTTGAATTGTTGAATTGTTTAGCGAACTGTGAAAACAGAATGAAACTACCGCTTTGCCTAAGCTGCCAGTGTGTGTATGAATCCCAGTAACGATTGAACACGCTAATACAAAGATATATATATATATATATATTATGAATTTACTGTTTGCTTGGTGATTGCATCAGCCACCGCTGTCAGTGCGCTTATGGACATGAAGACTGTGTGCAACGCGGGCTCGGGGGCGCGCGCGCGTGTGGCTTTAACGGCCCACTTTACGCACGCGATGCATAGCCAGTTGTGCAAAGGTGGGCTTACGTACAGAATGGTTAGCTAGATAGCTAGCCGACAGTTTAACGCTAAAGACCGCAATGAACGTTGTGTCTCATTAAAGTTGTCATTGTTGTCCTATTAATTACATTCATTTAGGCAAGTAATTATAGGAATGAATTTGTGTAACGATTATTTTCTTTAAAAAAGATCGCTTAAAAAAAGTTAGCTAACACTAGGAAGAGTAACGGTAAATTTTCTCTGCGGCGAAACGAAACTCTTGTTTCTCCAGAGCTGGTTTATGAGGAAGCTGGCCACTATCAAAATCACTTTACAGCACCATGGGGCCTTTTGCCTTCCTTTAATTTTGTACAGCAGAAGTATGTATTACACTAAAAGCAGCAAAGAAAACATATTTCCTCTATATTTCCCTTTTCTACGGGGCAGCCGTACGCCAACGTTTCTTCTGTTGGGTTTTGTTTTCTTAGTCAGCATCTGTTTGCTGTAGAAAATGAAAACAGACAATCATAGGTTATTTCCTGTTTTTCGTGCAATACGTACTTCTACTTTCCAAAATGACAGTAAAGTCCTGGACCAGTGGTATTTTTTAAATATACTTTAATTTTTCGTTTTTAGCCATTATGTTCCATTCACCTCTATTCATTTTAGATTCGCTCAGTAGCCTCTTAGCCTTTGTCAAAGACATTAGAGGTGGTAATTCTGCCTACAAATTATCTTGTTTCACCTCCTGCTTGGTCGCTTTTGGGGGGATGTTACTAAAACGTGTATAATTTACACAAATATTTTATACATAAATGTAGGACACGTTTGTTGTTAGCGGTGACTTAAATAGCCGCCAACGCCAAGAGAGGATTATCTAATCAGCAGTGCAAAATAGTAGGTTTCTAGGAGCCGAGGTGTTTTTCTTAACAATAAAACACCCTCAGGTCAGAGATTTGGGAGACGCCTTATTATCCATGGCACATTCTGGCCATGGCACGTGAAAGATCATATGCGATGGCTGGGCACAATGAAGCTTGTTTTGCCAGCTAGCTGTCTTGTTAGTAGTAAATAGTTTTGGAATAATCTTTAATGACCACGTAATCAAGACAGATGACATCTATTTGAGTGTAAATATGTTGAGGAGGTCTGTAAAGGGTCCAAGCATACAAGAAGAACACATTGTTGTGGCATTCCTCTAGTATTGCATTGAGCTCTGAACGTTGTTTGCGGTAAACACCAGCCAGCTTCTGTGTGTTGTTTTCACCATACACTGTAGCCTGTTTTCTGCAATACAGTTATCCTTTCCTTTATTGCACAACTATAATAATGTTTTTTTAAAATGTTTTTTAATGTGTGTGACATTTTTCATGCATCTCTTATATTCCAAAATAGATATTCTATGTTCAACCCTTATATTCCAGAAGACCATGCAGAATGAGAATTTCATGCACAGAATCCCCCACATTCACACACAGTAAACTAATCTTCCCTCTTTCTCTTTTGCAGCCTCTGCAGATTGATGATAATTTCTGTGGGCAGGACTTCAACCAGCCTCTGGGGGGCACTAGCACAATTGAGGGCACGCCCCTTTTCATTGACAAGGATGACGGAATGACCTCTGTAGCAGCTTATGATTACCGCGGAAACACCGTGGTTTTCACCGGCACACGCTCTGGTCGATTGAAGAAGGTAAGGAATGACTTCCAGCACCAGTCTCTCTGTCTCTCTGTCTCTCTCTCTCTCTCTCTCTTTCTCTCTCTCTCTCTCTCTTTCTCTCTCTCTGCCCTTTCCCAAGACTATGCTGTGAATGTGTTATCCTGTTTATAAAACAGGACTGTTTTTTTGGAAGTTAGCTGTTTTTCTTGTGATGCTCACTGGCCTTTGAACATAGTTTTTACAAAACTACAGTGTTAATGCTCTTTTTTGTGTGTGGTGCCTGTGACGGTGGTCTGCGGTTCTAACACTCCTGCCCCGGCTAATTAAGGTGAGGCAGGATGGATCAGATAAGGTGGATTAGGGTCAGAACTAAGGTTTGGATGGGATACAAGTTTTAATGGTAATGGGGCAATATAAAACTCAATGATGGCTGGACCTTTTCTATGGCTGGACGATCATTTAAATTGATATTAAAAATGTAATTTTATCCTAACTTTGCTTAAACCTGCCCACAAAGTTCATAGCTTGATTTTTCCCACATTAATATTTTAAAGCATTAGAGGGAAAAAATCCCAACATGTCAACACTGAATATATAATTTCATAAACACATGCTTCAAAGTAACAAGCTTAAGAACATTTCCCCCCCTCAGCCATTTGTGGTTCTTTATCTCCTCTACGTATTCAACAGATTTGCAGTATTCAACACTTAGCTGATATCTGTGCTTGCCTGGTGTCGTCACGTCAACCAAATATTGTCCTATCAACTTTGTTTGACTTTCATACTTTATTTCCCATGCCTTTCTGTTTATCGTTGCTTATGAAAAGAGGGATGCACCTTTGATGTTCTTGATATCATAATATTGATGTTTTATATAGATTTTATATTGAATATTTATATTGAATTTATTGATATTTATATTGAATTTATTATAACATTTAGTGCATTCCAAAAGTCTTACATTTAAAATCCTACACAAAATAATATTTTGATAAATGAAATTCTTTTGTTATGATAAATTAACAAATGGCTACTGGAATTTTATAAAGAAACGCTGAAAATAAAGAGCCTACTCCTCTGGTTTTTCTGTAGAGGACAAGGAGAACCATGTGAACCATGGCAGAGGAAAGGAGAAGCTCTTCAGAGTTCTCTGAAGTGTGGGCGGAGCTTATAAAACATTTTCAGTCATTTAACAATATTATACTACTGTGATAATGCAGAGAACCATGCGTGTACATCTTATCTATAGGTTAGAACATTCTACACAGTTCATGCAGTGAACGTTTGGTAGGGTATGGCAGCTAAGGCTGCTAGTATAGATCACTACAGTGCATCTGTCTTCTTTGAGCTGCGCATTTCTTCTGAATGGATATCAGAGGATGAATAGTCCTTCAGTAGAGCATCAAACCTCTGTGCTTTGTTAATGTAGTGATACAGATCTACAGGCTTAAACACACAGATTTGTGAATGGCCGTGTGTGTGTGTGTGTGTGTGTGTGTGTGTGTGTGTGTGTGTGTGTGTGTCTGGAGCATATGTGTCTAGGTGTGGGTGGATGTCCATTAAATACAGACCCTGTTGAACTCTGCGCTCTATAACTCTCTACACACTGCACATCTTTCCTTATGGTTATTTATTGTGTAAATTGGAGCATGGTTATCTGTGACGAGGTTTCGTTTTTGGCTAATCCATCCATTGAAACTGTTCACATACTTGTCTGCTAAATGCTCGATAGAAATGCTCCTCCATCATTTTAGACTTACTTGATGATCAAGTTCCTTTTTTTTTTCCAAATAAAATTTTCAAGATCCTTTTGTCTTTCATAGGGCAAAGAGTTGATGGATGTGTTTTGTAGTTGTTAATGGAGCAAAAATGGGTGAACTGCTTCTGCTAGCCTCATGCTGTCTCTTCTAATTTCATACTACGTCCACTGATTTCATACTGACTCTAGTTGTTTGGACTATCTCCATTAGCTGCTTAAAGTGACATGGCTCATAAATGTAAGCTATATGAACCCTGTACATAGAAAGTGAATATTTCCATATCCACATATGGTAGATTCACTCTAAACCATTTTCATTATGTTGTGTGTGTGTGTGTGTGTGCGCATCCGTGTGTGGGGTGGAGAGATGGGTAGAGGTGGAAGAGACCACTGAGGCATCACATGATGGATTCAGTGAGATGTGAAATGGAGGACAGACTGTGGCCAATACCCAGAGAGAAAGAGAAAGATGAAGAGGCTACTAGGAGATTCAAGATGGAGACAAGATGGAGTTAAATTGAAGCTTTTTTTCTTGAGCTGTGCTATTTGCGCTCTCCTCGACTCCAGTTTTTAAATATTTCTCTTCCTCTCTGTCCCCACACACCCATACATACACAGGTAATTTTCTGTCCTCTTCCATGCAGTCTGTCATTCAGCCTGTCTAAGCGCTTCTTCATGTACTCACTTAATGTACTGGCCCTCTCCTGTGACCACCTCTTCTCTGCTCACTGTGTGGGCCTCTTGATTGTTTGGACCTCCAAGAGCTCTTCAATCAGGCTCAGAGCACTGTAGTTCTGCCTGCCCAAGTGGCCTTCTGAGTGGGCAGAGCTTGGTCAGGGATGGGCTTCTAACTGGCCCTCAGGAATATCTGCCCTCTTTTAATAGAGCTGGACTGCAGGAGACAGAGAGCAAGAGTGTACGTGAGAGATGAAAGGAGAGAGCTGTTTAATTAACTGGACCTACATTTTTCAAAAGCAAACATTTCCATATCTTCACTCGGGCACAAGTGTGATGGTATGCAGTATGGGCAACTGTGGCAGGAGTAGCCCAGTCAGGGTGGCCTCGAGGCGGGTGTGCCTTTGGCATGGGTTCCTTTCCAGTGCTGAGTGCAAAGGGGCAAACTAGGGAAAAGAAGCTCCTCTCGGGAGCACTCTGTCTGAGCTTAGCGGCCTTCTGCTCAGCCGGAGAGCAGATGGAGACATGGACCGCACAGTACAGCTCTACAGACAGACCGAGACAGACATGAAAATACACGCATACACAGGCACACACCCCTCAGCCAGACAAGCAGTCATGCAATTATACCTCTGTACTCTCCGCCGCCACACACATGCCACGATAAACATATACACAGATGCATGCTGTTGTCTGGAAAACTTTCTCCTAGTTACGTCTTTTGTCTTTCTCTGTAGGTGACTGTCCTCAATGTCCTTTTTCATCTTTAATTTTTTTGACTGTCTCTCCTTCTCTCTCGTTCACTCACACACTCTGTGCGTGTCTCTCGTTCGCTCACTCACATTCTCTCTTCCCTCCTGTAGTGTCTGAGTGGGTTGACTGGGTCATTCCGACACATTGTTTTCTGAGTAAATGGCTTCGCTGTCATCCTGAATTACTCCAGTCAAGCGCACACTGTGTGTCTCTCTAGCTCTCTCTATATGGTAACCCTCTTTCCCTCTCCCTCTCTTCCTCTTTGTAATAAGGCTGTTAATTATAGCCCCATGTTCTCATTAATATTAATACAGTCTGTCTCTCTAATACTGAGGAGCTTCTGGTTCCCCCTGTAATCACATGAATGTCTCCTTTCATTCGATCCAGGAGCGTGTCACTGTTGCCATTATGGTCAGTACAGCAGTCCTCTCAGTTGTACAGCAGTAGTGGCCCAGTGTGTGGAGGTGTGAAACTCAAACTCACCGTCTCTGCAAAAGGTTGGCTAGACAACGGCAGGGGCATGCTAGGTGTGTGTGTAAACGCACATTAGCAAAGTAAGAGTAGGGTTTTTATCTACATTCCCTTACTGAAGAAAAATTATGTGCAGTGTAATACCATTTTAACTAACAGTGCTAATAGCTCTTGACAATACAGAATAATAGAGTAGTGATCTGTTATCCAAACAGCTTATCACAGGACGTATTTTTATACATAGCAGATAAACTATTACTGATCCAGAAACCTATTCCCAAGGAGCCAAGGTTACTTCTGAGCCCCTACTGTCTAGAGCATTATTGCTTTAATATGATATAAACACTGGTAAATTCCTTTATTAGTTGTGTTGTCATGGTCACTGTTATAATGGTGCTTAACTTGCTGTGTGTGTGTGTGTGTGAGGCAAGATGTACATAGTGTTTCACTAATTTATTGATTTGCTCTTTGTGTGGGTGAGTTTCTGTAGGTGTAACTAGAGGACCACACGTTTTGGAAAAACCATCTCCTCTCCATCTCTCCTGTGGCGATCAGGAGTGTCCCATGCCTTGTTCTTAACAAAGCCCTGTAGTGTTCACCTTATGTCAGTAAATGCTATTTCTGCTTCTAACGTACATACTTTCAGAAATGGCGCACAGACACAAATGAGTCCCATTCCACCAGCAGAATCACCAGGGCCCATCTCTCTTTTCTTTTTAATGATGCACTCGTTTACCCAACACATCAGAGAGCGAGGGAACAGGATCCCTCCCTCCTAGGGTGGCAAGGCCCCTCTCAGTGGGTCTAATCTGTCAACACGAAGAGATGTGGAGGGACTCATGAATAATGGAGCCAGAATAGCTCAGCTGGACTGCGTTTGTTTAAGCACGGACCCAGCAGCACGTGGGATCCGCCTTACAGACAGTGTGTCAGTATGGCAGCAGTTGTTCTACTTTGCTTTATAGGCGCTTATGTAGTCTAGGAACATGTTATTTAATTTATTTATTCAATTATTATTGGTGTGTGTCGCATACACTCACACACACGCTCACGCTCACCCAGAGACCAAAGCAATTACTTAAATGCTGCTGCTCTGTGGCACAGAGTCCAAAGGAGAGGCCATGATTGGAGCCGCAGAGGTAAATTACCTTTGGTCCAGAGTGACACGTGCACACACACGAGCGCACGTGTGCACATACACACGGTTAAGCAGTAATAGATTGCTCTAAAGTCCACACCTCCATAATTAGTGTTTTAGCATTTATACAATCCAGTTTAAGGCAGCAACAGCATGCAAACATATTACCACATGCTGTCACATACACCAGGGGTCTATTCTACACCTGTGCACACTGTTCTGCTGACTTGTCTAATAACAAGGCATCGATTGCTAGTTAAAATGCACCGCAGAACGACTAGAGCCCTGGAATAAGTCACTGCAAAACTCTTGATGGTCTTCATTTTGTGCAGGCCAATGTTAGGATTAATCCTAGGGTGTGTTCATGGTGTGCGATCCACGCCACACCTGAGCACGTTGGATCCCCAAGTCTATTGGGTTTGACCAGTGTGAACGCCCCATACCATGAACCATGAGCCCTCTGGAAGAAGTGGGCTCAGTTGGTACAAGGCAACCGGGTCTAGTGTGAGGACACCTTCAACTTCAGATTCTTCAGCAACTTCAGAAACCATGCCTTGACCTTGTTATTAGCCTGTATCCTGGACAATGTGGTCCTCATAACAGTCTGTAGTGGGGCTGGTCTGGACTGAACTCCAAAGCCCATAAATCTCAGCTTCCTCTCTAAACAGGCTTAAATCCCTCGCTTCATTGGCCTGGATTTGTAGGGCTCAGACTAGCCCAGTGTTTTTCCCACCAGCCTTTTGCACTGTTTAATTGTAGTCTGTCAGGTGTGCTGTGAGACTGAGCCAGAACACAGGAGACAGGGCTGGAGTGCTGCCTCTGCCCTCGGCCCTCCGCAGGCGGCCACCACAGGGCCAGCAGTGCAGAGGCACCATAGTCACCTTCCACGTACCTCCTTAGTTTTCTTTCTTTCTTTTTGTTTTTCATTCTTCTCTGTCTCCTCCTTTCTCTCTCCACTCCAGCAACTCATTACCTTGACGAGCACAGAAATAGTATTTAATCCTGACAGGGATCAAATTATCACTCCTAATTAATCTGGAAAAAGACCTCTTGCAGTATAGGCACTTTTGTATGTTAATCTGCCTAGCTGTTACTTGCAGAATTAAATGAAATGATTTCCTTTTTGATTGAATTGTATTAGGCTTATAGGATTAAAAGCATTGCTAGCTATGTACCTTCAGTAGTGTGGCTCACTCACTCCTTTCGCTGATCTCTTCTCTTGGGGCTTTTTTTGAAATTGTAAAATTCACCACTACAATTGGCTGGCATCAGACTTCAAAATCATGCATATAATGTATGAATTTGAAACAGGCTGCACTAAATTGAAGAGGTTAATAGTGTAACCAAAGAAAGCTTTTCCTCTTCTCTATTAATCTCTGAGTCAGGTGATTGATAGATAGATTTTTGGGGGCCTAGGGTTCAGTTTGTTGGGTGAACAAGACAATGGTAGAGGAAATTGTGGCAATTGGTAATTATTTTGTTTCTTCTTTCTTTCCCCTCTTTTTTCTTATAATCAACGTCTCTCACACTGTTGGTATGTCTGTATGTGATTCACATGCAAGGAAGATTTGTGCAGTCTAAACTCTCTTCAGATCTTGTATAGATTTGTCATGTATTTGTTGCAACTTCATATTTGTGAACATATTATTTGGACATTTTGTTGATTGTCAGTAGCTGAAAAGTGTGTATGTGGGCATGGGTCCCCCCCCCCCCCCTGCATAGTGAGTCAGCATGATTAGCACATGATTAGCACATGGCTGTCATATGCCACCAGTTTTGCTCTAGGTTCACACGACTATGTCTTGGAAACACAGACAGACTCACAAAGAAGGCTGTGTGTCTGCTATTTCTTAATATTATGACTGGAATGTGAGAATAAGATGCACCACAGTCCACCAAACTGAAATCCTCAGACATAAAACTGTATCTTTTCTCTTTGACCTTTATTTCTGTCCATATTTTCCCCATCCTGCATAGCTGGGTTCAGATAGACTGAAAGCAGAGTGTGTAGAGAGGACTGAACACAGCTACTGACAGGAAAATCAAGGTGTGTGGAGAGGACTGAACACAGCTACTGACAGGAAAATCAAGGTGTGTGGAGAGGACTGAACACAGCTACTGACAGGAAAATCCAGGTGTGTGGAGAGGACTGAACACAGC
>JAOYMR010000017.1:9141386-9153551 GCA_025802075.1 Tenebrosternarchus preto
CTCTCTCTCTCTCTCTCTCTCTCTCTCTCTCTCTCTCTCTCTCTCTCTCTCTGTCTGTCTGTCTGTCTGTCTCTCTGCCCCTCCTTCATTCTGACTCAACTATCTCTGTAACCATCCCATCTAGTTCCTGGCATGCCTCCAGTCCATTGCTCTCTCTCCCTCCCCCAGTTTCTCTCACGGAGTGTGTGTGTGTGTGTGTGTGTGTGTGTGTGTGTGTGTGTGTGGAAACGCTATCCTTAGGGGATGGAGTTTAGTGTTCTTACAGACAGATTAAAAGGATTCTCTTTCCCACCACAAACTCTGTGTTCAAACTAGCCTCGAGATGCAATGCAATACTGTCCTTTTCAGTCAACTTGCACATAATTTATGAAAGGTTCAGTCTGTCCTGTGGTGCCTCCTTTGCTATTTTACTGCCTCTCTTTTCACCCCATCTTAATCTGCTTTTGTCTACTTATACACACCTCTACCTATGTACAAATTCCACAGAACTGTTGCTCAGTTGTCTTGTGCATTACTATAGCTAAGTAATACCTAATCTCTCTCTCTCTCTCTCTCTCTCTCTCTCTCTCTCTCTCTCTCTTTCCTATTTATTATCTGTATTTCTCCCTAACCCTCCCATTTCCACCCTTCTCTCTACTCTTTCCCCACCCCCCAGGTTAAGCGTATTCCAGTAGAGAGCTGCGATCAGTACAGGACGTGCTCTGAGTGCCTGGGTTCCAGAGACCCCCACTGCGGCTGGTGTGTGCTGCTCAGTGTGTGAGTATCTGCGTGCACACCGTCCATCAGGCAGGCGTGAGCAGGGCTGTACGCCACATACTGTAGTTTCCTGCCAGAAGCAGCCATATGTTGTGAATGGTACGTTTCTTCAACATCTTGCCGTGGAGGAGAGGGGTCACACCTGCTGTACCAGGAAGCACATGGCTTGTGAAGTATAAATCCCACTGTTGTCAATTCTGCATCACCTTAAAAATAGCAGCCTTGCAAGTGATGGACTTGCTAGGGGATTGTGCTTGACTGAGAATGTGTGTGCATCAACACCTTTTTCTTTTCCTTTTTTTTTCCTCTTTAGCAGTCTGTGCTACAGTGTGATTCAGGAAAAAATAGCAGCACATTGATTTCTACATGTGTTGAGAGATTTTCTTTAGGCCCCGAAACAAAGGCAATATGGAAATGTTAATTAAAATTCAACCATACAAAGTAAGACGTTTTTACTATTTCTCAGTCTTGCTCGGAGGAGGAACATTAGCATGATTTTTTAATTGAGGGCATGTAAATGGCAACTGAAGTCAGGCAGCAGCGTAATCAGTGTTTATATCGCTGTGGCCTCTTCCTCCACTGACTGTCTGTTCAGGCCTCCAAGCCTAAAAGGTCTGCAGCTTCAGAGTTCCACCTGCAGGCCACCATGTCAAGCAGATGATTAGCATAGCAGGCTTAGTGCTGTTGTAGCTGTTTCCTTCACTCACGTGCACAGGCAAATGTCCTGACTGAGTTAAGTGACTTCCCCTCTAGCATTTCACGTCAGCCATTTAAATGAAGTGCGAACTTGAGAGCGGAATCCCACGGACTCTGCTGCAAATGCACGGTTTTAAATGAGGTCACTGGTTTGCCTCTAAGCTGACATTTTGAAGGCCTCACATTATAGGATCTACTGCCTTCAACAGGGTTATTTATACACAAAAAAAACTACTATCCATTTTTTATTGACAGTAAATATATAAATATTATGCTTTATATAGTCACCATGTGACTATGACAACACTGCTGTGGGTGTGTGTGTGTGTGTGTGTGTGTGTAGATGCTCCCGTAAAGACCGCTGTGAACGAGCTGATGAACCTCGACGCTTCGCCTCCAGAGTGGACCAGTGTGTGGAGCTCTCCGTCCAGCCCAACAACATCTCTGTTACCATGTCTGAAGTCCAGGTGAGAAAGAGACTAACAGCTACCCTACATTCTGAAAAACACTGTTACTAACCACACATATAGAACTACAAAAGCAACAGAACTACAAAAGCAAATAATAACCAAAAGTTAACAGATCGGAAAGAAAACAACACAACCATACAAAAACGATAATGCCTATATGAAAATATTAATACCTGAGAATTTTTTTCATGTTTAAACTGGCAGTGCTTTAGGCTGGGTCAGATGCTTAAAATTATAAACTGTAGAAATTGTGCACAGATAAATCAACAGTCCCCTCCAGACTCGCACAGGTTTCCACTACATATATAGTGTTCAATAATACTACATTTGTCAACCATTTAGTCAGCGGTACATATTTCTTTATTGTTATTCATTCACAGTGCATCATTTATTCTTGTTACTGGTTTTATACAACTCTTCCGTATGGGAAGTTTTGTTTGGCATATTTCTGTCCTCATACTATACTAAAAAAAATGTGCCTATGCAAATGCAAACGAGTGATGTTTAAGATGATGCTTAAACAAACAGAACACCCTGATATAATTGGGTTTGAAATCCTAAAACATCCATAAAAACTTTTCAAGAAACGGTCTTATTTCACATAATCCACATCAACCACTTGGTGCACATGAACGTTTGTTTTAATCCCTAATCTGACACATGCAACTCCATGCATGTATAAGAAAAGCCATGCAGCCACTACATCATATGTCAAAATCCTTAAACAAGACATTTCTATGGAATTATGTTGTCCAATATATGATAAACTCCACTGCTTACTTACGCTGCAGAATGGAAACGGTACAAGAGGATGTGACCCGTCCATGGATAGAGACTCCTGTTCTTAATCGGTTCAACAGTTCAAAGAATATGCCATTCCCAATTTTTGGAATGTTTCTTAATAGCAGGCTTGTGTGAGGACCTTGAATAGTTCTTTGTAGAAGATCCTCACACAGACACAAACACCTCCTCGAGTCCTTGCCTCCAGCACTGGAGAGGTTGCAGAAGACTTTGATGTTAGTGATGTACCACGACTTCTTTAAAGTGTGTGCAAAGTCACTGAATTGTGGCTTTCTAAAGGAGTTGGACAAACTTTCCTCCTTCTTGCTGGTTGCCATCACTGGATTGAAAAGCCAGCCAAAGCCTCTCTACTCTTACTACTTTAAGGGTTGTAGATCAGTGGTTTCTCTCATGCACAACCATAGAACAGTTAAAGAACCTCACTGGGAATCTTAAGCTTGCGTGTCAGGTTGACTGAAGGACTTCAGGGTTTGTGATGGCCCAGACTACAAGAGCAACTCGGGAAAGATTCTGTAGGTGTGCATCCATGATGTATCTGCTAATATGACTACAACTGTCCAATCAGAAGGCCTCAAGATATTAAAGATATGATCTGTGTTCATATGATATAGTTAACATTATAAGTGATATTTATGGGCTGTTTTATACAGTAGACTAACCAAAAACCGACTAAAGCCTAAGGGTCTGATGTCCATTGGCAGACCACCTTTCTGCAGGAGTATCAACAAAACTGCCTGTAGGTGATGTACCAGATTTTACAGAGGCTGTGAAAATCCAGTACAAGTCCAACTCAACAGGGCAGGGACAATCATTTGTCTTCCTATTCTGTTGGTCAGCCAGAAGATATTTGAACTGTCTCACTTGGGATGCACTTGATTCGGGCAGCTCTTTTAGAGGTGATTAAGCTTTTCCCAAGATTGTGTAAAAACAAGATTCATGTCTTGGAACTGAGTGGGCTTGATTCAAGATATTAATATTTGTTATGGTACAAACACAGTTGCTAGGGATTTATTTTGCTGTGTTCAGAAAGAGGATAATAAAAATGATTAAAAACAAGTGACATCACTTATAATAGGGGGATTATAACTGTCCCTTGTGGTCAGTGTGTTTATGCTGTGTCTAACAAAACCAAGCAAAATTCAACACACTTGCTGTATTTTAAGAGGTTTGACCAGAGCAACAAGTAGCTAGTGAGTTGGCTTAGGTAATGTAACAAGTACAGTATTAGTAAGATTTTAATCTTAACTGCCTAAAATCTGAGCTGAAATTAGTGCTAGAAACCACAAATATTTCTGTGGCTGTAAAGTCATTTCCACGATCACAACCCCATTAGGGATTATAAGATGGAGAATTTGATCCGTCTACCCTTTCCTTTGTTCCTGTTTTTGAAAAAGGGCTTCAAGTGTCCAATGTCCTTAAGGATAGAAGCTGAGCTCTGATGAAGGCCTCGGCTGATTTCAAGCCCCCCCTCCAGAGGCCTCTCCATCCCTAAGTCATGTTAAGCTTTTCATCCTCAAGGAGTTCAGTCTTCCTCTTGAGCCTTTGAAAAACCCACTTTGCTATGGCATCTGCGTGCACTGTGAAGGCCATACAGTCGTATCAGTATTTTTTTTGTCTTCCCTCTGGTTAGCGGTATTACTGGCCCGGCCTTAATCTCTCTGGCAGCCGTCTGTGGTAGCAGTCCTTGCTTACTTCGCATGCCTGAGAGGTAAATTACCTACCTTTGGATCTGTTGCTCTAAACAGATTTTAGAAGCCAAATGGGTCAGTGAAGCTGTTTCTGATGCTGGCAGTAAAGGTAAGCGCTCCATACACTGATTTGACTCTGCTCCAGCCAGCACAGCATCTGTTAAGGGCATTTTAGGTTTATTGTTGGATTGATGATGGTGCAAAGAAGAGTGGAGAAACAAAGAAACCCTAAGTGGGGAGCTGGGGGGGGGGTGGGGCCAGTGAACAGAACAGCATCAAGAGAGCATGCTGTTGAGTGCAGCGGAGTCTGTGCTGGCACATTCACCCTGATGAAACGAGACCCCTGCTGCTCTACATATCTATTATTAAGAGCTTGTTTATTAACATTATAAAGAGCTAATGCTTTATAATGCTTTATAAATCAATCTTGCATGTCAGTGGCTAACAAAGATCTTAATCCCAAATGTCTTCTTGCGAAATATTGCTGGTGTTTTTAATAAGTGACATGGATGAGAGAATGTACTGCAGAGGATGAATCAGCTGTACTCATGTTTATTTATCCCGGTCATGGCAGTGCTAGACATGTGACCATACACAGTTCAACAAAATGGAATCTTATTGGTACTCCAAAGACGTCGACGTTAAACCGTCAAAACTGTTGACATTGCTGAAATTTTCTTGCCTGTCAAACCAAGATTTATTTTGTAACAAAAATGAACTACTTTCTCAGCCATGGTGACAAATATAATCACATTAGAGGCATATGTCTAAATGATACTGTTTTAAGTGGAGGCATTTAAGGGCCGAGAATAAGTGATGGTGAGAACCTCATTCAACTGATTTCACTGTCTAGACCTATTTTTTTTTTTTATCTTTGCTTTGCCTTCATTCATCAGTTCAAAACTTTCTTTGAGGCAGTTCTCTTGTGCACTAATGGACATTTATAAACGGTGGTAATTGCAGGTGTTAATAAAATGGTCCGTTAGTAGCATTTCAGCAATGTACGGAAGGTGTATTTTTTTCCCCCTCATTTTGTAAACTTTTTTGGGTCTGCAGCTGGTTCTCGAGGCACGGAACGTTCCAGACTTATCGGCAGGTGTGAACTGCTCCTTTGAGGACTACACTGAAACAGAGGCCACGACCCAGGGCATGAGGATCTTCTGCCTCTCACCCACCTCTAAAGAGCTTATTCCCATCACTCGTCACCAAGGTAGGAGGGGCGGGGTTTGTTTATTTGTGTGAATGAGTGAGGGGGGGATAAAGAGAAAGCTACAGTGGGATAAAACACAACAGAAAATTCACAAAATCAAATGAGAATGTTGCATGATAAATTGTACACAGGAATAATACGAAGAAGAAAGGCCTGGTCTAAACCACTTATCCAGAATTTGTTTTAAAATCTTCTCATGCTTTAAGGGTTATCCAGTCATTAAGGAGATGGCAGAATAAAAGCACATCTCCATGATTCTGTGCTGGCCTGGTGTCTATTGCTACAGTTCCCCATAGTAACAGTGTTTTTGTGTCAAAGGCAGTGTGAGTGCAGTATCTCAGGAAAGATGGACTATTTTGATAATGGGAGAATCCTGTAGTGTAATTTTGATCACATCCATGGTAATCACAGCACAATCAAAGTAGGTTATTTTTACCACTGCAGTGCCCTGCTATGGAGAAAGAAAAAGAGATGTGTTGCTTAGATACCTCTCTTTCTCTCCATCACACTTGCTCCCTCTCTCTCTCTAGGTGATAAACGCGTGGTGAAACTCTATCTGAAATCAAAGGAAACAGGAAAGAAGTTTGCCAGTGTGGATTTTGTGTTCTACAACTGCACTGTCCACAAATCGTAAGTGTCTCTCTCTCTCTCTCTCTCTCTCTCTTTCTCTCTCTCTCTCTCTCTCTCTCTCTCTGCTCATCTTTCTCTTCCCTATTTCTTCTCTCTTGTCCTCTTGTTTTACCCAAGGGGGTCAGGTTTCTGTAACCGTGGCAACCTGAGGACAGTTGATTGACAGGCCTTTCGCAACCTCTGGAGGAAGGGTGTGGTTAAAAAGAGCTCAATTCTACTGGCTAGACCTTTATCCTCAAGTCTCTGGAAATGAAGACACACTTTCTCCACACGTTACTTCAGTAACATATGGCTATTGGTAAATGAAGGCCTTGCTAATGAAGTTTGAATAAGAGATGCAGTATGCTAAGGGAGGAGACTCTTCCTGGTGTTATAGTGCACTAAATCTCATTGAGGGGTGTAACTGCTGCTCACTCTGAGAGTGTTATTTAGAGGGACCAGATGGTTTGGGGCTCTCTCTCGGGGTGTGTATAGTGTCTCGTTGCAGGACAGACGAGACCTTTGCTGTCTCCAGGGGGCATCTCTCTCTCCTTCTCTGTCTCCCGCTCACTCACACATGCACATACACACACAAATACGAGTGAGTACGAGAGTGTGTGTTGCTAAGAGAATATAGTATAACATTGTCATACAATATACTTTGATATAATGTATGTGCTTGTGTGATGAATAGAAGCAGAGAGGATGCCACTGTGTAGGACACACACATTTTAGATGCTCTCATTAACATATCAAACTAAAGGTAGAAATCCACCATTCTTTCAAATGAGGCTGAAAGGTGTAGAAATCCTAAATTTCACACCTTTCTCCTTATCAGAGAAAGAGGCTTAGAAGCTACACACACACACACACACACACACACACACACTTTCCCACATGCCCCCTCTTATTTATTCCACTGATGAGGTCTTGTGCACTTTGAAATGCCATAAATTTGCATATTAATATTAATCTAATTTGGAACGGTGGCGTTTCGGGGTGAGGTGGGGAGGGGGTCGGAAATGAGAGACTCTGAAATGGAAAATCGTATGCAGCTATGATCGTCTGTTAATGAAAAAGATCCATGTGAGTATGTGGTCGAGTGCGAGCCGTTCTGGAGCAAGCAGGGAGCCGGGGGTGGTCCCACCCTGCAGCCGCTCGCTCCAGCCCCAGACGCCGCCGCGCTGAAGGACCACTCCACACACAAGCCCAAGTGCACTTGTGCGGCGCTGCCTGATTTGTGGGTGGGACGGTGGGGGGCTGGAGAGATGGGGAGGACGGGCTCAGAGTTGGGAGCGCGGGATGAGATGAAAAAAAAATGGTGCAAAGGATGAAAAGAAGGAGAGGGTGGGATGTGAGACAGATTACCGAGAGAAGAGTGT
This sequence comes from Tenebrosternarchus preto, assembly GCA_025802075.1. NCBI lineage: Eukaryota > Metazoa > Chordata > Actinopteri > Gymnotiformes > Apteronotidae > Tenebrosternarchus > Tenebrosternarchus preto. The sequence goes on from JAOYMR010000017.1 coordinate 9,148,999, forward strand.
GTGTGTGTGTGTGTGTGCGTGCGCGCACAGACATCCCTTTAAAAGCACTTTCCATTGACATTATCCCCTCAGTCTTTAAATCTGTCATTGCAAATAAATTTTTAACTAAATTTAACAAAGGTGAGGAAGAATCGAAACGTGAGCTTTGTGGGTCTGTACTGCTGGGCTGGAGTAGCCATTCTGATATCACAGAACATGCAGGAAGAGAGAGATGCCAGAACCTACATGAATTTAACTAAAGAAAGAGCTCCACACTGGAGAGTGAGGATTAGAACGAGTCCACTTCAGAGGGGCTGCCTAACCTGAAGCTGTGTGGGCCTCAGTGCTCCAGACCTCCACGGCGGGGGGAGAAGGTTTGCAGAGGGAGCTTACGGTGAAGGGCAACTTGGGCAGCACCAGCCCTGCTTTAAACTGCCACTGGCACGAAGGAGGGGTGGAGGAGTGGTGCATTAAACCTCTGTGGGGGTAGAGGAGGAAGGGGAAAGCAGGACAAATAGGGGTTGATTTCCATTTGTCCATCACCCAATATTTATTCAAAACGAACTATTAGGTAAATATTTGTTTCATTCAGCTATGAAACGATATTAAAATGTTACATTTTAAAATCTTATTTTGTGAGATACCTGTCAGTGGTACAGCCAGTTATAGCTGTTAGAACTGAATCCATTCGTCTGTCTAAATGAAGCTAAGTCTTTTTACAAAGAGCAACAAGCTTTTTTGAACCTTGTAGTCTTGTTCTTGTACATCACTAGCTGGAAAAACTAGCTGAAAAATCCATCAAAAGCCTTTGTGATTCACACGAACAGTTATGGCGTGGAGAATGCATTCCGCTCATGATGGACATGACTGCTTGACTAAATGTGCACTTATTGGGCTACGCAGTCTGGATTTTAGTCTTTAAAGTAAATGACAACTGCCTAGCTGTCCTTTTAAATTGATTACTGCTCCCTGACCCTATCACACAAGGCCATTTAACTGTCCATCTGCAGTTACTCCTTAAAACTGCATCCTCAAATGCGAATAAATACTTACTGCAGCCTTTTTCTATTGTGCAAGGGCCTCTCTCTCTCTTTGTGTCGGTCGGCGTGAGCATGCACTCATGGTCATGTTTGTCAGGCTATTTTAACAGACTGTCATTCATTTATTATTAGTCATGGCTGCCCCTTTTGGCTCAGCTCTGATTGGTGGGCTGAACGGATTAGCTCTCTCCAGAGATCTTGCATTAACAACTTGACAAATGGTGCCTACGTGGGAGGCCCCTTAACACACGCACCGCGCACACGTACATGCAAGCACACGGATGCACATAGGCACACACCATCCTCCCTTAGCCCATGTTGCAGTGTTGTACATTGCAGAGTGTTTCTTGATATATTGCTTAGTTTGGATTAGGAAGTGGGGATAATTTCCTTGACCGACCATTTCTCAACTAATTGGACAGCTTCTCTCAACGCAGAAGCAGATTGGTCAATTAAGAGGATCATGTGATTCAATTATGTGGCCAGCAATCTTTGTTCTGAATGATCACTTAGTGTCTGTGGCTGAACAAATTGCTTGGCTGGGATGATTCATTAAAATGAATGGTCAAAGGGTTTCTTTTCAGAGCTCTCAGACTGTTCTGTTCTTTTGTATTTGTTTTGCCTGTGTCTGTCTAAGTATATGGGCAAAATTGCATCTGAAATTAAACTTCTGTTGTTGTTGTTGTCAGTAATTGGCCTACAAATGGTTTCTACCTGTGAATCTTTTAAAAAGTTCACTTTAGTGGCTAAAATACCCCCTTAATTCAAATTCTGAAGGAAAGCTGTGAAAATGAAGACTAAATTTGCTTCTAAGGAAATTACTAAAAATTGTAGTGTTTGTGAATCTGTGTAGTACTGTGGAATCAGTTGTGAGGAAATGTAAGCTGAATCATACCTCTCGGATACTGCCTAGACAAGCCCATTCCTCAATACCCTGCGTCAGAGCAGGAAGAGGACTTGAGAGGGAAGCTCTGTAGATCCTTCACTGTGATTGTTAGCCACTTGAGAGGGAGGCCAACAATCACTTTGAAGAATCTACAGAGTTTAGTGACTGAGACTAAAGTAAAGGTGCACCAGTCAACAATATCAAGAGCTCTGCATACAAACGGCCTGAATGGGAAGGTGGCTAAAAAGAAATCACATCGATGTCTGGAGTTTGTTAGGGGTGCTGTTCCTCAGGGTGAATTGGGCATTTTATTCAAACTGAAAGACAGTTGGACGGAGCAAAATACAGAGAGATTCTACAAGACAACCTGCGTCGGTGTGCTAAAAACCACAATTTGGGAGAAACACCTTTCAGCAGAACGATGATGCCAAGCAAAAGGCCAAAGCCACGCAGGACTCGTTGAACAACAACAATGTACAGCAATGGCCAAGGCAAAGTCCAGATCTCAATCCAATTGGGAATTTGTGGCACTACTTGTGGTCTTCAAATATCATCTTTCTAACTTGAACAACCTGGAGCGAATTTACCTGAAGGAAAATGTGCAAAAACCACTTTCAGTGGTGTGCAAAGGAACCTAGGAACCCAGTAGATGTAAAGTTCTTATTACAGCAAAAGGTGGTTCTACCAAGTTCAAAGGAGTTGAATACTTATTCAAGCAACTTTTTATATTTGTTGATGTATAAATAATATATCGGTTGATAAATAATTATCTTGGACTTGGAAATGTTATTTTAAGAGCATATTGGTTTGCAGTATAATTACTAGCTGGAACCATCAGTGTGTCATTTGTAATCCAGATGACTGGTGACATTTAAGGGGGTTGAATAGTTTAAGTACAGTGAAGGCACTGTATTTCAGATATTTATTCATCAGATTGTTCTCGAAATGTTAAAATGTTATTCCCCTATATCTGTGTGTCTGCCTGAGGTCCACGGGAAATCCTGGCATATTTGATCTTTCCCTCACGTCATGACTCTCTAGCTCCCTGTCTCGGCCTAAACCCTGGGTGTCTTACTGAAAGCTCATCTCTGTGTGGGCATGAAAGAGCAGCTTCACAAAAAGGTTGACACACACACACACACACAAAACAGCGGAAGAACGAGGGAGACAGGATGAAAGATAAGGACAATCATCTGCTCACTGTAGAAGGACAAGACGAGGGAAATTGGTCCTTTGAAGTTGCTCACTGTTTCTGTATTTATCTGAAATGGTCTTTGCTCATACCTTTTTTCCATTCTTCAGGCTCTGTGTCCATAAACACTCTTTGTACTCCTGCAGGTGTTTGTCGTGTGTGAGCGGTTCCTTCCCGTGTCACTGGTGCAAATATCGTCACATGTGCACTCAGAATGCCAACGACTGCTCTTTCCAGGAAGGCCGGGTCAACATGTCCGAGGTGAGACACGTCTCCTTTCCTGTCACATGACCAGATCTCATGGTCTTCCGCTGACGTATATTTGTAATACTGAGAAAGTACTATGGTGTTTTTTAACTGGTGCTCTTGAGACTTTCAAAACAAATGTAATGTCAGTGTGCTGTAATGGACACCCTGCCTGGAACCATGTTGACAGAGTGTGTACTTGCACTCTTGTGTCCTAATGTGTACGTCATTTTTGTGTGTGTTTCTGCCTGCTTTAATGGTCTTTGGCAGAAACAATTCCCTTATCTCCTCAGCTTAGCATGAGGTCTCTGATTGGTTGTTTATGTATGCATTGCTGGGTTTTAATTGGTCAAAAGGGATAAAACCCCTGCCCAATTACGCTTGGCCTTTTCTTATGCTACTGCCTGTTGCCCTGCATGCAGGAGAGAGCATTTTTACACACACACACACACACACTCATGCACGTATGTTCACACGCATCTGCACAGGTTAGTGTCTAGGTTAGTGTTGGGTATCGCATTTGAGTAGCGGAACCTTGCATGTCGTGTCATTTAGATGATCCACTAGCCACACACTCTCAAAGTTAATCCATCACGCTGAGACACACATGCATGCTCACACACACACATGCTCATTTATTGTCCACACTCCCCTACTGTGATTCCCATTTGTTCTGGTTCATGTGGTAGCTGAGTAAAGCAGACCCCCATTGGCTATAATTATCTTAGCCTTTCATAATCTGCCATTGACATGTGTTAGTACTACTGATGGTGTGTGTGTGTGTGTGTGTGTGTGTGTGTGTGCGTGTGCGTGTGCGTGTGCGTGTGCGCGCGCGCTTGTGCGCTTGCAGGTGTTGAACATATTTAGGTTGCAGTGCTGCAAGATAGTCTTAGACAGTGGACCAATTACCCCTGAAAGGAAGCTGGGGTGTGTAGTCAGTGCAGTTTTGAGCTCTTAAAGAATGAGTAGCTCAAACATGTCTTCCTTCTTTCTCTCTGTGTGTTTCACTCTCTGTCCATCTTTCCCCCACTCTCCCCTCCCTCTCTGTCACACTGCTCTCCTTCCATTTATGTTCACACCACGTTTCTCCAATTTTTCTTCCCGCTCCTCTGGTTTACGTGCCGACTCTCGAGCTCCCTATCAACAAAGCGCGGTGGCTGAGCTATCGGGCCATCTGTAATTGGTTGAGGTGACTGGCCTGCCAGCATCC
>JAOYMR010000017.1:9202020-9216223 GCA_025802075.1 Tenebrosternarchus preto
CGCATACATACACACATACATATATATCCTATTACATTTTCAGCCAAGCAAAACCTATGATTGAGTTTTTTGCCATATTATTACTGAAACACAATAGAGTGACAAACATAAATTAGATATTTAAACAAAAAAAATCTACATAGGAAGGAAAAAAACAGTGAAAATATGAATAAAATGTTGTCCTGTGCCATGTTTTATTTGAATGTTGTTTAGTGAAAAGGCGTTTTGTTACATGGGAATGTGCTATGATTTTTGTTTGCCTGATGACTGAAAGAAATTGTGGTGTAGTGAAATAGAAAAGGTAAATTAGAATATTCTGGAGTCTGCAAGGCAGAACGTCTGAGATGTTAGTCTTGCGCTCAAGTTAGTCTTCCTCCGTCCCCTACGATGTTTGTGACACCATCACTCTTCCTCACCAGAGGTCTCTGTATGCACAGCCATCTGGTGGAGAAGCAGCAGCTTCACCCAGTTCCTTTTCCTCTTGGGTCTCGGGAGGGAGAAACCAAGAGGTTTGAAGCTGCTCCTTCATTTACTGCTTCAGTCTCAGATTAGTGGGGGTGAAGGGGAGGATAAAGACAGAGAGAAAGAGGCTCTAGCCTTTAGCTCATTAATGAGACAGTACTAAGTAATCCTGTTAGCCTCTGGCCTACCGCCTCCAGTGCGTGTGCGTGCACGTGTGTGCGTGCACGTGTGTGCGTGTACGTGCACGTGTGTGCGCGCGCATGCACGTGCCTGCATATGTGCACACACGCTTGATTTAGGCTGCTTCATTAGAAATGATCTTTCTCTCATGCCTGATATGAGAGTGTTCTGTGATCAGATAAAAGGCTATCTTAGTGATTTTATTCCTTTTCTTTACATTTTTTTTTTTTTTTTGGAACTTACATTAATTTGCTTGCCTAAAACCAAACTGTGATCTGTAGTGAATTTGATTTGGTGTTCTGATTTTGTGTTGCCACATTTTTGTTCTCCCACATCCAGTGGTGATTTTCCAATTGTATCTGAACAGTTGTGTGTTTGGTCATCTTTCTCTCCATAAAATGGATTATAGGAAAGTATCATGCAAGGTACGAACAACATCCTGTTTTACATCACAAACCCTGCTGGTGTGCCTGTACCCACCACAAGAGAACAGTGAGGGTGTTCCATCAGCTTTCTGACAGAATATTTTTCATGGGACAGCAGATTGCTAGTTTTTGTTTTTTTTTAGTAGTTCTGTTTGCTTATGTGTACGTTTTTGTCTGCTAATTTATTTACTTTTTTATTTTCTGCTTCTGAAGTGAAACCTGGGGTGTCATTACATTTTTCTAAAATTCATTGTATACTTTATATAATTTTTGGACCAAATCATCAGTTAACCGGGTTCAAACAGGGTTGTTTTGTGTCTGAGGTGCATCATGCCCAGATCTGACTGTGAGGCCAAGCTGGCAGCCACAATTCACCTGCCAACATCCACCACTTCTGATGCTTTCATCCATTTTTAACCAAGGTGAACACATGGAGAGAGAGACTACTGGAGAAACAGAGAGAGAGAGAGAGAGAGAGAGAGAGAGAGAGAGAAACCGCTTACCTCACATGTGGCCACACAGTAGACTGTGTGTGTGCGGTTTTGATAGGCTAGTATCTTTACCCTGCAGTAAGATCAAGCCTAATGGAAATAGATTAGCTTTGTGCAAGGAGGCTTGAAGCAGTTCCACTAACTGCTAGCTGATGAGCTATCAGACTTATGTAATCAAATGAATGTTACATTAGTCTGCGCAGCCACTACATGGCTCGGCCTGTGCTCCTCACTCAAGCAGTGCGGATTCCGACTCCACTCATCTGTAGCACAGCTCTAGAGCTAGTTCAGAATTGGCCCCAACTGAGCCGAGTCTAGTTTGGGTGGGTGGATCTGGAGCTCGGGTGTATGTAAGGATGGACGGAGCATGGTGTGGAGATGCTTTGAAACGTCTCAGGATCTCCCCTTAGCTGTACTCATACTGCCTTCTAGTGAATAGTTATAATAGACGATAATCAGATAATAATCAGACATGAAATGAAGGAGTGGCGAGTCTAAGTTTACAGTTGTTTCAGATTCTTCTGAATAACAGGCATCTTTTGCAAGCTTTGGGAGCATTTTATGTTTACGTCCACATTTTGCCTCCTACATAGAGATCAGTGAAACAGTTCAGTCCTTTCTTTCCCTCTCGCTGCTCATGCTGAACTGTATGAAAAATGTGGTGGTAACAGCAGTGAGGTTTCAGCTGGACAGAGTTCAGCTTTACAATGAGCACTTTTTAAATAAAAGCTCCTTCCGAGTATTCCTGATGCTGATCCTAATCTCTTCATACCCTTCCTGCATCCATGTTGTCTTCCTCCTCTGACTCCTCCGCCCGGTTCTTTTTCTCAAGCACACTCCTCCAATCAGAGAGCCCCTCTGCCATCACTGCGCACTGGTTCCATACTGCTTCTGTCACAGAATTCCCACCTTCTGTCACAGAATTCCCAGACCCCTCACATCCCAGCAGTGTTCTTCCTTAGTTCTGCAGGCCTTCCTCACAGCAATAGCTGTCCTGTTTAAGACACACCCAGAATAGCATAGACCGGAACGAAAGCACTAGCAAACCAACGGCAGCAAGAAAGGCATCAGTCCAGTTTTAATACTATGAGAAACCAGTTGCATTTATAAGAATTTCCGACTTGAAGCAGCTGTTATGTGTTGGATGGTAAACATTCATTGTGTAAATATTCTGTTGTTTCCTATTTTGCAGATTTACTACTTGTAAATAAACACATCAAGAAGAGATTAAACAGTTTTTGCTAAAACGTTTCTGCTTTTTTGTTGTTGTTCTCCACCCAGCATCAATAATTGTAGGGTTTCTGTGGTTTTTTTTTGTTCTTGTTCACATGACACTCTTACCCTGTTTGTAGTCTAATATAGTGAGGTACGGTGTAAGCTTTCTTTGTCCACACACACATGCCATGCAGACTTTGACGTCTACTTACCTCCCATGTCATTACAAACGTTTATCAAGAAACACCTTCTGTGTGCAGTTACACGCCATCTGTTGCCAGGCAGACTGTCAGACGTCAGTGGTCACTTTCTGACCGCTGTTGGCTGGATATTTTTAGGCAGCAGAAGACCTTCACTTTCAAGTAGAGACGGTGTCATTAGCCGCACGTTCACATGGTGTCCGATACTCCAGCACGGTGCCCACGACTCACCACTGCCTGTCGTGCTGAGAGGAGTCCACTACCTAAATGACATCCAGTCAGCAGCTCTCTGAGTCTGACCTGAGAGAAATGAGAGGTAGATGTTGCACATGACATCAAACAGCCCATAGAATATAACTATACACCTGTGAGGTGCACTTAAGTGGCTAGTAAGAGCAGGTTCAAGGTATGTGACTGATATACAACAGTGACTTATATGTGACACATATTGGATGATTACTATTCAAAAAAATGAAGCTCTAGATATAGTCTCACTTTTATACCACCAGAACAATTATGTTCAACACTTCAACACTTAAAAAAAAAACCTTTTGAAATTTCATTTGCTAGTAAAGATTAATAGCTGTTAACCTTCTTGGTGTGAAATGTGGTGTTACTTCTGGAAATTAAAAGCATATTTCCAAGGCATTTAGCCATTTTACCACTGACAATAGATTCATCTTTTGAGTTTTACTGAAAATGCCAGCATTTTCAGCCTGTTCCAGCACTGTAGTAGTACTGCACTGTGCCATGACCGCATCGTTCATGTTCAGCCTCGGGTTTGCCTTAGTAGAACTAGAAGGAAAATCTGAGCAAAACATTCTCGGCGCTTCAGATTCTGTTTTTATTGAGAGTGTCCTGTCATTTTCTTCTGCGTGTTGGTTTTATTCACTTAGTCTTAAAGTCAGAAAGCACTTGCAGCAGATTGTGAATACCTGCTCAGAGATGGCTGGGGCTCAGTCTCCCTTTGTCCACTTGTTGTGATCAGCAGACACTTCGGAAAGCGAGGACACTGTACAACCGCACACACATTTTGCACAGCGTCTTTGAGTGACTTTCCCTCTGGACCAGACCTTTTCAGCTGTCGCTGTAGAACATTTCAGAGGAGATCTACGTTTATCTCAGTTGCGATTGCTCTTTTAAAAAAGACTGGTGTAGGTATACTGCCATCCACCTCAGGATACTCTCTGCAGCAGACTATACAGACTCTATACAGTGCATGGATCCACAGTGTCTCTTTTAACATCTATATGTGCTGTGCGCTGCCTGCTTGCCACTAATTGCCCTTCGGGGATAATTAAAATTGAATTGAAGAATCATGCAGAAAAAAAAATTCTTGAAGGAAAGACCTAAGGTTTCATTTCTCCACTCTGAATACACAAGGCAAAGGGGGTGGTGAGAGATGACCCAGAAGAGGGAACCTGTCTACGAGTGCCTCCACAATCTGCTGCTCACAGCTGTCTGATCTCGCTCTTTCCTCGTCCACCAATCAGGTCGCATCCCAGAGGAGCGCAGCCTGTCCTTCTGATTATGACCAACGAGGCTCAGGGCGGAGCCCACGAGGACAGAGAGGTGGTGCGAGAGAGACGGAGCTGAGGAGAAGAGCTGCCAGCGGGAGTAAAAACAACGGCACAGACGCGCCGCCTGGATACACGCATACATGTCGTCTGACATAAGGAGATATGTCACAAGCATGCTGTCTCCTCAGTGTGGAGCTCCTATTGCCAGCTGAGTACTGTTGGTGCTTTGGTTTGTAAAGTGGTAATAAAATGAAAAGCATACAATCATCATCAAATTAGCAGATTTTCCTGAATATTTTGATTAAATTGTCAAAGATGTAGTATCTTGCAGTACTTGCTGTAGTGCTTCTTCAACCAGGCCAACAGGTCTCAGGGTAAGTAAGTGAGGAGAAAAAAGTTTCATAGTCGCTGTTATACTTTGCTAGTTTTATATATACTCACCGTGTAATTTATAAGAGAAATGTACTATTTTAGGAACAGCTACTCTTGTACCTACATACGCTGCCCTTTGTTTTCATTATACTTATTTTTTAGGGCCTTTTATAGGTATAATATTACATCCTGCTGCCTTGTACATGTATAAACTATTTTCTACATTCATTATTTTCTGACAACAGGACCACAGCTGGGCAGATATTTATCATATGAATGGTGGACGTTCTCAACACTGCAGTGATACTGGTGTAGTAGGGAGTTCTGTGCTGGTATGAGTGTATCAGACATCGCTGAGTCGCTGGGTTTGTACATATATGAATGTCACTGTGAGGTTAAGAGTGGTCTGATACCTAACAAAATCCACGTAACTGGTCAGAAATGATCCACCGAAGGACTGGAGATTGACTCACACTAAGGATTTTTAGATGGGCTATAGACTCTAACCCTTACACAAACAAGGTTTTTTAATAAAGAAATGTTTATAAAACAGTGGATGGTCAAGTAATGTAATAATTCATATTGACGTTTCACTACACATAAGAACTAAAGCCTCCAGAACACTAAGGTTGTGTCCCATTCCTCTGGTCTGTGTTCGCATGTTCAGCACGCTGTAGTAAAGGCTGCATTTGGAGACTTGGGAGGGAAACCTGGGCAACTTCTCAAATCAATGAATCATTTCTTTTGGGCACATTTGACTTGATGGCATGATTTACAGCTTTGTCAGGTGGAGATAAGCCTTTGACATGGCTGGCAACAGCAGTGACGAGAAAGATGCTGTGTGTGTGTGTGTGTGTGTGTGTGTGTGTGTGGCTAATGTAGGCATAGCAGAGGTGGGCAGCATCAAATACCAAGCAAAAGGAGAAATGTTGGCAGGCTGCTCACTGATCCCTTCACCATGTTGTGGTTCAGTATGATAAGCATGTTCTCATAGGAAAAGTGTTAATTACACACACACACACACACACACACACACGTAAGTGGACATACACTCTCTCTCTCTCTCTGTCCCTCTCTTTCTCTCTGTCCCTTTACTGATAGTGCGTCTCAAGCAAAAGTCCATTAGGCACCAGGCCCATATCTTCCACTATCTCCAGGCAATGTGCTTTATTAATGAGGAGGGTGGAAAGAGAGCATGCTTTTCATTAACCTTTATGATTCATAATTCAAGTCCTGTTCTTCTCTCCCTACTTTAATGTCCTCACTACAAGCCATAAGAGATGCCAGATAGGAGTCTTCTAATTGAAAATAAAAGTAATTGTGCTAAAGCAGTTCTGTGCCTCACACATGCGGGGATGGAGAAGGGGGCGGGGCTACAGAGAGGACCTGCTCATGGAGTCGTAAACACGCCAACTTGCATCTCTGCACCAGGGGCTCCACTACAGAATGGTAGAGTTCACAGACACATGGCTGACTTGGTTTACTTAGTCACTTACTTTTAAATCTGTTACTGGACAACAGATTTAAGCAATTCCCAGGTCATTTGAGGTTATTTAAATGAATTCACTTTTAGGGAAGTATGGTTTTTGTCAGTCATTGTAGCAAGTAAACAAAGAAAACAAACTTGCAAGGCAAAAAAGTAATTACTGATCTGAGAAAGATACTCCAGCTCTGCCCTTATTCCCATCTGAATGTGCTTTGATAGCCAGTGCTTCTTTTCTCTGACCAAAAGTTTCACACAGGGAAACTTTCAAATGAACTTCGAACAGGGGCAGCCAAGCACTCCAGCACACACACATTTATCACACGCAGTTAAGGTATGAGTGTTAATACACCCTGCTTGCTACGAGCACAAAAACGCAGTTAAATTAAACAGGCTGGGAACAGAGGTAAAATTAATTCTCGAAAAACTTTTTCTACAGCTGACTTCATTTCTTTCTTCAGGCTGGGTCACAAGCTGGACCTCCTTCCCATAGTAACTGTGTAGCTGAAATGTAAGGAAATATGACTGTGTGTGTGTGTGTGTGTGTGTGTGTGTGTGTGTGTGTGACAGAGAGATAAAGAAAGTATGAAAAAGAACGAAGGAGTTTAGCTGCTTGAAAGTTATGCTTTTTTCTTTTCCCTTTAGAAATGGAGAAGTCAGGGTTGTGTGCTCTGTATGTCTCTCTGGTCATATACTGTACTGACCATGAATTTTTCATCAAGGCTGTTTCTTGTGCTGTCTTGCTTTCCTCTTTTTCTCTTTCTTTCTTTCTGTCCACATATACCTGGTTAGACAGTTGTCAGACTGTGCCTCACATCAGCCTTTTCTGATTCAGAGAGAGAGAGAGAGAGAGAGAGAGAGAGAGAGAGCGAGAGAGAGAGAGAAAAGGATCAAGGTGAGAACAGGGCACACTCACTACTGCATGAAGTATGTGTTCTGTGCTGGTGTCCATGGTAACAGCCTTCTCCTATCACAGATGAGCATGCAGCTTTTTGTAAGAATACACACTTCTTTGAAATCCAATGAAGAAACAGATTATCAAATGTAGTGTTTATTTATTGACTGAAAAGTGACTGGAGAACACTTCCAAGGACTCATAATGGAACCGGAATGAGCTGAGCTGCCAAAATGTGCGTGTGATTTTTATGCAGAATAATTGAGCTCAGTCTGAATTTTCTTTTCGAAGTGTTCAAGTCTGGCCGTGCCAGTCCTGCTCCTCATCCTTCAGCTTGTCTAACAACGGCCGAGTCCAGGGAGGCTCCCCTACGTGTACGTGGATGGACTGACTGTTCCCATCATTTGGAATCAGTACTTTTTGAAAGGAGCGTTGGTGCTGATGGCCGCTGGCGGTGTTGTGTATTTCTCGCTTGTCTGGGATACGCTGCTGATCTCTCCGCCGCCCAGCTGGGAATGGCCTTTAGGACGACGTCCCTTCACCCGTTCTGTGCTTCATCTCTCATTACGCAGTAATAGAGTTCTCGCTCTCCTCACTTCATCTCTCCTTTCCCCCCCATGCCTGCCTCTCCTCCCCTCTCCACCCTTCCCAAGGAGCCTATTTGTCAAGGTCTGGCATGGACATGGAAGTTAATGCTGTGTGTGTGTGTGTGTGTGTGTGTGTGTGTGCGCAAATGTGTGTCTATGTCTGGTGTGTTTGGGTGTTGAAATGAAGTATCTGGGCCCAGGTGTTCAGGAGGAAGGGAGCAGATGGGAACTGTATCTCTCCTTTTCCCTGCTAATATGTATCCATCTCTCCCTCTATCCAGCTTTATCCAGCCATCCATCCAACACAAGAAGATGGGTGAAGGATTGAAGTTGGAACCCTGACCTCCCCCCATTCTGCTTTTATCATGAATTGAATCCAGTAATATATCAGTTTATTAATATGTTTTGTTCATTTCTCTTCATTCCTGTGTGTACTGATAGGGGGATTAAGAAAATCATCTTTTTATATATAAAATCAGCTGACAGCAAAGAAAGCTAAAATGCAAATAAATGTCAAAAAATGCTAAACCATCTCATGACTCTTTATGCAGGCTTTCCTGAGAAACGTTTATAAAGTCAACCGGTCATTAGAGAATGTAAGAGAAACTGTCAATTTGTTCAGGTTTTGTTCCCATTCACATCAATGCATAAAACGCACATGCTTCTTTTTGATTGGTTGCGTCTTTCCTCGTCCTTTCTTTTACTGTGTTAGGGGTCATCTAGCGTTAATAATGCACAAAGCTATTTGTAGCAACACACACAAACACACTCGCATACATTATCCTTCATTTTACAAAGCCTTTTGCTCCCCTGAAAAGCCCTGACCCCTCCCCCCAACACACATATACACACAGCACCAAATGGTATTTAATCAATTTTTCACAGTGGAAAACTTTGAGATTGCATTTTGCTTTTCTATCAAATTGGTTGCAAATTGTGTAAATAATGTATCTGAGGCATTCAGAGATCACATTTCTCTCTCTGCTGCCCCCAAACACACACACACACACACACACACACACACACACTCACTTACACAAATGACATTTAAAGGTGTCTGACTGACGCTCACCATTAACCACAGTGGGGGGGGGATGGGGGTTCTGCCCTAAAACTATCTTATATTGATTTCCACCATCTTGTTTAGCACAGCTTATCAAGCACTTTTGATGATCCTAGTCCAGGCGAAGGTGGGACTTATTCAAAAGGAAACATGAAATGGAAAATGTCTATGCTTCTGTCAGATATTTCTGATATTTTCAATATTTTCGATATTTTCGATGTCTCCTGGTTGAGTTCCCTTCTAAGCAACGGGGAAGAATTTTCAGACACATTGAATAAGATTAAGGTAAAAATGTGCTGAAATTAATAATAGAACTGGAAGCATGGCAGTAGAGGTTATCCTGAAGAATCTGCACAGTGACCTAGTTTTAGAAGAAATGTAGAGAAAATACACAAACTTTACATAAATTATTAATGGTCTGGCATGACAAGCTTTATAAAGTGTTTAGTATCATTCTCCAGAAAAACCCGACAGTCTCTACCAGTGACAATGTCCAACTCACTGAGACCAATTAGACCAGTTCCACAAAATGTACAGCTGGGGGGTTGGAAAGAGGGAAGATCCTTGTTTTGCAGTTCTCTTGGTTTGGCCATTAGGTCTTACAGACACTGTGTGTAACTAAGAACCAGTGCTGGGAGGAAGATAACTGGAACGCAAATGTCATTACTGCTTGTTAGCAAAACGCGTTTATGGAAAAAATACAAAAGGATCTTGAGTAAGGTTGAGGCAATAGATCGCCATCTGAGAGCATCTGCACATGCCGGAGAGAGAGAGAGAGAGAGAGAGAGAGAGAGAGAGAGAGAAGGAGAGTGTGAGAGAGAGAGAGAGAATGAGAGAGAAAGAGTGGATGATCAAATTACTGAACTTAAACTGATCCTCTCTGACCTGATATGCATTTCACATCCATCTGTTCAACATCTCCATACTCATTTGAACAGGAACCACACAGTGTCCACCAGGAGCTTCGGCTGCGAGGACTGTGGTGGATATAATGATCTGAAGCTCCATCATACGGTCGATTAGCTAGTCTTCCACATGCCAAACTCCTCCAGCGTGGTAAGAATACCCCGTTGGAGATTCCCATGCCTATTTGACTGTAAGGGACTGAGGGTGTCTCATAGGTAAACAGCCTTCATTGCATTCTGTGTAATGCTTTTCTGATTGTACCCCATAGCCTACAAATAACCCCCAGAATGATCTGTACACTGGGATGTTCAGGAGGGTCGACTGGACCAGTTCAGGTAGACATAATCCTGCGGTTCACTGCACAGCATGTGTGTGTGGGGGGTTCATTTCTGACACCTGAGTCAGTTCTGATCCACCTCAGTGAGATCAAATCCGAACAGTATGGCTGTACAAATTAGGAGAGTTAACTAGCATCTGCATGATTCTATTTAGCCTCCAGCTCTTCGACTGAAACTACATTTTCTTGGACAAAGTGTAGCTTCCTGTGCTCCACAGCGAGCTACCTATCTGCACAACTGCACAAAGCTGTCAGCTGCCAACCTGGGAAAACCTAATTGCAAACTACAGCAGGAACAATACTAAAGGAAACACTAACTGTGTGAGCGGAAATAGACATTTGGAGTTGCAAAAGAGTTGATATTTTGTGCAGTGTTATGTTTAGTAATATGTAGTTCAGCACTGCAGTGAGGAGCTGGGGGGGGGGGGGGGGGGGTTGTGGAAAACCAGGTAGGCGCCAAAAAACCAACACCCGAGCCGTAAACACCCACCCACCACCACACACACACACACACCCACAACCCCCCACCCCCACCCCAACTCTTTCTCTTGCTCACACATGGATGAATGCATGCACACACATACTCTCTCTCTGTCTCTCTCGCACAAACACATCCATTCTCTCTCTCATACACATTCTCTCACTCACTCTCTCTCTCTCTCTCACACACACACTAATCCACTCCCTCACACACGTTCTCTTTTCTCTCTCTTTCTCTCTCTCTCATTCTCTCACACATACACTCACTCTTTGTCACACACATTCTCTCTCACACACACATTCTCTGTAACTCTTTCTCAAACACACACACACACACACATCCTCTCTCTCTCACGCAATATCTCTTTCACACACATACATACACATTTTCTGCCTGTCTATCTCTCTCTGTCTCTCTCTCTCTCTCTCTCTCTCTCTCTCTCTCTCTCACACTCACACAGGTAACTGGAGGCAGTGCGGCTAAAGATGTCCTCCTAGGGAAAGCACAGCTGTATGCACGCGTGCTGTGATCGCTGCAGCTCATTCCTGAATAGTGTAGTGTGGTTTAAAGAAAGTAAGGCAAGAAGAAAGAAAAAGAGAGAGGATGAAAAAGGTCCAGCTGCGTATTAGGTGGCCTGGACTGAGTGAGTGAATTCTACTAGCACCCATTCCTGGACTGAGTGAGTGAATTCTATACAGTGGCCTGGACTGAGTGAGTGAATTTTATAAGGTGGCCTGGACTGAGTGAGTGAATTCTATATGGTGGCCTGGACTAAGTGAGTAAATTCTAGCTACTGGAACCCACTCCTGGACAGTTGTCTTTTTCCATGAACTGCGGGTGTATGGTGTTGACTTTCCCAGAATTCATGACATTCATTATTTATCATTTGCATGTTTGGCATGCAGTTCACATTTACATGTCATTTACACAGTTTCCCCTGGAGACTACACTCATTACAACTGTTTCTCGAATGGCATGTGATGGCTGAAATACTGAAAAAAAATAACCCACCTGAACGTTTCTTAGTGAATGAAACGCAATCACTTCTGCATCAGCAGACACATTTTTACCACACAGAAATGGTAATAGTTTGTGGCATTGGAATTGAGGGGACTTTACACCTCGACATTATGTCACTATCTCAAGGTAGACCCATATTTAAGCTTAACTACAGCTGTGTTGAGCTGAAATGTGATATGATATCTGTCTGGATGATGTATGAATGCATCATTGAGTTACTGTTACCAATGGGGTGATCTCAGCTTTCCCTTTGACCTGAACATATCAGATGACGTGTAGTCTGGAAACTGGTCCATCCCGGATAATCGATTCAGGGATCCTGGAAATAAATTTCCCCATCCCAGAAATAAACTGGAATAAGGAACCCAGCCTGAAGGGATTAATGACCAAGCAGTCTGCGAGTGCCTTGCTGTGTCGGGACTGTATTTTATCGCCTTTTCACATGTGTGTGCATGTGGCTGTGAAGTAGCAGCAGTAGAGGCCCTGGCTGCTGGGCTCCTGGGGTGGTTGTGGTGTCACATCCCACAGAAACCCCTCACCCGTTCTATCATAACCGCAGGAAGACAGAGATGTGAAGGCGAATCTTTCTCCCTTAGCCCTGATGGGTCTTGTTTTAGGACGCCCTGGGTCCATTCTTTCTCTGTGTATTAGGTTTTGAGTGAAGAAAGTAAATCTAATGCATTGCACATTTTATTTTTATGGCCTTGCATTTATGGTGGTGTGAGTAGTCAGATCTGAATCTAACCCTAACCTGAGCTGGTTGTGTCTTTTGCATATGTCAATCCAATTCTAGCAGAAATGTTTAGTCTCAAATTTTCACACAGTGAATTCAAAACTTTCTTGGACTTCTAAAGGCACTTTGTAGCACCTAGCTTAAATTTAGCGCTCTCTCTCTCTTTCTATGAAGTTACATGGACTCTTGGTTTTATATGTACATGACTTTAAAAAAAATAGCTGGATCCTTTCAACATGTCCCCGTGTGCAGAAAATGGCTAAGAAAACCCCTCCCCTTAAGTACGAGCCCGTCTAGCCTTTATCGTAGCATTAGCATTAAGTATTTGAATTAAGGATGTTTCTATAGCTCAGTATTAGGCAGCTGTATTAGCATTCAGGCAGCGCAGAGCCGGGACAGAAACTTCAAGCGAATGTGGGGTAATTAGCCGCTTGTAGGTGATCATTTGCCGGAGCTGATGGCACATCTGCAGTGCGCCGTGCTAGCGATCATAAACCCCACACTGAAGACACGAGTGGGGGAGGGATACGCTCGCGAAGAACTTAAAAGGGGGCGAGAGAGGAAGCGCAATCACGTTTGCGACGGAAAATGAACGAGGTTTGTGCTGCTTAATTGACTTGTTTTCCTGTCCAGGTGTGGTAGTTTTGTTTCTCGAACACACACACATGTAAACACTCACTCTGGCAGTTTTCTTTACTTCCTTGAGTGTAGTATTACTATTCTGGTTGTGTCTGAACTGTCTAAAAATTCATAAACTGCAAACTCTGTGTGATATATTTTTTTTTGCTATTTTGACAGGCTCTCTTGTTTCTTTCTGTCCTCATTCCTCAAAGTTTGTTTCCCTTTTTTTTCAATCAGACCTTGACATACACTTGTCAGAGTTTTTTAGGGGAAAACAACCCCCCCCCCTTTTTTTTCTCTCGGAGGAAGGTGCAGGAAAGGAAGAAAGAAAAGGGAAAGATGTGTGTCAGAAGATGGAGGGACATGATGGATGGACTGCTGCAGCCTGTTACACAAGAAACAGCAAGTAGACCATTTCTGTCCTATGGCATAAGTGAGTTTATAGTGAGTTTAAACTGTCTGCAGGAGTGTTTTACTATTTGGACTCTGCGCTGCAGTACTTTGGATGCCAAATGATACGATGACTTTGAAAGTTCAGACTTGTGGCTTTTTTTTTTTTTTTTCCCACACTCATCGAATCCATTTAGAACCATTTAGAAATTCTAACACAGTGTGCTGCATAATGAATGGCAGCTTCAACCAACAAAGCATCAAAAGTATTTGAACACACGTACAGCCTGTGGAGTTAGGAAGTACGTTTTAACCCAGCCTCTGAAGGTCCTGGCTGGGTATTTTCTGGGTATTTTCTGGGCGGATGCTCAGTGTTGTCCACCTCTGGCATCATTTACACCCACTTTCTGAAGCCTTTACATCTTTGGCATGCAAGATAGTTTACACTGTTTGATCTTAACTGTCACCCTGGCACTGGTTTGCATGCGTGTACATAATGTCAGTATACGGAGGGCGCACATAGGAGCTCAGTTGGCCATTCTTTGGTTGATTTGGCCGTTTCAACATTCTCTGGGTTTTTTGGCTCTGAGGAACCTCTTTGGCTGCCAGATGTGTTGCATGAGGAAGTGCCATTAAGTGAGTTGGGAGGCAACTGGTTGGACTTGCTGTGATCAGGAGAGAACCTCCCCACCACCAGGGTCAGGGTTCTCCAGCAGGAGCTAGGGTCAGGGTTCTCCAGCAGGAGCTAGGGTCAGGGTTCTCCAGCAGCACCTAGGGTCAGGGTTCTCCAGCAGCACCGAGGGTCAGGGTTCTCCAGCAGCA
>JAOYMR010000017.1:9216323-9232392 GCA_025802075.1 Tenebrosternarchus preto
AGGGTTCTCCAGCAGCACCTAGGGTCAGGGTTCTCCAGCAGCACCGAGGGTCAGGGTTCTCCAGCAGCACCTAGGGTTAGGGTTCTCCTCTAAGAAGTGGAGAACAGTGGCACGTACAGAGTAGACCGCAGCATACCTCCTGTCCCTATACTTTTAGAGCTCACTACAGGCCTTGGAACAGTAATGAAGGTGGAAGATTTGAAGTCGGCCTCTCCCACTCTCTGTAAGGGTGGAACCATGAATCGTCTGGTGTGGAGTGGGACCAGAGTGAGAGTGATGAGGGGAGCCATTTGTGAGGCGCACACGGCCAGATGAGGCACGGTGCAGCAGACGTGTTTGATAGAAAGAAGCAGGAGAGGCAGCAGAGGCAGCTGAGGCAGTAGAGACACGACTTGCTTTGGCCTTTATTACACCGGCGTGTCCACAAGCGTCATTCAAGCAACATAAGTGAGAGATGTCTCTGAAGATGGAGGGTGAGAATGAGCACAGGAGACTGGGACCTGCCTGCGTCTCCCCAGCAGATGAGCACTAGTGTGAAGTGCCCGCAGGGGAGCGCGAGCGCGCGAGCGTGCGTGCGTGCGAGCGTGCGAGCGTGCATGCACCGTGCGCATGCACAGCCGTTCGACATTCTGCTGCTGGTCTGACAGGCACATCCAGACTCTAGAAGTGTTGGTACAGAAGTGCGGCGATGCTCGTGTGCGGAATCTGCTCCAAAGAATCGCCGTGGTTACTGCAGCCTTCCTGCAGCAGGGTCTGTCTGGGAAAGAACAGGTTGGCATGGCAGGGAGAGGCAGGAACAGAGGAGCCAGATCACAGTGCAGGGAGGGAAGAGAGTGAGGGATGCCAAGGCAGTGAAAGAATGAGTGCGAAAGAGATGAAGCAAAAGATGACAGAAAACAAGCAGAGATGATGCGGGGGGGGGAAAGAGAGAGAACGAGAGAGTGAGTGAGAGGGAGACAGAGGGTGGATGGAGATTCTGTACTCCACCTCCAGGGGGCATCACTGACTTCTGTTTTCCAACAGGCTGAACCTGAGTGGCAGCCTGACTGAAAGACCAGTGGGAACAGGCTACATCATTAGATAGTAGTTCATTAGATACATAAACTCAGCACAGAGTACATGCCATTAACAGCAGGAATAATTACAATAACAGTTCGTTTATAAGCCAGCTGTGGTGTCCAGAGATATGTGTGTGCTGCAGCCAGTATGTACAGTAACGTGTGATTTCCATTCCACCAGTCCCTAATTTATTCTCCTTCAGATGGACCTGCCCCCCCACTCCCACTGCACCTACACCCATTCTACACCTATCTGTGTATCCTCACCAGCGCACCACCTTCCCCCTGGTTCTGTAGTGCCTCCAGATCCTTGGTGCAGTTGGTGCACGTTAGAGGAAATAATGAACTGTGGTTCAGATTTGAAGAATAGCATGAACAAAGTAAGAACATCCATAAGAACAGTATGAATGTATTTGTTTTTTTTTTTTTTTAATGTAGCAAACGCAAGCTTGAAACCATGAAACAAATCTTACCAAAGGGAGCTACATCCAACTTAATTTGCTTCAGGTTTATTTGTATAGTGCTTTTGACAATAGATGTTGTCACGAAGCAGCTTCACACCCTGACCCTAGCTAACAACACCTAGCCCTTATTCCACAGCCACTGCCGAAGTGATCTCCCCCCCAGAGAGAGGAACTAAGGTCAGTCTCGTCCTGTGCTGTGCTGTGCTGGGTGGGTTCACACTGACTTATCCCTTCCTGACAGACTTGTCAATACCAACCAATTTACAAGCACATGAAAAATCGACCCTGGATAACAGGCAATTTCTCTGCTCTGCTGCAACACACACAGAGAAAGAGAGGGAGAGAGAGACAGAGAGAGAGAGAGTGAGTGAGTGAGAGAGCAAAAATATATTCCGGGTATGGAGGATGAGAAAGAAAGTAGATAAAATAGCTTTCCTTATATGCCACCAGAATCACTGGCAGTCTGCGGTGTAGCCTGTTTCCCGTTGCACAGTGCAGCCCTTTCACGCTGTTTCTGTGCTGACGGGCCGTGCT
This sequence comes from Tenebrosternarchus preto, assembly GCA_025802075.1. Taxonomy (NCBI): domain Eukaryota; kingdom Metazoa; phylum Chordata; class Actinopteri; order Gymnotiformes; family Apteronotidae; genus Tenebrosternarchus; species Tenebrosternarchus preto. The sequence goes on from JAOYMR010000017.1 coordinate 9,218,380, forward strand.
GTGACGGAGATGAGCCGCGGGACCCGTGAGACTAGCAGAACCAAGTGCGCCAACGATCTCTAGCTTTGAGCACGCTGCCACATCAGAGACTTCATCGGAAGTCGGCGTCAGGACCCCAAAGCACGCACTGTCAGAGGTGGCCCGTCTGACAGTCGTCCTAGAGATCGCCTGAGAGTAAATCACAGACTTAGTCAACCTGGATTTTGCCAGAGGGAGATTTGGGCTCAGAAATATTTTATCAGCAGGGAGACGACAAGATTGCCTGCATTCTCTGATGATTTATTTATCTGTATTTATATGATGAATTATATATGTTCATGTATGATTTATTTTTAATTGTGTTAATTATGAATTCAGTATGGGGGCAAAGACCTCATTCACTATGGGGGCAAAGGCCTCATTTTCAAGGGTAACAGCTTTTGGAACAGCTTTGCAATGATCACACACACAGAGGCCTGATAGGGACCTGTGTGTGTGTGTGTAATAATGATTTATTCATGGATGATTCTGGACCTTGGACCCTTGAGACCTCCAGAGCGAGAGAAAGTGAGAGAGAAGGAGAGACAACAAGAACAGCCATAAGGGAAAAGAGAGTCTAAAGAAGGGAGGAGGTTGGTGAAAAGTCTAACAGGTTGAAGGCGCTTCACCGGACCCCATGAGAAAAAATACTGTTTCATGCAAATCATGGTTTCACCTGGCAAAATAACATTTCCATTTCTTTTTGGCTACTGAATGTACAGTTTGGCTTAAGTGTGGGCTTACAAATACTCTGCTAGAATAATACTGGAAAGCTCAAATAAGAATGTGTGTGGAGGCGTGTTTGTGTGTGTGTGTGTGTGTGTGTGTGTGTGTTGTCACAGCATGTATTCCTCAAAAAAACATGCTGGATATTTGGTTCGTCTTTAACCTTTCTGTGTAAACGACCTCTTGACCATTACCAGTAAATGCAATGGTGTTCGCTTAATCCTTACAGACCATGTTGTCGGTCTGTACTGCCCCAAGTGGATTCTAATGGGCTCTCCCTGAGTCCAACCAAGCGCTGGGCTCCATTACCACACACACACACACACACACACACACACAGAGCCACTAAGCCACAAATATTCATTGACAAAGTAAAACCGAAATCTTCCTTTTGTATTCCCGTAATCTTTCCTGTCTTTGATCAAAGTCTTTGATCTCTTGCCTTAATTTATGTATTATTTGTTTACACGCTGTCTTCCCATCGTTCCCAGTGATGTTTATCTCGAAACAAGTCCGTAGCCTTAATCCCGGGGCTCACCAAAGCCCAGATAAGAGACTTCAGCCTCAAGCACTTGGTTTTACCTCCTCTGCTCCCTCCCTGTCCATGTGTGTGAAGCTGTGAGGTGGAGGGATGGGCGAATCGCACCGGCAGGCCACTGCACTACCGTCTGGCCTTTTGGAGGGTCTAATTCTGTTCCTGGCTCTACAGGCACGGCTGATAAGAGTCCAGCGCGCTGACTGAGACTGCTGGAGCTGACCAGATGTTGTCTGCAAAGGGGACAACAGAAAAGGGTGTCTGTTTGTTGTTATTGTTTTTTCAGGGAAAGGTGATGAGAACATTGAAGTGGTCAGAATTAAATCTGTTCTGGAAGAAAAGGAGGAGAGAAGAGACGGTTGAGTGTGTGTCTGGGCTGTTCTAGCAGTGGTTAATGGTGTGTGTGTGTGTGTGTCTTCACACATACTTGTACTAGCAGTGGTTAACGGTGTGTGTGTGTGTATTCACTGTACTAGCAGGATGAAGCAAACCCAGTTCTTGGTGAAAATCTAGTTCTGCATCTACAATATAGGGCACATTTTGAACTTTTTTTATTATTATTTTTGCTTGTGTGTGTCGTGCTGAGCTTGGAGATTGTGTGTGAAATCTGTCAATATGTGTGAAATGACAGGCTGGATTGGACAGATCACAGCAGCCTCTGTGTGTGTGTGTGTGTGTGTGTGTGTGTGTGTGTGTGTGTGTGTTGAGGACAGTGTCTGGTATGTCTGCGAGATCTCATCCTGGTTTTTTGGGCTGTTTAGAGGAGTTGTAATATTTCTCTCATTTAGATGTGCAAAGCAAGGCGATGTCCTCTCTGAATATAAATGTTTATGATAGAGGGGGAAGCCCGCATCACTCTCATCTCCCATCCTCTCTGCCTCACATCCACTTCCTCCATCCTTTTCCTGTCCTGTTTATATTACTGTATATTTCACTTCCCTTTCTGCTCACTTTGAAGAAAAAAAACAACTTTGGATGCAGGTGCTGAAAAGGGAGGAGCCAAGGCTGCTAGGCTGTCAGTCACTGGCATTATGGGTAAAGTGTGATGGCGGGAGAGAAGGTGGATTAGAGGGAGGCTCTTTTGTCACACACACTGCCCTCTCCAGCATCCCAGACTCCACAGCCTTAGTTATCAATGCAAGGTGTGTGCAAAAAGCCCTTCTTCTGCCTGTATTTCTGCCATAGGAACACACCGTACTTCTATGTTTGCAGGACGAATGTGTGAGCATCTCTTGAACTTGGGTCAATACGTGGAGAACAGGCTTAAGTTTGCTTAAGCCTCTTTTACCTTCACATCTTTCAGATTTACTATACTGCTTGTAAATATCTTAATTAAAAGAAACAAACAAACATCAGAGATGTAATACAGCCCCGAAGCCTGCCTGAGGATGTAAACACAGAAATGTAGCTGGTGAAACTGTGGGACTAATCGTTTTACAATCCCTGGGTTACTTATATGCAGCCATTGTTCTACTCTAACTAGTTACACAGTGCAGTCTGTATGAAGCCAGAAATTGATCCTGTGTGTTTTTTTATGGTTCTGGCACTGTACACCATGTACTGGATTTAAAGAAACAATGACTGTAAGGTTAAAGTGCAACATAGTATCTTTAACAAGAGAACTTTTACATTAACACTGGATGTGAACCATGCTTGATCTATAGCTGTGTTTTATCACCACATCACTCTTTTTATTCTTGTTGTTTTACAGTGACCCAGGAGGAATTGGGCTGTCTATTAGCTGCTAAATTATTGAATAAATCTTCAGTAGAAAAAGGCTCTATTTAGTAGGCTATAAACACTTTACCACCAATGACTGCCAGAAGCCATCCACACACACACACCTGCCATCCCCACACACACACCTGCCGTCCCCCCACACACACACACACACTGGCCATCTCTCCTGATGGTGCTCTGCCAGGTCTGTGTTTTTGGTGGCTTCAGGCTCTTTGTGTGTTCACTCTTGTCTTCTGAGCTTCTGAGCACTAGCGTTGCCTGCCCAAAGTCAACACTGAGCACCGCCTGCTTGTTCCGGCCTATTTTCCCAGGCCTGTGTGTTCCCGAGCTGCTCTGGTGGGTGGGATCAGCAGCTCACGCTGCGCCGTGATGTTCTTCATGGTCAGCTTTACAACTCCTGCGCCTGTATCCTCAGGCATGAGCTTAATCCGTACCAGGGTTGATAAGGGCTTTTCTTTTATGACCGTATTGTATTCACTAGTGTGATCCAACAGCTTGCTTTCTTCTGCTTTGTTCATGGTGCCTTTTGCTTTATAACAATGTACCAACCTATTGATTTTGACACACCTAATGTTTAGGCTATAACTGATTAATTAGTACCTTTGTTTACTCTGATTGTCTGATTTATTGCCATTGACATTGTGATCTTCATGTAGTGAGACAGTAACGGACTCTATTCACTACCAGTCAGTCATAGACCCTTTGTTATTACTCTTATACCTTATTGTAACAATGACATGGCTGGCCAGAAACAGCTGAGCAGCAAACTGTCAAAAACCACTCCCTTTCGGGCCGCTTTGAAAATATGGACCTTCATCTCCTCACAGCTGACTTTCTGCACTTTAATTTCGCAGTAATTGTTTTATTTCAAATACAATATACTATCTCAGCATCCAAATACCCATGGACTGCTCAGTTAAAGGATTTCTGAAAGAATTAACATGCATTTGCACAACACTTTTGACTTTTGTGATTAATGTAAGTAGTGTGTGTGTGTATGTTTGTGTATTTGGTTGTGCTTTGATGTTTGTGTGAAATTGATTGCAGTAATTGGGCAGGAAGCCATGTAAAACTAATGTGTGTATAAGCAGCTCTGGGAAATGCTGAGAAGGCTGAAGTATCACTCACTCAGCAATTCTTCCTGCCTTTCCTTTGCTTTTAAGCAATAGAGTTGCTTTTACTTTAGCTTTTATTTTAGCTTTCTAGTAATGTTCATCAGTGTAATAAACTTCACTTTTATTTTAGCTTTCTGGTGATGTTCGTCAGTGTAATGAAGATCACTTTTATCATAACAGTAACTACCAATTCATGTGACAAAGAAAGAAAGAAAAAAATGATCTTAATAGGTACTTGTGAGGATTTTTTCTGCAAAAGCCTTTGATCTTGGGAATCTTAAATTCAGACACAGTTCATACCCTGAAGACCCGTGTCCAATAAAAATCATAATTCTGGAGTCATAAAAGTCATAATTCTGGATGGAGTGCTGTACATCAGTAACTGCAGGGCTGGCTCACGTACCAGGATCCGTTCAGCACTGGGTTGAGGGTGACGGTGCTGCACTTTCTCCAGTTTGTGTCCTTCCACTGATGTTTGTACTGTGAGAACATGAGATGATCCAGAAGCTCCTCTTCATACTGCACAGCCATAGCTGGGCTCACGGGGCTTTCATGGTCTTCCCAAGATCCAGTCACTGTGGGTTTTGTAATTATGGCTGGATTCAGTAGAATTCTGCTGAAATCGAGCAGATGCTGTCTCCAAGTGCACTATTGGAGAAGGAGGAAGGTGCTAAGTCCTTTATCATCACATTTCATTCCCCAGGAGGAAATGACTGGCTTGCATTTGGCTCAAGTAGGAAAGATGATCTCACTGTTGATGCTCTGTTTGTCCAGGTGGGGGTTGTTGACCAGTCACTGAGTCTAGAGATGTGAAAAAGGCTTAGCTCGTGTTGGCAAACACAGAAACTTTGTAATGTTATGTGCATTACATGTACTTTTATTTTTCATTTTGGAAAGTGCTTTTTGCTACTCTTGCAGTGCAAAGGGCTGGTGATTATCAGTCAGTTTTCATATATTCTATGACTCTGAAAGCCTATATGGTTGCACTAATAGGAGAATTCTGAGTATTAGACTGTAACTCTGTGTGTCCAAGTATACAGGGGGCATGTATGTGCATGTTTGTGTGTGATAGTGTTCTGTGTGGGTGTGCACATGCATGTGAAAGTGTGTGTGTGTGTGTGTGTGTGTAAGGGATAACTTTGACAGTTAAAGGTCATGTGGAAAGAAGGGATATGAAGCCTTTGATCACTACACAAGGAATAAAATATCAGGAGTCAGCAGTTTGTGTGTGTGTGTGTAAGTGTCCTTAAAATGTCAGCAGTTGGCCCTTATTGTATTGAGCTATAGGTAGCTGAGTCACTGTGGCTTTGTGTCTATCATCTTAATTTATCACGTCTGGCCTTTGCCTGGGCTCACCCTGGTGGGGTGGGGAGGGGTCGGTCGGGGGTATGGGGATAAGAGGAAGGGGGGTAATTGTTAAATGGGCAAAAAGGGCTCATTTCTGTTCATAAATACAAATGGTTGAATCTAAGAAAATAATAACATTAGCAATAATGACAGAGATGCCAAGATTGTAGAATCTTGATGATCTAGATTGGTAATGAGGTTTTGGAAGCCTCTGAAGGAGAAAGGGCAAGTTTGAATCAGGGTTGGACTTTAACATGTGGTTGTTCAAGCGTCAGCTGTACTCCCATATTTTCATTTCTGATTCCCTTCCCAAGCTGAGTTTACTCTCCCTCTGTAACCCTTTGGGATTTTGTGTGCATGTCGGCTTTATCGATGCGTGTCACCATGGAGATTTATTTCCTTTCGAATGTCTCAGCCTAACAATGAGGGGAGAGAGAGAGTCCAGTTATTCATGAACCTGTCGACTAATCTGACAGGTGAAGCTAATATGATGCCGCACTGAGAAAGGAGAGGAAAGACAGATGACTGAAACACATGAGAGAGAGAGGAAGAGACATAGGAAAAGACAGAGACGGAGGGAAAGACGGAGAGGGAAGAATGAAGAAGAGACTGGAAAAGCCTCAGTATGAGCTGATGGTGTCGTCTTGTAATGCATTTAATGCCCTTAATGAATAGTGCAATTGTGAGTGTTATTGTTTTGCAGGGAAATAACAGCGCAGACACATTTGGACAGAAAACATGGTTTCTAATTTCCACCACGGCCTACTGTGAAAAGCCGGGAGAGGCGGAGCCCCCGCAGCACACGCCCACCTGCAGCTGGAACTCAGACTTCCACCAACACCGGCACGCCCGGGCTCCGGCGGCTAGGCTTTCCTCTTTCCCACGGAGAAACCGCCGTCCCTCCCCGAGAGCTGCCGAGGACGGCATTCGTTAAGAACGCCGTCCACCTCGGCGTTCGTCGTCCTCGTCTCTTCGCACGTGGCTCGTGAATGGCCAGTTCGGAAGTGGGAACAAATGGAGCGTCTTGGCAGGCGCGAGCATTCCAGGGAGCTGTAATTCTCCTCATTAATGCAGCGGCGCTGCAGCCATTTTGCCAGGGACAGTTGGTGCAAAGGAAGAGAGGATAGGCTGACCGGACCCCCATGAGCAGAGTGGGGAGAGGGAGAGAGGGGACGGGGGGGGGGGGGAGAAAGCAGGGAGAAGGAGGGAGAGGAAGGAGTGATAGAGGAAGGGAGGAGAGGAGATGAGGGGAGAAGGAAAGGGAAAGGAAGAGGGAGATGGGGGAATAGGGAGGGGAAGGAGGGAGAAGGGGGAGGTAGAGGGGAGGGGAGGTGTAGATCATGAGCTAATCTTTGCTGGGGTGTGATTCTTGCAGGCGCTGTGACTCACACTGGCCTGTGGCTGCCTGGCTCTGACATGCTGCTCATTTGGTTCTTTTAGCAATGATGCTTTATGTTGCTTTTTCTTTTCACAATAGTTTTTTAATGGCTTTTCATTTCACTTCTTCTTTGATATCCTTTCACATTTTTTCACAATATTTGATTCAACTGTCTCATTTATCACTTTCATTGTTTGGAAATTGCTGTGATGTCTGTGACCTCAACCATGTTCCCAAGAACAGAGAATTCTATATTTTCAGATGAGTATATGAGCATTAGTGATGTATAAATGGACTGGATAGAGTTAATACTATTTGGTAGTCTTTGCTCCAATTTAGTCCTTAACATTCTTAACTTGTGTCTGGCCAACTAGCTGTGTGTAAAAAAAAGGACTGGTCACCTAGCAACAGTATGGAAATATGACCCAATGATCTAATGATCTGTGCAATCAGTCTCACCTGAACTGAAGTTCACTTTCAGCCACTATGGCCATAATTCTAAAGGTTATAATAGCATGTGGGTGGTGCTGGACCAATTTATTAGACACAGGGGATTAAACTGTTAGACTGAACTAAATTACAGACTCAATACAAAAGCCCAGAACTCTGCCATGTTGGGTTTAGAGTAACAAACGAATTCATTTAAATTACCAATGTGCAATCATACAGGAAACTTTCTTTTGGAACCTGATGGTAATTGTGTTCATTTGTCAATCTGATGGTGCACATTGATACAAACTTTTTCTGTTAGTGGACAGTCCATTGTAAGGTGTGTTTGTGGGGAGGGCATTTGTGTATGTGTTTGTATATCTGCGTATCTAGTTGAGGGTATATTTATGTGTGCATTAGTCTGTTTTTGTGGGCCATATGAAAATCTCTCCACTTGACTCAACATCATTATTCACCTCTTTCTATCTGAGCATCCTCATTAGGAGTTTTTCTCTCTCCACCCCTCTCTCTCTCTTTTCCTTCCACATCCCCTCAGTAATGACCTGTTTTCTATGCTAACTAATACTGGCTTAATGATGCTGTGATAACTGGAACTGGCCCAGTATTATGTGAAGGTTTCATACCCATTTTTGTGCCATTACTACAAAACCAGCTAAGGCTAATAGCAACCGGACTAAACCATGCAAACAGCCTCATTAGAGAGCTCTCCCTCTCTCTCTCTCTATCTATCCATCTATATATCTATAACAATAGTTGTCATTTCTGCACTATTAGATGAGTAAATTGTGTATTTTTATACAGTAAGAAAAAAGGAAGACAGATAATAGAAAACTGCTTAAATACTAAGGTGTGTGTGTATATATAACATAAAGCAAGAGAAATGTGAATAAGAGAACTGTCATCAGGTTAAACTGGATTGATTATATATGTTTGTATTATATGCTTACAAGCATAGACTATATCACTTGTATTTTGGAGCAGCTAATGTGATTTGGTGTTGAATGGTCATTTTTCACAGTAGTTTTGGGTAGTAGTTTTTGTTTACACATGGATACTTATATGCATATGTGCAAGTCTATCTGGCCTATGGCTCCAGATTTGTAATGTCACTCCTCAGTGTAATGTGGCCAATCTGTGTTTTACCCAGTGTACCACACCAGGAACCGAGAAACAGCTCTCTAATTAAACATGGATGTGGAGCAGGAAGCATATACACAGGGCACATGCCATGCATTTTGAACTGGATTACGCCAACTCGGAATAAGATGTGCCAAGCTTCGCCAAAACCATCAGAGGCTATGCCAGTCCCTACAGTTCATGCCAACTCTTACCAAGCCATGCCAACTAACACCAGTCTGTTCCAACTGATGCCAGTCTATGCCAACCTGTCTATGGCAGGCCAGGGCAGACAGACAGGAACCCAGCGTGTACTCTCTTTAAGCTGCTGCTAATTAGGCCAGAATGAGTTGGGTGAATCCTGCATTGACAGGCTTAGAGAGCAACGAGGGCAACGGATGGTTCTGCTTTTGTATTTTTACTCTCCATCATTTTTGCTTTCTCATTGTCTCCGTTTTGCTCTCTTTCTACATTTCCATCCATCTTCCTCTGTCTGATCAGAGGGCATTCTGGATGGTTCACTAGGGGGAATATTTCATTTGTTTGTTGTTATGACATAAAGAAAATAATTAGACATTAATACATTTGCTGTCAGTAAGACCCATATTTTAATCCTGTCTAAATACTAGCTGCTTGCTGAAGAGTTTCTGTTCTATGTCACAGCTAAAGCTACACTGAGCCTTTTCCAATCTTCATGTCCTTTATGATTGTTGCGTCTCTAGATACCATATCTTAGTATAGGAACTGGTTGAGATTCTTCACCATTCTACGATGGCATGGCCACTGCAGATTAATGAAATAACACAATGCCACCACCACCACCATCAACAATAACAATATTAACAACAACTACAAAATAATAGGGTAGGGCTGGACGATATGGGCAAAATTTACATCATGATATATTTCTTAATTTCGGTCGATAGATATAATGCCGATATCAATATGAACAATATAAAAGCCACAGAAAAACTATCAAGAATGGATGTCTGTACCTACAAATGTCTGAATTTGATTATCTTATTCTTATGTACGTAGGTTGAAACAAACGTTCTTCAGCCAGGAAAAATAATATGAAAAGTGTTCAGAGATGCTGCAGAATACAGAAAAAAAGAGTGAGCAACAATAAAAACACATGTTGCTGGGGAAGGGACGTGTCTGAGGGTTGATGAGAACCTATGATGGGCCCTAGAGGATTGTGGCAGCATAAACAAGCCGGTCTACCTTATCGATAGCCGAACCAATTCCACACCACTGAATTAGTCTTTCCTCTTTTATCAACTATTTAATTTGCTTTATTATCACTCGTGGAACTCAGTCAGTCATATTTGTATGGTGGTCAGCGGTACTAGTGTAAACTCCTAACACACACACAAAAGAAAACCGACATAAATTAACGAGGAACACTTTCCTACTGACTATCGTAACTAGCAGCTAGGATATTAGCCTACTAATGAGCAAAAAAATAAAAATCACTATTACGACTCGAAACGTTACTCACACTTCAGTAATGTAGCATACAATATTCATATTATTAAACTCTGATAACGTTTTTTATTTGTCGTAATAAATTTGACAAAAAGTAGGGCCCTGAGCTAGGTTGACTGCAGACGGAGGGAAAATCCGCACCACGGAGATATTGCCTAACAAAACTACGTGTTCACAGAAAGAACAAAATATTTTAATACTCCCATTAACCATCGAAACGACTGAGGAACGGCGTTATAAAAATGAAAAGAAGGATTTTCAGTGAAATTCATAAAATACAAACAGGAATAATATGGAAATACGTTTTTTTCTTAACACCTGTTAAACTATAACGTGCCGCGTTGGAGCTGAACCGAACCGAACCTGGCCTGCTATTGCTGAGCTCTGGCTGCATGCTTGTTGGTCTAAGTCATCAATCACTGTGTTTTGCTTTTTCAGATCGGCTTGAATGCAATGACCTGATGTCAGTCACAGCAGATAAATAAATCATGTTTATCGAAATATTGGAAACGTGTTTAAAAATCACCGTTATTGAAACATTTTCTATCGCAATATATATTGATATTGAGTTATTGTCCAGCCCTAATAGAGGGCTAGTTGGGTAAGAACACAAGGCCTCTTCAGTACTTTACCTGCCCAGCACTTGTAATCTTGAAATGATTTTTAGAATAGAGAGTTTTAGAGATGTATTATTTTTTTATAATTATTCTTTATGTTAAAACACCTGATAAACAACGTGGCAGTTAATTAGATTGGATGACATTATATGTAAGAAAGTACAGAGCCCTGTGGTACACTTTATAAAATATCTGCCCTTTTGGAGACATGTTTACCTAGATTAACAAAATATTGTCCTCCAATTATATCTGTGTCATAACAAATTCAAACAATTTCAGGGACACTGATTCGATTTTGGAAATTGTACAGATATGTCTGATACAGCAGTTATGGCCTGAATTACCATTAATCAAGCCTTATTTTTTATCAGTTTTTATTCCAAGTTTATTTTGTTCCATTTCAGTGCCTAGAACTGAAATCTGATTAAAATATTTCATGAATATTATTTTCATGGAAAGGCCATTTCAGAGTTTTTACTATGTTCATAGTTCATCAGTAAAAGTTGACTCCAGCTGTTTTGGATATGTCTGGAAATATGCTTGTTTTGGAGCTTTTTCTAATGCCTGTTATGAATTCACTTTCAAAGGTCTGACACCTTTTTTTTAAATGGCATTCAAACTGCATCTATAAGGTTAAGGAAGAATAAAATTGCAGAAGAGTTTTAGAAAAATTTCATGAATTTCTCTAAAAACATCCAAAGTCTGTCCGTCTGTCCAATTTTGACTTTGATGGAGATGCTTCAGTGCGTCAGTCATTCAAGCCGTTGAAGAGTTTAAAAAGCGGCTTGGTCAATATTTAAGATCAATAGTCAGAAGTGACACTCTATGGTTGCTTCCTTTGTTGTTTATTGACTTGGATGAAAAGCAGCACAACTATAACTGCCTCTTTGTGAATGCTGTCTTAGACATTTAAGTGTTTGCATGAATTTCATAATGTGCCATTAAATGGGTTTTATCTCCCACTCAGTTGAAGTCTGCTCTAGGTAGACCACTATGTGATGATCTCAGGATAGAACAGACAACCAGGGGATAAGCACTGTGCTTACATTACTGCAGGAATAATGTCAGCTTATATAAACCGCTTTGATTTCTGTATGTAAAATCGTTTGAATTTGTAAAAGGTGTGATTTTCAAGGCACGAATTTCAGCTGATGTCACTTAGATAAATATGCTGTCAGTCAGGTGGGGGAAATTATAAATGTTAATTAAAGCCTTTTTGCTTTGGGGTATAAGAAAGTAATCTCTGTGTAAAACTTGTTATATTATTCATAATTTCATAAGTGTTTTGCCTATGAAGTTAGTTGACACTCTGAACTGCATTCATGTGAATGGGATTTCCTCTAACCACCCCAGCCAAAGCAATAGCTCAAAGCATTTGGCCTCATCATTTTCAAGCTGTTTCCCCATTGGACTAGCAAGCTGGTCCTACGGCAACCAGATGAGAGAATGGCCCCATGGGCTTATGGGTAATGCACCTGCGTTTAATACAACGCAAACAAGAGCCAAGGACAACAAAGCTGAAATGAGGTGAGTTAATTAAGTTAATTTTGAGTAATTATCTCTCCTCCTGTGTTTGTTTGTGTGTGTGTGTGAGAGAGAGAGAGAGACGGAGAGAGAGAGTATATTTTTGCATGTATTTGTGTACATGCGCGAATGCAAGTATTTAATGTATAGGCCTTTTCTTCTCCTCCTGAGTCTCCATGTGTACATGGCAGAAGGGAGCTGGGCTGCAACAGGCTGTCATAATGCACATGAATGTGGGCTGGAGCTGTGTGTGTGCAAGCCCAGCTGTTCAAACAGGCCTGTGAATAATCAGCTCTCTGCATGTCTTCTAGCCAGATGAACAGCATGGTCAGGATGAGCAAACTGTGGCAAACATCTATTACAAATTCCCTTCATTCTCAACCAGAACCGACAGTGATATGCCTTTTTCACCACAAACTGTGCAAATCACAATTCTGTCAATCATGCATTTACTTTATGTGATCTAGATCTGAACACCATGTTGCTTATGCATGAGGTTTAGGTTAATCATGAAAACAGTCTCTTGATTTAGGTGGAAAAAAAAAAGGTTTCATATCATTGATTCTACATAAGTTTCTGACTGAGTGCCATACATTTTAAGAGACTGAATTCATTTAGACACTGAATTAATACTGCAGATAAGATTGCACTGAGTACCTGGGGAATTACGCCCACAGTGCTGCAACACATCCTGCATTTCGTCTGCTTTTATTATGTAGTTTAGTGCAAATAGACTTCCGCCCCCCATCCCAGCCTGCGTCCAAGGAAAACAGCTAAATGATCGGCATGTGGGCAATAATAAAATCAGGGTAAACTCTGGGCCTTTATCATAGGAGTTGCTTCTATTTGAAAATCTTATTCCACCCCTTCCTAATCCATCAGTCCTGGCTTTTCCTCCCCTCCTCCCTGCAACAGGCTAGTGAGCACGAAATCCTTAATGAAATCATCTCACAGCACACACACTGTCTGAAACGCTGATGGAATCCTCCAGATGGCTAACTGCATGTAGTGTGTGCTGTTAGGGAACTTTTCTGATGTGCAGGTTGCTTCTGCTTTCAACTAATTTGTTTTTTTGTTTTCATACATTTTCAGGACAGAACAAAAAGTACAGAAACAATGTAGATGTGTATTTACCTTAATACAGTGTGTCCTAATAGGAAAAAAAAAAAAGTGTGTGTGTGTGTGTGGGCAGGCAAGCAGGTGTTCAAACAGACATGTGGATCACAACACTGACATGCACTTTTTGAATTTGAATAGTTTAGATGTCACTAGATCCCAGGAGGAGGAACTACATCATTTGGAACCTCATGCATTCGTGCCATTTGAGTCTGGCAACAAAGAGGAGCAGGAGAATATAGTTCAAGGTCAATTTTAAAACAAGTGAAACTGGCAATGACACCATGTGTCATCACTGTGTCTGCGTGTGATGTGTGTGGACCAATTTGCTTGTCTTTGAATGCGAACACACACGTTTCCCAATGAAAGAGTTTGAACAGCAGAGAGGAAGCATTTGATGTTTTGTCAGTGTGAGAGACAGAGAGAGTCATAGAGTAACAATATTGCTCTCTGCATAGTTAATCACTGGCCATGAACTGGGAACACACACACACACACACAGAGTCCTATAGTGGCCCCATTCACCACTTCCATCTGCAGATGAGAAAGGGTCTAGAAATTAGATGGTACACTTCAGTTCACCATGACTAGAAATGAGCATTTGTAACTGATACCATTACTACTGCACTGATGTCATCAGGAACCAGAGGTGCTAATGTGCTGAATACTTATTGCCATTCTTAGGAATGGCTAATAGAAGAGTCCCTTTTCTTAGGAATGGCTAATAGAAGAGTCCCTTTTCTTAGGAATGGCTAATAGAAGAGTACCTTTTCTTAGGAATGGCTAATAGAAGAGTCCCTTTTCTTAGGAATGGCTAATAGAAGAGTTCCCTTTTCTTAGGAA
>JAOYMR010000017.1:9235112-9255620 GCA_025802075.1 Tenebrosternarchus preto
CCACGTGTGCTGCTCATTCATATGCTCAAAGGAAGTTACACGTGCACACTGCAGCTTATGCACTGCAGACACACACAAAGGCCACGTGTGCTGCTCATTCATATGCTCAAAGGAAGTTACACGTGCACACTGCAGCTTATGCACTGCAGACACACACAGAGTCCACGCAGAATGCACACCAGTCGCAATCCAAAAACACACAAACACTCCTCGAACGCCTTTAGCTCTCTCCACTTGGCAAGCTACTGTGGAGAAGTCCTGACCTCGATAACTACTGATGAATGTTATCAGCTTCACTGTACAATAAGGGTTTATTTTGTATTTAAAATTAGTCAAACATGTTAAAATATTTACTAAATGATAAGGCTTTATTAATGACATAAAGTTGGCCAAGCATATTAGCATGTTTATTTTTTTCCCCTCTGGGTGCAAAATTTGAAGTTAATATTGCTGTTAAAGTAATACAGATGGATTTTGTCAGTGCATTTCCTGTAAAACTAAAAGGCAATTTGCAAATAAACATAGAAAATAGAAAAAGAAATTAATATTGCAGTGCTTCAAGTGAGCTAATAAAATATCAAGTTTTTTAACTTAAAAAAATCCTTTTGTATCTTTCTCTCTCTCTCTCTCTCTCTCTCCTCCCTCTTCCAACTCTTCTCTCCTTCATTCCCTCCACACACCCTTTCTCTCTCTCTGTCTTTCTATAGTAAGTTATAGCTTTATAAACTGCTTTTTTATGTTGTGTCGCTCTGATGATATTTTCCCCCAAACAGCCATTATGGCTTCACAAGGTCATATCTCTGGAGTTAGTGCGTGCCCGCTAAATCTCCCGCAGTCGAGAGCACGGCTGGGCTGGGCTGCTTCTCCAGTGGCCTTTCCAATGTGTGTGTGAGAGTTACTTCTGTTTATGACTTAATATATAATTTGCTAATCTGTTATCATTCTCTACAGTGGAACTGCATGGCTGGTCAAACCATAAATATCAGTTAATTAAGAACAATGGTACAGCAAAAGTACCTTCTTTCAGCCACACTAAATTGAACATTTATTCAAGGTTCAGACTGCGGTATGACAATGAAATGGAAGAGTAAATGTTGTGCAGTGGCCAGTCTAATATGAGATGCAGTACAGTGAATGTTGTGCAGTGGCCAGTCTAATATGAGATGCAGTACAGTGAATGTTGTGCAGTGGCCAGTCTAATATGAGATACAGTACAGTGAATGTTGTGCAGTGGCCAGTCTAATATAAGATACAGTACAGTGAATGTTGTGCAGTGGCCAATCTAATACGAGATACAGTACAGTGAATGTTTTGCAGTGGCCAGTCTAATATGAGATAAAGTACAGTGAATGTTGTGCAGTGGCCAGTCTAATATGAGATACAGTGCAGCTCAAAACTGAACAGTGACACATTCTATCTTTTTTGGCTCTGTATACGTACTCATTTGGTACAAAATGAGGAAAGTAAAATACAATGGAGTTTAAATGTAGAATGTCATTGATTTCAATCTGTATTTATATTGAATGAACCACACCCCTCATTCTATGATTTTTGTGGATTGTGAGTAATTTTACAACTTAATGATTTTAAAGTTTAATCTTTAGTAGGTTAAAAAAACATGTCGTTGAACCTGAGAAATTAATTATATGATCAGCAGTGTTATCATTATATGATCAGCAGTGTTATCATTATATGATCAGCCGTGTTATCATTATATGATCAGCAGTGTTATCATTATATGATCAGCCATGTTATCATTATATGATCAGCAGTGTTATCATTATATGATCAGCCGTGTTATCATTATATGATCAGCCGTGTTATCATTCGTGCAAATGGCCCACCATCACTCTTCACATATGAAGTAGTAGGGTCTGGTTCACAAGCAGTTCCCTTTCTCTAACCTTTTTTTCTTTGGTCCTGGGGCCTGGTTCCTTACCTGGTTCACATCTTACCTGATTCACATCTTACCTGGTTCACATCTTACCTGGTTCACATCTTGAAGCAAACACACCAAGGTCATGCCACTTTTTTATCATGTTGGAAAGTTTTCTTTGGTTTTTCAGTGCTGCAGCCTTGTGTGGTGTCCAAGACTGCTTGCTGTCACTAAATTCCCAAGTGCATTCTTACTTCTTAACAATGAGCTGAAGAACTGATTTTGACACCTGTAATGTTTTGCCTGTGCCTCTGCCTGGCTGGTCCAGCTCTGCTCTGCTTCGCTTCATTATGGTCTGCTTCGCTTCATTATGGTCTGCTTCGCTGACACGGATGTTTCTTTGGTTCCTCATGTTAAGAGGTGACAGTAAGAGCCTCTAATGGTGAACTAACGATACACAGCTAGCCAAGAACCCACTGGGTAGTCCAATCTGCTGTGGCTTTTGGTCCCTTAAATGGGAGATATAAAAGGACTGAGTCAGCATGATTCAGCATATCCTCAAATAACAGCTGCCTGTCACTGATTGGCTTTTAAATCCAGTGGGCCAGAGTACACAGCCTAAACAATAAAAATGCTCTCCAATTATTTGTGGACTGCTGTCCATTTGCTTACACATATATTCTATAAACACTGCAGCCGCGCAGCAGAGCTACAATACAAAATGTTGTAGCAAACCACAAAAAGTGCAGACATGCATTCTGGAGCATCTCAATGGGAGGCATGAATGATATTCACCTCTGAGAGTGGCGTATGATAGCAAATGAGATGGTAAATGGTAGCTGAGTGTGTGCATCGAGCGTTTCCTCTGTCCATCATGCTGGAGGTCTGCAGCTGGTGGTCAGTGTTGGTGGGCAGTACCACGCCCAGCAGGACAGAGCAGTTTGTTTCTGTTACCCTGGTCTGGCTTTTCAGATGGGGCTCTCTGCACCACTGGCCATTGGTGTGTGTGGAGGTGACAGATGAGCGAGCGTCACGCCCAGCCCGCTCCAGATGGCCTCTAAGTCAGGTTCTTTAACATGACATTGTGCTGAATGCTGCCTGATGACTGCCTGCTCGTGCTCTTCCCTCCTGGCCTGTGCTGGGGGCGAAGCCATTGGTGGAAGGAGCCAATGGGTGAGGAGCCAATGGGTGAGGAGCCACTGGGGGAGGAGCCATTGGGGGAGGAGCCACTGTCTTGACTGGTGGAGTTTTGTGGTAGACATGCATAAGTGTCGCTGACTCGATGCCTACAGAATCCAGCAGTGAGTTGGGAAGTTTTGTAACTTTGTTGGTTTTGCTGATGCTGAGCGCCACTTCCACCACATTGCTGTTGTTAATTTGGCCAAGAGCTGCCCCGCCATAAGCAGCCAGTCTGCCTCTGTGCTGGGCAGGCCTGGCAGAAGGGGGTGAGGGGGGGTGAGGGGGTGGGGGGCACCTGGGGGGTCACCACTGTTCACACCACGCACACACACATGCACACACACGCACTGCTCTCTGTAATTGGTCCTTTTAAAAAATGCATACATTCACTTGCACTTTGACCTTTCTCTGGCTGCCAGGGAGCCTCGCTGGCCTCAGCTCCACAAATCAAGCTGTGCAGGATCCATTGTAGTCGATGAATAGCACGAACAGCAATTTATGGACAGTGCAAAGCACTAGAGAGATGATTTCAGGCGCAGGTTTGCCCAAGCTGGTTGGCACAAGGCCTGAGGAACCGAGAGCGTTGCCCAGCAGATCTTCTTTGCTTCCTGCTATTGTGAAACTTCATCGCCTCTTCAAAAGCACACAAGTGTGGGCAATTCTGGGTATTTGTCAGATGGCATCTCGACTGGAGCCATTTATATAACACACTGGGACAGCAGGCAGAGACACCATGATATAGAATCAGTACCTGGTCTTTGAAGACCAGGATTCTGTAAGGGTGAGATAGAACTGCCTAGCAAACCCTGTCCAGAGCAGAATCCCCGCTGGACTTGGTGTCAGAGCTGACAGGGACAGGTAGGGTGGTGTTCTGTGCCTCGCTGAAACAGGAACCAGAAGCCCTTGGGTGTCAAGCATTATCAGCCTTTTGTTTGTGTGTTTTCTGCATTTGGCAGACACTCATCCAGACTCACATATTCCCCAGGAACTGAACCCATGACCTTGGGGCTGTTAACACATTTGCTCTACTTGCATTACCAGGTGCTCCACTGGGTCAACTGCAGGGCTGCATTCAACTGCTTTGGCTCACCGTGGAAGCTGTTATGCGGCAATGTGTGTGTGCGTCTGTGTGTTGATACATACAGGGTGTGATTTTACTGGGCCACTTACCTGAGAATACAACAAGTTTGGGGATTTCCCTTCTTTTTTAGCTTTTAGGAACATTGTGCCATACAAAAAAATACAGTAGAACAAAGCATACGTCATCTCCATTCACCACAGTGAAATGGGCCATATTCACCACAGTTATATATCAACCAATGAAGAGAAACACCTTTCAACTTACAGAAAGAGGCCACCCATAAACACCCATAATAAAACAGAGAGAAACTGGCCACACATACTCTATAACACATAGAGGAACAGGCCAGGTTTGGGCCAAATAGTGTTTTAAAAGAAAAAAAACCAAACTGATTATTGTGCATCCAGGCGCTTTACCTTCACAAAGACAGATACTCATAGTTCTGCCTGTAGCCACTCATCGAAAAAAAGGGAGTTCGCTGGAATTCTTATCGCTCTCACAGACTTCCAGCACCATAGGCAGTGTTTCAGGAAGGGGCTGGTGGAAGCCGTGAGCCTCACACACACTCTGACACACCGATTTTTGTAAATGAAACTGTTTAATTAGTGAAGGCTAATTTGTATCAAATCATTTACATGGTGTAGTCAGCCTTGCCATGAATATTTTAATTGATTATTGTTGCCTAAGGTAGATTTCTGTGTGTGTGTTTTTAGAGAGAGAGAGAGAGAGAGAGAGAGAGAGAGAGAGAGAGAGAGAGAGAGAGAGAGAGAGAGAGAGCAACCTTGTTCCATGCAAAAATTTTAATCACTCAGAAACTCAGCATCCACAAATGAATCTCTTACAGAACAGTTTTCCACCACATCTCTCTCATTTAAGTCTCAGGAGAACAGTGTACTTCTTTAACCAAATATTACATTATGAGGCTCTTTATGTAAATACAATTATAATCATTATATCTTATAAAATAAATATAAAAAAGCAAACATGTTTTAGCAGAGCAGTGACTGAAGCTGCTTTTCCACATTTTATGTCTTGCATATTACATGAGTTGTCAGACAGAAAGAGCAGCCGGGGTGTTCTTTGCTTTGATCAATGTGTCTGCTTCCCACACCTCATTATATGGTCTGGTGTTAATATCTTTCCTTGCCCCAGGAGGCCCCCGTGTTCCCCGGGGCTGTAGAGCGACGTAGCCCTGCTCCTCCCGCGTCTCCCTCCGCCCGACGCAGCCGCGTCTGGTCTACGACGCGTGGCCTGACCACCGGGGCTGGTGGTGCTTTACACAAACAGATCGGTGCATTGCTATCTCTCTTTTCTTTCGGCTACGGTGGAGGTGTGAGAGTTTGAGCCCAGCTTAAACAGGGTGCTACATTAGAATAATTCACCTCTCACCTCCCCTTTGAAAATCAGAGAATGTCCATATGATGTAACCACTTAGCAACGGATTTTTCATATCTCCATTTCTAATAAAAGATAGGGAGAGAGGTACAGGGAGAAAGAGGGTGGGGGGGACAAAAACTAGGTGTGTGTGAGGTTATTAAAATTCATCTCCTTTTCCGTCACAGCCCTTTTCAATGCCACATTTCCAACTGTTATTCACCCCAATGCACAACAAAGGACACAAAATTAGAGCCCCAGCCGTTGCCATGGAACCCAAGGGCTGTGCTAAAATTTCCAATCGCTTCTTTTTCTTACACCCCCACCCTCAGCACACTGTTGCTTTTAGGGACAAGCTGATAATTAAAAGCAGTAGAGAGAGAGAGAGAGAGAGAGAGAGAGAGAGGGAGGGAGGGAGAGGGAGAGGGGGTGAGCAAGACAGACAGACAGACAGAGAAATTTACTGGTTGAAAAGGTGTCAGCACCAAAGACAGAGAGGGAGAGAAGAAGAGAGAAAGAAGGAGAGAGAGAGGGAGAGAGAGAGGGAGGGAAAGGGAGAGAGAGAGGGAGGGAAAGGGAGAGAGAGAGGGAGGGAGAGGGAGAGAGAGAGGGAGGGAGAGAGAGAGAGACTGCTTTACTGACGAGGCTCTAGCAGAGACCCCATAACAGTTATGTAGTTCCTACTGCAGCATAACAAAGGCAGGATGTTGAGCCAAAGAGTGAGCAGAGTCCATTCCCAGTCTCAGCCTTCTTCACAGCACGGCACAAATTTGTGAATCATGTGAGTTAAAGCCACATCTACAGGCAGAAGTGTTTTCCCAGTGAGTCGTCGGCGGGCTGTTAGCTCTTTTCTTGATGCTGCAGGCTTGGGGTTTTGCTAACAGCTTCCTCACTGTCTCACCGCTGCACCTTATTTGGTCTCCCACTGAACTAATGTAGTTTTCTGCTATCACACTTTTCATCAGATAATCCGAAACCAAAGCAGCAAAGAACAAAAGCATTTCTGTCCCAACCATCTGTGTCCCAGCTGGGGTGATATTACACGGAAGGGTCTGCTGGTAAGACCAGGTCAGCTGACACATTCATATACACTGGGCTTTGTACACAGAATCCGTGTACACTCTGATCCTCCTCCAGCGCTTAGCAGAGCTAGGGGTTTGTGTGTGTGTGTGTGTGTGTGTGTGTGTGTGTGTGTGTGAGTGGGAGTGAAAGTGGAGGGTTTGCATGTGTCAGATACATGAAACTAAACTTTATTCTGTATCTGACAGAAAATGACATTGTAACTTTTGTTCTCTCTCTGTCTTTGTGTGTGTATATGTGTGTGTGTGTATTCATGCACGTGTATCTACAGTTTGCTAAAAAAAAAAAAAAACCTTTATATACAAAACATGAAACAAGTGAATAGACAGAAGAATAAATTAATACTATATACAGGAAGAAAAGAGAAGTTAACATGAATAAAGTTTAAAACATGCCAGATACCTGCAGGGTGTTCAAAATGAGAACACCACGTACACAACATACTCACTCTCTCCCATTCTTTCTCATCCTGTCTTGCTTCAGTTTACATGAACCTCTGTGAGAGTTGCTTTATCGAGGGCTGTCCTTACAGAGGACTGTCTCACTGTTCTTACAGAGGACTGTCTCACTGTCCTTACAGAGGACTGTCTCACTGTCCTGCACTCCAGCTGCAGGTGGAAGCTGTGCAGTGGTGCTTCACTGGCAGGTACTGGCAGGCCTTGTTAATGGCTGTGTGTGTGTGCTCCACAACACAGACAGCTCACGTTAGTGTGTGTGTGTGTGTGTGTGTGTGTGTGTGTGCTCCACAATACAGTCAGGTCATGCTGCTCATGACTCACCCACAATAAACCACAATACAGGAGCAGAGGAAAAATGCTGGTGATTGCTGGTTTGAGAGAGTGTGTGTGTGTGTGTGTGTGTGCGTGTGTGTGTGTGTGTGTGTGTGTGGATGGGTGGACATATTTATGTGTGAGAGAGGATGTGTGTCCATCTTCACTAGCTGTGCAGAATGGCTCTTTGTACACTGAGCACATGCAGGCTGTGAAAGAGTGAATTTCACATGTGTGTAAGGGTGTGTGTGGTGGAGCAGCACTGTTGATTGAGAGATCAAAGTCAGAATGGCCATGTTTCCATGCCACAGACCTGTCAAATTCTTCACACACACAACCAAAATGAAAATTGGGAGAAAAATCAGACTGATGTAGCTGGAACATTTTATTCACGTTTACCACCATCGCATAAAACCCAGCAGACGTGCTACAGAGCACAGGGCTGGAGTACTGTCAGCGCAAACAATCATGGCACATATGAAGGATATAGACTGTACAGTCACCTGTACATACCTGTTCTCTTTTACATAGTAGTTTTTTTCCTCCGTGGCACATGCTGTGTATGACAAATACCCTGCTATGTGCTAAACCGAGCTGATTGCTTCCCTTGCCAGCTCTGTCCTTTATGCTGTACATCTTAAGACCCAGGCATCTTAAGTGGTTGAAATGTGCAGGTGTGTGTGTGTGTGTGTGTGTGTGTGTCTTGCTTGTTTCATTATTTTCAAATACTTCTCAATCAACAGCTGAGATGCCCAGGACAGGAGGTATGAAGTAAATGTGTGACCCATGATTCAGAGCTCTGACCTCTGACCTCTGACTGACCTTTGATCTGAACCTCAGGTTTGGTCATCACTTTTTCCACTGTGGTCAAAACCATCTGTAATCTCAGCAGTATCTGCAGGATTGCACAGTTCTTGTCTGTCTGTGACTTCATGCCTTTGATTCATGCATTTGACCTGCTCCTGTCTTGTTAGTACTAGTGTAGCCCACTGTGCCTTGGAGTTAGTCACACCTCGTTAGCATGATGGAGGTTAGACTGAAGCCTGCAGCTTCACGTCCACTGGTACAAAATAGCACCATCCCCATCACACTCATATGTGCATGTACCTTACTGTGTTCTTGATCAAAGTTTAAAAATGATTTATATCGAGCAGGCTTCATCCAACAGCTGAAGCTATGTGGTGTGAGGGTTATGTGGTGTGGGGGTTATGTGGTGTGGGGGTTATGTGGTGTGGGGGTTATGTGGTGTGAAGGTTATGTGGTGTGAAGGTTATGTGGTGTGGGGGTTATGTGGTGTGAAGGTTATGTGGTGTGAGGGTTATGTGGTGTGAGGGTTATGTGGTGTGGGGGTTATGTGGTGTTTTGTGCTTTCTTTGTTCACTGATTGTAATAGTGATTATCTTTTATAAATCCTATTTGTATGACATAATATATTTATAGACATAAATATTACTTACTAAATACTAATGTTACCATAGTTTTATCTGTAAACTAAAGTTTAAATGGAAGCTCATTCAGAATGCACTGCACTGGTTTGTCTCTCTTCATTCTCTTCACCAAGATTATTTTGATACTGATATCATGTGGACTCACGACAGATCGCCTACATCAAAACATGTGGCAGATCTCCACAGGGAAGTTATCTGATTAATAGCAAACTGATGATATGGAAGTTCAGTAAGTAAACCCTAGCTATCTAAATATCTAAAGCTATCATATGTGGTCATATGAAATGTGTCAGTCATTGATATGAAGAAGAGAGTGGGTGAGAGAGAGAGAGACAGACAAAGAGAAAGACTGCTGCTGGTATATATATATAGCGTCTTGCTCATATGTTAGCTAAGGTGACTGTGGCATTTGATTGACAGCTGCTATCAGGATGTTGGACTATTATCAGCCTAACCTGATCATCAGAGGAGTCTTCCACAGACCCACAATATCTCTACTGCTCTTTATCTCAGCAACCGCACCTACATACGCTGTTCTTGCTTTATCTACAGACCGGCACACACTTTATGGAACAGTACCACACCTATCTATGTGCTGTTTATTCCACGGGGAATCAAGCAAATCAGATTCACAGTTGGTGACGTATAATTGCAAAGTATCTGATTACTAATCATTTGGCACTTTTCAGTAATATAGCTTTAAAAGTGCTTTAATGTTGTCGTTACTTTCACTTCTCTTTGGACATTCGTACCACTGTGCTGTAATTCTGTAAGTAATACTGCAAGAGCAAATTTTCCAAGTTTGCACTTTGAATGCACACAGGTGCACACATACCCACACACACAGTAACATAAGTCATAGTGTTGTAAAGCTGGAGGTTATCGGCCCTGGCAGCGCTGGAGCGTAGGAGGGCTGGATGAGTGTGGCTCTTATTTAAACCTGAGCTCCAGAGGCCAGTGGAGGGTGAAATTAGCCCAGGCCCAGAGCACCGTGTGGGGGCTACTGGAGCATGACTGCCTGGGACCCTCAGCCAGACCCCCAGGGCCCAGAGAGATTCACTGGTGCCAGGGGTTAAGCAAGAGATCAGAGGACAGGTAAAGAATGTGTGTGTGTGTGCAAGTGTGTGTATACAGCCTCACGTGTATTGAGTGTTCGTTGTGTGCCATGTGAATCAGGTGTTTTGCCTGCCTACCTGACTAGTCAACATCAGATACAATAACCACAATGTCTCAAAGCCGAGCTCTTCTTTACTCTGGAATAAAAATCTCTGGGTTTTAGATACATTGTGCACAGACATCTATCAGATCCCTGTACACTCATGTCTACAGGGAAACAATGTGCTGGAGTCAAACACCTTCACAGAACCTGTGATGGTGAATGATCGCAAGACTCATAACCAGAGGAATAGGAGTCGCTCAGAGTTACATGTGTGTCTCCTTTCAACTCTTCCATTGTTAGTGACTCTTTTTGTCTGGTTTGCTTTAGCCATGCAATCGCCGTTATGTTCTTGAGTTTCCTGTTTCATATTATCATAACTCTCTGTTTCGTGCACGAAGGATTATATCTGACTCGTCATGTATATCACATTTTGCTTTAAGACAAAATATAAATTTCTAAATGTATTATTAAATTTAGCCTGTAAAACCAAAAGCACTGGAGTAGTATAACAGAAAGACAGAGAGCATCATTCCCTCCCTCATTTATTGTCTGCTATGTGTGCAATAGCATAAATAATGCAGAGTAAAGCAAACCACATGCAACAGTATCAAGGAAGAAGCATATGAAACAGCGTTGAGGAAAAACTGCTGAAGACTTTAAGCTTCAACCGATTGTTCGCTTTTAGATGGCGTAGAGTTGACTTATCTAAAGAAATAACTGAGTTCCATTCCAACACACCCCATCCTCACTACAATACATTCACTTGAGCTTTGACTCTACTGAAGCGCGTCAGATTTAGGGATTACAGGAACTCGCTATGAAAATAAATACAGGAGCCAAGAAGGCCGTCAGGAACTGAAGTGTAGTCACAGCACGAGTTCTCCAGCGGCTGCGGGGATCCAAAGCGTTCTGGTGCAGCTGGGTCCTCCTCCCCCTGGACACCACCTCGTCCAGCTGCTTCCATCAGGTGGATGACTCAGGTCCAACAAGGCCACCACGTTAACTACAGTGGACACTCTGCACTTTAACCCAAAGCTTTCTTACCTCTTTTACTGACACCAAGCTGCCATGTAAAGTGCATCTTTGTACAACTGTACAATGTCCATAACTCTGCAATAGGCTGCCAATAATAGAGAATCAATTTCTCAGATTCGGCTTATGGGCACCCGTTCACATATTCAACACACTTGGCTTCGTTACATTATCACATTTAAATGTACTCCCTTTATTTATTGTTTGTTTATTGTACTCCCTTTATTTATACTTATTGTTTTTTAAAATCTCCCCTTAGTTTACTGTCTTAATTCTCCTGAATATTGTCTGTACACTTTCTGGTGTTATCCTGATTCTTTGCATGTTTGGGTTATCTATGAATCTGAATTTTCTCCACACTCACAAATCACACACTGAAACTTTAATGGACATAGTTTTTGTCTCAGCAGGAGTTTCTGATTCGGAAGTCTCTTCACCTTGCTCTGATTTGTTATGCTCCTGTCAGTGGAACATTGTTCTGTTGATCGTGAACCTCCACTCTCTAGTCTTTTTGTAGTCTTCTCACCACCTTCTCTTTTTCTTGCTAGGGATCAAAACATAGAAATCATCTCCTCTGTCTTTCTCTCTCTCCCTCTCTCTCTCTATCTCTTTCACACACACACACACATTTTCTCCTATCAGAGCTGCAGTGAACTGCCACTCCCAATGGGCCTTATTACCAGTGACATTCGGCCCAAGAGAGGGAGGGAGAAAGAGAGAGAGAGAAAAGGTGAGAGAGTGAGTGAAAGAGAGAGATTCACATGAGTAGGCTGGGAGTCCAAGGCCACCTTCACTTCTCTACCGTGCTTGTGGTTCCAGACCACAAGCTGGAAATGCTCTGAATGCAGAGCCATGCTAATGGGCGCCGTGCCTGGAGGCTTTTCCCTATTCCACATGAAGGAGCTGTTTTCTATAACGCTGCCTCTTCTACGGGGCATGCAGTGATTTTCTATCTGCCTTCTCCAAGGGCCTCATTGCTTCATGAATAAAAATTAGGCCCCACTAGAAAGATATATTTAATTCTATGAAATTATCCATAGTTCAGTTGTTCACAGTCCAGAACGACCTACTCAATCAAATCTGTTAAAGCTAGCGGCTCCATCTTAAAGGAGCTACTCTGGTTCCCCATTGAGCTCATTCTAACAGCTAAACTTAAAGCATCCTATCGTTTTCAGGTCCAGTGCTTGAACATTTCAGTAGTCTAAACTAATCACAAGACATTTTGTACAATCCCTGTATTCAAAGTGAAACTGAAAGCCATCCTCTAAATGTGTTTAGCTGTTTGGATGGTCTTGTTATCTAAGATGTAAGTCACGGGATGCACAGCCCCCCTCCCCCTACACCACGCAGATGTCCGTCTACACCACACAGAACAGGTATTACACGGAGAGCCCTCGGTCCCAGAGTGAATGTACCACCTCTTCTGTATATTGAACTGCATGTCATGCTGTGGACAAGCCTGCAGGAGATTCACATTCCTGTGAACGATTCATTGAAAAGGCCAGAAAAAACCGTGCAATTATTACAGTGGCTAAGATCGTCTGCGAATGAAGCACAGACTAAACAACCGTCTGTGCTGCCAGACCACAAGCGTCAGGCAGTCCCTAAGCCCGAGGTTACAGCCCTACACGGCAGGTCCCTACAGCCCTCTCGCTCTCTTCTACTACCCCGAGAGCTGCCCACTTTGCCAGCTAGCATGAAGCTGTTCGAAACCCAGAGTGCTCTCTGTATGATAATAGGTTTGAATAGGACCCTTTACAGCTCAAAGTCTCACTAATTGGACATCAAACAGACTGTGTGTGGGAGAGATTAGTATGTGGGGAGGGAGATGTTGGCTCGAAGCAACATAGAAACCATCAGCACTATATCACACTGCTTTGTTCTACATCTGCACTGTTTTAGAAACACTGTCTCAGGAGAGGTCTATTTATTTATTTATTTATTTTTTAAAAAAAGGGGGCTCTCTGTGCTGAATCTCCTCTAGCAGATATTGAGTTGGATATTTGGATACTGACAGTGTCTTTTTTGAGAGGCTTGAAAAGTTTGCAGCAGAGCAACAGAGCTTTTTGGAAGCCGCCTGTTTGTTCAGCACCATGGACAGTGCTGTGTTTGCGGCGTCTCTTCAGAAGTGCTCAGTGCTGTTTCTACCATGGCAGCTTTGCCAAACTTCCCAAACAAGTGATAGACAGAGAGAGAGAATACACAGCTCTTTTTCCAAGAATCAAAAATTGCAAAATATCGACAAACCAGGCAAAATATATATATTTTTATCAATATGGTGTATATAAATGTAAGCAGACGTGAGAGCTGTACTCATTTCGTCTGCTTTTGTTCTGGGTAGCAGCTCTAACATAATAGCTACTCTAACAGCAGCAAGGTTAAACCAATTAATCCCAGCCCACGCTAACAAGGCTTTAAAGCACAGTAAATCACCACTCGGAGCACGAAAGAGAGAGAGAGAGAGAGAGAGAGAGAGAGAGAGAGAGAGAGAGAGAGAGAGAGAGAGAGAGAGAGAGAGAGAGATGGGGGATGCATGGATGGATAGAGCAGATCAGTGGCTGACTGCAGGGAGTAGTAAAGGTACTGGGATGAGTAATAGATTCAATGTCGTTCACTCAGGGCTCTTAGTGAAATGAAGACATTTCATTAATGTTGTGCTAACATTCGCTACCACCTAACAAGCCAACAGTTTGGGGTTTGGGTCTAACCATCAATCAGTTCAACTTCTATGTGAATTTTGGTGGTTATCTATGGGCTGTTGAAATCATGTAGCTGGTGTTTTCCACGACTGTGCAGCTGGGAGCTTTGATTTATTAAGGGCAGTGCTTTGTGCGCAGTGGGATAAGATGCTTCCTTTTGTGTTGTCTGTTTAAAGGATTGAAGACATGTTCAAATCAGCAGGGAGTGCAGAGAGGACAGGATTAGAATAATTAAAGTGTGTCTTACTCATCCACGCCATGCACAGATGTGCAACCATGCTTGTTCCAGCACAATAGCATCATACAATATTTTGAGAAAAAGGAAGTGATAGGTGTGTGTGTGTGTGTGTTTGGGTCAGAGAAAGAAAGACAGAGGGAGAGAGAAAATTCCAGACAGAAAGGCATTTAATATAAATGTCTAAAGTTGCTTATACTGTATTCTAATGAAATCTGTTTTAAGAAATGGTATGTTCCTGGGGAAATTTGTTATTTCAAAGTATCTTTCAATCTTTGTGTTTTATGTGAAAAATGTTTAATGTTTATTTTACGTTTTTTATGTTTAAAATAGTAAAAACACGCAAACAACAAAATGTATTGCACCCGGCGATGGAAACATCTTTAAATAATTTAACTGCAAAGAGAATCAGGTCACATGTCTGACCAGCTCAGGTAAACAGCACTACTGAATCAGGTCACATGTCTGACCAGCGCAGGTAAACATCACTACTGAATCAGGTCACGTGTTTGACCAGCGCAGGTAAACAGCACTACTGAACAGACGCTCCTAACCCCAGAATACTGGCTACTCATCTCAGCTTCAAGCATGGCTAGTGTAGATGTCTTAACACATTCACTGAACTGACCTTTGTATTATTTTTGTATTTAAAACCTTTAATTATCCCCCTTAAATGTCAATGCTTAAGGAAATATGAATTCGGGCATCATCTTTCTTTAGCTGTGTGTGTGTGCTTACTTTTTTGTCTTATCTAGATAACCAAGCTTTATTCCTTTTTATCACACGTTTCAATTTCTTCTCAGAAGCAACTTACAGTCCAAATACAACAATGATCCTCAATTTTCCTTCTCTCCTGTTTCTCTTGGTTTGAACTGTGCTTTTCCATTTATTCCTCCTCTCAGTTGTAATGTGTCTGTATTGTTTAGACATAATGATAAATTACCCCAGCATATGGTTTCTATTCTGAGAAACAGGCAATCGTGCGAGGTGAACACACATGTACAAACTGATTCAGATTGACAGAGACACCTGGAGTGGAAAAATCCATATTAATAAAAAAGCAGGTGTTGCAAGGAATTAAAAGTAATGAGAAAATATTTTAAGAAGCAAATGATAATTAGGCTTCATTTGCATACAATTTCAATGTGTTTTGTCTGTTGTCAGATTAACATATCTTATGTTTTTTTGTCAGAATTTAAAAGTTTATGATTGGCAAATTTTTATACAGGTTTATACAGTTTATACAGGTATTTTCAACTATATAGGACTCACAGCATTTTGTAATACAGAGAAACCAAAGTAATAAGACAGATGAATATAATCATAAATAGCACTGACTTGATCAGAAATCCATTTTAGTGGCCTGCCTGAAGCTTCTGACCCACGGACGTCTTCCCTGGTGCTGCTTGGCCAAACCCACCAAGCAGCCTTTTGCACTTCTTACTGCTGACCAGATCTTTCAGTGTTCAGTCCTGCCCTCGGTAAGAAAAAGTGAGTCATACAGTCACTGTTCAAGGTCATGAGTAATTCCCAAACCCTTTTTTCCTCTTGTCTTCTTGGCATTTCTATAACACAGGTTAATCTTTCTCTCATATTCTATATCCCAATCCTCTCATAAGCCATTGGCTCAGAATTTTCTTTCATACTTTTTAAATCAAGTGTATTTTTCTGTTCCTGATGCTTCCTGTTGATTTGTGGTACTTGTGGTACACCCTATGAGGTCATTTTGTGGTACACCCTATGAGGTCATCTTGTGATAAACCCTATGCGGTCATTTTGTGGTACACCCTATGAGGTCATCTTGTGATAAACCCTATGAGGTCATCTTGTGGTAAACCCTATGAGGTCATTGTGAAGATGCTGTGGTCTGTCTGTTTTCCCCCTCATTACTAATACTAGTGTGAATGTACTTCAAAAAATATGTATCAAACAGGTAATTCTGTCACACATTGTTTTTGGGCCATGTTGCACTTCTGAAGACTTATATTTATAGCACATGGTGTTGCGAGAACCATTCAAACACTCCACCTAGAAGAATTACTCTAGAATGTTTGTTAGCTAACTCTCTGGTGCACCAATTAATGATGCAACAAGAGGAAAGCACATGAGGAGCTTACCGTCCAATCACTTTGGTTCTGCTAAATTAGGAAAACTGTGTATACATTTTTTTTTCCTGCAAAGTTCATTTGATATACATGAAGACTGTAATTTAGAGTGTAATTTAGGCACATTTGCATTTGACCACATAGAATAGTTAAAGCTTTTTTAAATCACCAGGTTTATATCATAAATGCAAAGTTTCTACCTTTAAACTGGCTGAATGAAACCTGTCCAATAAATAGCTTCTGTTATCTTCATTAGGCCAACTGGTACTTAATGATTAATGTTTCTCATGAAGTAATTAAAAATATTCAGGTGTTTTCTAAACTAATTAACTTTAGCCAGTACTGTAAGTAATTTCAGTGGAAGAAGAAACTAATAGCTGGAATTCTGTTTGGAGCAGGTTCTGCAACTTTATAAAGGAAAATCATTTAACCAGGTACTTCAGAGCACAAGTCACACCTTTTGTTATTATTGTTTTACTCTGACATACAGCTGTTACTTCAGCTGTCAGTTTTAAATCATAAAATGATAGGTGTTAATTAAAAACGTGAGTAACGCGTGGGGGGCATGTAGCTTCACCTCTTTATATTTTTGTGCATTTCTCATTTCTCATTTCTCATTGCCCTTTGATTTTACACACATCTTTTGTTGTTGAGAATCTTTCATTTTCCTCAGATCTTTAGTTGATGAGGGACACAGAAGTTATGGTAAAACTGACAGCAAGCTTTGGAAAGTTCTTAAAACTTTGGCATCTTACATAATAACAGCTTCTCACTCTCATATATTCTTGCACCGTGTGGTACCTGGTCCTCTTGACTGTGCATTATTAGTAATAAGGAATGTCCCGATCCGAAGCTCTGGTATCGGAGCTGATTTAGGCATGTTCTAGCGGATCAGGATCAGCTATTTTAAGTCCAATCCATATCTGATCTCTTAATGTTATTTTCCATTGTTGCATCATCTTGCATCATTTAAACAATTATCATGACCATTATCAGATCAACACGTCTTTATTTCCCCCCAAAAAGAAAGAATGAACAAACTCAGCAGTTCAGCCACTGACCTTGATAACACTGGTTTGGTGTTCAGTTATTTATTTTGATTCCTATTTATTATGTTGATACTCCACAGGAGGAGATGTTGATTTTATAATTCATTTTCCATGTTCTGCTGCTGATATTAAGTGGAGTTGCAGTTTGATTATACACAAACTACAGCCTAATAATTTTACTTGGATGGTGCTACACTAATGCTGTTAAAAGTACTTTTAAGCAGAATTGTGACTGAAATGGTTTTGTTTGAACTATACAGAAAAAAACTGGATCACGACATCTCTACTAGAACAGCATGCTCTCTGGTCTTGTCTTAGTGACAGTGGGGAGTGATGGATACATGAAAGAACTGATCACAAAGATCAAATATCAGATATAATCCAGCGGGCTGCCCTGGCCAGACACCCTACCATTGGTGTTAATTAGCATCAGAGGTAGTGCCAACAAAAAGTCTTGCTGCACTCCTTTACCTAACAATTACTGTGGCACCAGCATGGCTTCTGAGCAGCACCGTACTGAAATGAACAGACTGGAGACAGTCGAGCTGACGACCGCATTCCACCAGACTATTCAGTGTTCAGTCTGTGTATCAACAACCATCAGAAGCCTTTGAAGGGGGCCACACTCAGAGCCCAGGGGGGTGGGCCCTGATTAGGAACGCACTTTGGGCTTGAGAGGGGGAAGAGTCTTTATCAGAAGCTGTGAATCGTCACTTTAGGCGTACACAGGCTCTAACCCTAACCCTAACCCTAGTGCGCTCTACACCGGACACGCCACGCAGTCAGGAGATGTGCTACACCCTTAGTAGCTGTTGGTGCTCACCTCAGTGTAAATTGAGATCAAGCACAAGTAGTGGTTCATAGAGTAACATTATATTCAGTGTCTGTGGATGGAATCTTAGCATCTTGGAAATTAAATGACAATGGATGTAGAAATCTTGCCAGTGTACTGCATATTTACATGGTAATGCAAGAGAGAGCACTCTGATGAGACACAGGGATCTCTTATCCTATTAGGATATATCTCTATTAAATATATTAGGATATTTCTCTCTCTCTCTCTCTCTGCCACTTTCTTTTTACATATATAAACAGCTAATTATTGGTTTAATTGGTTTTAATTGGTTTTAATTATAAGTTTTTACTACTGCAGGATTTGAACACCACGTTCAGGCAGCTTTTGGCCAATCTGTATTAAACATGTTTCATTAGTTGGGGCATTGTCTATAAGCCACATTGTCTATAAAGCACATTTCTTCTCAAGCCCGCTTTTGTAGCACTACACAAAAGGTCCTCTCCTTTAATATTAAGGTAATTTTTACTTGAATACAAGGCCTTCTTACAGCTCTTTTCTTTATAGCATTTTGTGCATTCACTTGAACCATTTTGCTTTCAAGAAGGAAAAGTTAAATTACTTTAAAGTAAAGAATATATATTCAGAGCTCTGAAATAATAAGAATTTGACTACTGAAAAACTAGACTCCAGACTGCACACGAATATTAAATTATAACTTCCGGCACTAAAATGGAATATAGTTTGCTTGATATATCTGTTGTTAAAGGTACGATTGAACTTTATTTTTTCTGAAGTACCTTTACTCACTCATGGTATATCGTACTGCAGTAAAGCAACTCTATAACTCACCACTGGGGTCCATAGCTAATATCTGATGTCTGCCGCGTTACTGAATATTGCACGATAATCTTACACAGCGGCACGGAATAGGTGTGAGACTTCATAATTAAAGTTACACTCCCGGTTAAAGTAGCTCAGTAGATTATTTATTTCCTTAAAGAGAGGCAGCTGTGTGTGTGTACACAATGCATATATGTATATAATGTATATGTGTGTACGTTCGTGTGCATGCGACTATGATTGCTCCCGATTGCTTCAGTTTTTCTCTCATTGCTTCAGTCTCACTCGTTTAAAACCCTGCTGCGTTCCTGTTGCAGCGCGATTGCCGCCGCTTCACCGTCTCGCCGAGGCTGCTCTTTGCCCCGCTACAGAATGTCACACATGAAAGTCTCCTCGACGACTGAAACCTATTTCCATGCACAGCTCATATTCATCATCTACCAGGTCTGACTGCTGAGAGCGTAAAAGACCACTATTACACTTCATACCTGCTCCGCCGGTGCCTAAGCCGGCGCCGCTCCTGCGCAAACAGACATTCCAGGAGACAGGAACATCCATTACCTGCATTGTTCACTGCTGACGGCGTTCATGTCATATTAGGCCGAGTGGCACTGGTGGCTGAAGACTTTTTCTGATTTATTTTGGCTTATCATTATCAAGCCTAAACCATCAAATTACTGGAAAAGAGAGAGAGAGAGAGCGAGTTCTAACAGGATGAAATATGCTCTGAGTCTATATGCGACACTGTTCTTTTGTTGCTGTTTACCTATCTGTTGGTCTTTTATGTATTTCATGTGTGTGTGCGCGGGTATGTTTGTAGCTCTTGTTGCATCTGATAAACGGAGGCTGGCTGAATACGTTACGTTTGTTTCCATCTTATTTCCGTGTGCTTTGGTAACAAACTTTTGAGTCGCATTTGCTAATTCTGTGTCATTTTTTTATAAATATGAATCATGTGCTCTCATATCCACAGAAGAAGATACCAGGCAGAGCCTGACGCTCTAATTTCCTTCGTCTTAATCAAACACCATCATAGTCGATGGTTTTGTCTATTATCAACCCACTTTTTATTTCTTGCGGTCAACAAACTAACAATGACCGTTACTCATGACATACCGTGTAGTCTGCATGTTAAAAGACTTCTAATAGTCTGTACATAAACAGCTCTTACAAAAATATAGCTCCCTTAAAAGCTGCAAGCGTGTCTCTTTGGGCTCGTGAGCTTCAACTTTTAACGACCGTTTTCCTTTGCAGACAGGTTCCGCTTGTTTGGCACGTGCCATTATAATGCGTGGCACAGTCTCTGCCCTTTCGTCTCCTTGACTGACACACATGCAAGTCAGGCACATTTTTAGAGACAATTTTTAGTTTTTAACAAAGGAGAAAAATAAACATTATTGCGTTCATTTTTAGTTGGGAATGTGTCACTTCCGCTGATTTTGAGTTGAGTTGAAATAGTTTATAAGAACCATACCTACATGTTCTCTCTCTCTCTCTCTCTCTCTCTCTCTCTCTCTCTCTCTCTCTCTCACTTACTCACTCACTCACTCACTCTTTCTTTTTCTCTCTCTCGTAGCGAACATATGCATACACAAAATGGCAAGACCTACACTTGTTCTTTCCGTTAGTGAGAACCATATTAATTCAGCATAATAAAACATTTATGAATGTGTGAAATATGATCTGATTCATGTAATATTTACTTAAGGTCTAGAGAGAGAGAGAGAGAGAGAGAGAGAGAGAGAGAGAGAGAGAGAGAGAGAGAGAGAGAGAGAGAGAGAGAGA
>JAOYMR010000017.1:9255720-9281341 GCA_025802075.1 Tenebrosternarchus preto
TCTCTAGAGAGAGAGAGAGAGAGAGAGAGAGAGAGAGAGAGAGAGAGAGAGAGAGAGAGAGAGAGAGAGAGAGAGAGCATACAGCGCCTCAGTACCCAATACATAGTGATTTATAATTTCAAAACTTCTTTAAAAAGCTACCACACCTACCAAGATAGAGTTTTATTTCTTGATGTCATGGGAGAATGAGAACTGTATGGTGAAGGAGCTGCAGGGGGATCTCTCGATGTTCTCTATTTCTGTCCTGTTGGTCAATGGGCTGCAGGTCAACAGTGCCCTCTAGTGTCAGTATAAGAAACTGAGAGCATGCGTTGCTTGACACCAGCCTCTGTTATCTAATCTGCTGTCATATTAGTGCAAGATTTGTCATGAACATGAAAGTCAACGGATAGTGACTAGAAACTAGAAACTACTACTATGTTTACTAGTATTACTACTACTATTAGTACTAATAATAATGATAATGATTATAATGATGTACCTTCTTGCATCTTTGAGTGTAGATAATTGTGCTGTGCACTTTTGAGCATAGATAATTCTCAGTCACATTTAATTCCACACTAAAGGCCTTCACTTATGTACTCATAGATCCAAATATCAGCCTCTTGTTCATAAGAAGTTAAAGTATTTGATTTTGACATTGATTTGAGATGTGTAATGCTGACAAGTCTAAGGAGTTATTGATTAACTATAGTAATTGATCGACAACTGATAGGTTGTGTGAACAATGTTTACATGGTTTGGTAGAATCCATAAATAAAACATAGAGGAGTTGTCAGTTCAGTCACTAGACTCCTTCTGTGTGTGTGTAAGTGTGTGTGTGTGTGTGTGTGTGTTTCGGCAGGTTGGGTTGTCATTTGGATGGCAGGCAACCTGTCATGGTAAATGTTCTTACTCTGTACGGGGGCACTGTCACATCTAATCCATCAGATCTACAGCAAAGACATTCTTTTACTCTCTCTTTCTCATTAACACCCTCACTGACCCACAGATAAGCATTCACTCATATTTTCCCCTTTGTGCTGAGTGCCTGTTGAGTTGTGGTAGCACCTTTGCACTTTCGCAGTAATCGTCTGGCCTCTCCTAGAGCTCCACTGATGCGAGACTGATTCACGCTCACGACTCTCATGTCTTTAGCACATTGCTCTTGTGCAGTACACAAATCAAGCTATTCTCTTAGGCATCAGAATACAAGGTAAACATGATGTAGGCCATTATCTAGGATAACGTAGTTAGTCCGCACAACCAAGCTCATTTATACTAGGGTTTTTTTTTCTTTTGACACTCTACACTGACACCCAAAGAACTAAAGATGCAACACATTGCAAAATTACGGAAAACCTCGAAGGCCCTTTATTTCCGAGACAAAACAGAAGAACCCACGTCAATCGCTCCTCCGTGCCACAAGGGCGTATCTCAGCGCATGTGCAATTTTTGTCCGTCCATGTTTAGGCATCATAGGTGGATGGAGTGGAATAGGAGGTGCTGATAAATTACTAATCCCTTTAGTTTAATCATATTAATCATCTCATGTAGCTGCTCTAAGTACAATGACTAAACACAGATATGGATTTGCTCAGGGCTTTACCAAGAACACTTTCCTGGAGAGCGGGACTGTTCACACACTGTAGTCCCAAGAACACTTTCCTGGAGAGCGGGACTGTTCACACACTGTAGTCCCAAGAACACTTTCCTGGAGAGCCGGACTGTTCACACACTGTAGTACCAAGAACACTTTCCTGGAGAGCCGGACTGCTCACACACTGTAGTACCAAGAACACTTTCCTGGAGAGCCGGACTGTTCACACACTGTAGTCCCAAGAACACTTTCCTGGAGAGCCGGACTGTTCACACACTGTAGTCCCAAGAACACTTTCCTAGAGAGCCGGACTGCTCACACACTGTAGTACCAAGCACCGGCCACCAGGCTGCCTCGACTTTATCAGAGCAGAGAAGCTTGTTTTCCATTATTGTCTTCAACCACAGGAAATTGACAAGGGACCAGAAAATACTGCTCACAACTGAGCTTGTTTGATGCAACGAGAGACAACAGAAATCGCATCTGAAAATGAAATGGAGCCCCAAGTGTGAGTATTGTGAACTTACCTCCTCACACATCAGTTAAGGGTGAAGTGTCTTACATCTTCACGATAACTGACATTTCTTGCATTGTCCTTCTTACATTTTATCTCCTCCATCCTCCAAGCTGTGTGAGGTTGCAGTACACACAATTAACAAAACATAAAAATACCAGTATGTAGTTACAGTCCTTACAGAGCCAGAAAAACTGGGTCCCAAAAATCTTCACCCTGGCAATTTGACTCAACTGGGCTTAATCGAACTGTTTTGACAGCTATCGTTTAAAAAAAGTTTCTGATCTCTAATGGAGGAATAACCCACTATTGTTTTTTGACCCTTTGAGCTCACTCAGACCGTGTGTAATTGTTTTGAGTGGTGTAATGGCGTCCAGTGAGAGGAAGAGTCCCATGAGGGTGAGGGTGAAGGTTGTTCATACACAGCTGTTACTCCATCATCAAAAAACACACCACGGGAAATGATCCAGCACAAAACACACAACCCCATTAAACATTACTGTGTCCTGCAAAACAACCCTAATTATCAAGAGCTACTGTGTGTATGTGTGTATATATATATATATATATATATATGTGCACATGTATGTGTGTGTGTGTAATGGACCTGATGATCAAGTGTGGTTACATTAGAGTGAGCAGTGTGAGTGTGTGCGGGCGAGAGAGATATCACATTAATGACATCAGTGCAAATAGACTTAATGCATGGCTTAACTAACACAGTCCCTGCTACAAACAGTGTGCAGGAATTCATGTTGGAAGCGATGCAGTCCATTTGACCTTTTTTTCAGCTGTGGTCATGCTAAACGTCGACTGTCCAGCTTCTGTCGGTGGTTTTCAGGCTTTTTAAGAATATTTTCCAAACTGCCCTCTCAGAGCCTTTTGGTTGACATTCACATGGCTTTGTGTTGACTTGAAATCCCAAATACATTTTCTGAGTTTAGAGGATTTTTGTAAACAAATGCTCAGCATGAAGTCTTTTACCGC
Source organism: Tenebrosternarchus preto (assembly GCA_025802075.1). Classification (NCBI taxonomy): domain Eukaryota; kingdom Metazoa; phylum Chordata; class Actinopteri; order Gymnotiformes; family Apteronotidae; genus Tenebrosternarchus; species Tenebrosternarchus preto. Next base: position 9,258,801 of record JAOYMR010000017.1, read on the forward strand.
AATTGATTTCATGCTTTGCTAGAGGTCTTACACATGAGATAACTGCCATGAAATATGGTCTGCTCTTAGCTCTTTTCTGTCCATCTAGAAAAACGTGCTAAAAGGAGCCATTTTGTGTCCTTTGCTCATTAGAATACCTCATTAGAACACCTCGAGAATTTTTAGTGAGTAATTGCCAGTGAGAATATGACACCTGATCTGAATTTAAAATTTATTTCACTGATAATTTTTTTTTTTCAGTTTTTCAGTTTCTGTTTTAGTATGTGTGAGAGATAGAGTGAGTGAAAGGCAGAGAGAGAGAGAGAGAGAGAGAGAAAGAGAGAGAAAGAGAGAGAAACAACAGCATGGTGCTCTCACTGTGTGTTTATTAGCCTGCAGCACTGTTCCCTGTCACACCCAGAAGCAGCATGGATGTGGTGGAGCTCTGGGGAGATTATACCTTCCTCTCTCATTACTTCGCTTTACTCTCCTCATTACTCCACTTTATAAACTCTTGAAGTCTGTTTATAACATCTGATCAACACAGGCTCCTGTAATACCTGTATGCATGTAAGAGCTTACAATGATAAAGTGTTTATAGATCATGATCATTGTAATAGTTGATCATAGGTCCCAAGAAAATCATGGTGAACGGGTGGATTTTTTATAACACAATTACAACACAAATTATAACACAAGTGTCAAAGAGTGGAAATATTTAAAAATCCATTTATTTTCTCCAATCTGGCAGTTTGCTGCCTGCGGTCTGCTGAGTGACTTAAGAAGCAGATTCATGATGCCCTGTATCCTAATTCTGTGTATATGTGTGTGTGTGTGTGTGTGTTACAGAGCAGATTTCCTGGTGTTGGAAGTATGGCTGATCAATTCATTCTGTAGGTAGGGTATGGACCTGGGTATAGACAAACATTGCTAGTACTGAGGAATGTTATAGGAATCTTCAGCTGATTCAAAGTTCAACTGATGCCTCCTAACTTCCCCAATATACTATAGGCAACTATATGATTAAATAAAGCTGCGCCTTTTTATATAGTGAATAATTGGAGCTGTTCTCTGTAATTGGAGCTGTTTTCACTGTTCCATGTTCACTGCCTGGAAGAGAACAATGGAAAACATGGACCTTGTGGGTGAGATGGTTCACTCCTTTACCCTGCGCCCACCAATGAGTTGACAAGCCTTCCAGTCTGCTGCCCCCTCCAGCCAGCAGGCGGGCAGGCTGCCCTTAGTAGCAAGAACGTTCGCACCGCTGAGGAGGAATGGACGTGCACACCCAGACGCGAGTTTAATGTTCATCGCCGGTGTGGAGTAAGAGGAGGAGTGTCCTGTCATAATGGCCCCCATTTCCTTCGCCGTTATTGGGGTAATTGATTCCACCGCAGTAACAAGATATCGACCCCACAGAGGAGCTCTCACAGGCCAGGGGCTTCAGCGCAGACGTGAGGTGGGAGGAGGGACACGAGGAGGGAGATGAGAGGGAAGGTCGATGGTTTACCAAAGGCCCAAGCATTCCTCACTAAGATCATTACAGGCAACAGAGACAGAAAGAAAATGTCCTACATTGGCTCTCCTTTGATTGGGGTTTTATGGCTAAACATCATATTGTGCCTAAATGAAGAGCTGTTAGCACTATTACAAATTTCTGCAATAAAAATGAAAGAAATTCATTTAGATTTCATTGATAAACTCCATTACTATTCAGCATGTGACTAGAAAAGGGAAAAGATGAATCAGTCATTGATCTACACTGGAATGAATGGATCCCAGTTCCTGTCCCTATAACTATTCTCACAAGCACATGGGTTGTATGTAGTCATGCAGTGTAGTGGAAAACACAGCAACTCCTGAACGGAAAAGTAATTAATATATTTCATGTTGTAGCTCCAATCCCTGTTATACAATTTGCATTGTCTTCTTTTGTTGCATTTTCTTCACAATACATAAATAAATGGATCAATCCACAGGGCAATGAATAAACTCATGTGTTGTCTTTAGAACCATTAATAGTACATAGTATTTAATAAAAGTGTGGTAATAGCATGTTTGTATGCATGCATGTGTCCGATAAGTAAAAAGATTGTCCTGACTTAGTATACTCTTACATAAATACCTCTCCTGTTGTACCAGTCAAAACTAGAAACACCATAATCTCTGAAAGTGCAGTACTTCTTTGAGTTCTTATCTCCCTTTGTGAGCCTAGAAAAGCGCTTCATTTGTAATCCTGCTTGGCTTTTTCTGAGTGTCTGAGTGCTATATTCCATTATTTGTTTCTGTCAGTGCTTGAGTTGTGCAGCTGATCAGTGGCTCCAGCTCTTTATTCCAAATTACAGGTTTCATAGAGTGGCCACTCAGCCAGAGAGGCCCAGCACAAAGGCAGCCACAATGGGCCTAATTGCATTAAAGATTTTGGTCCTTCCAAAAGGAATCAATATGGTTGTCTGCACTACCTGCACAGCTTGTGACTTGACTATGTTCAGTGTGGACTGGGGGAAAAGCCCTTTTGAATAATACAATGTTTTATTTTTAAAACATGCATAACTTGTCCATAGTGATTACACAAGTTATAATATCGAGAAACTTGGAGGAGGCGATTTTACTATTGCACTTGTCTTAATAAAGGCTAAATATATGAGAATTGCGGATGTGACCTGTTAGATGCTAACTTTAAAACGATCACTGAAATTACAAATACAAATAACACATCTTCCTTACCATAGTTTTACACTGCATATTGTCGTTCATACGAGTGGAACAGTAATTAGGCAAAATTTCAAAAGCAAAATGTCGCCTGTTCATAGATTCACATGTAACAGCGACATAAAAGCGGGGGGGGAGATAAAAATATCTGCGCCGTCGCGCACAATAAAATACTTCTATCACTGTTAACAGCGCACACAACCACACAATTACACCCACAAGAGAGGCCTGAATATGGCAACAAGGGCTTGACTGTGATGGCTTCATCATGCAGTTTAATTATAGCGTTGCTTGCATAGCGCTGAAGATTAGCCGTCTTTATTTCATACTATAGCGAACACGAGCAGTGGTACATAATCTTTCATTTGATGTAGCCACAATATGGTGTGTTTGGGAGAGCAGAAATTAATGCGTCCGACGTAAATAACAGTAATCCTGACTTATAGACGTCATTTGCCACTTTACCACTTTAAAACCAGCCCTTTAAGTTCTCTGAGTTTTTCATTAGCTGAATAAGAACGTTAAATTAATGAAGATGAAAGGTTTTCGGTTTTCTATGTCAACAGTAGGCTATTTCAAAGAGACCAATTCATATGGGATTATACCGCAATGGCATATCCTATAGTCTATTTTTCTATTTGGAAAAAAATAGAACAGTAAATCAAAAATAAAGACTTCGTTGACTAAATCAGCTGAATATAGACTAATAGTATTTTAAAATACAAAACAAGCAACAGTAACTTTGCAAATATTTTTATATTTTCCAATGTTATCACGTATTTTAAAGCTTAACGCCTACCTTTACAAAACATTGCTATTCCCACCACGAGGTGGTAGTGTTACGCTACCAGGATCTTTTTAGCTGTCTTGAATATTTGCCTGTTGGTCTTATTCTTGTTATTTAATTTAATTTAATTTAATTACACAAATTAAGGAGTAGGTGTTCCATATATATATATATACGCATTCAGAGTAAGTCGATGGTAAATATTTGATAATGTAGATGGGGCGTTTCGAAATGAGTCCAGACAGCCAGCGTGACGTCACTCCCATGCGTTATATGGACGAACAAAGTTTAGACGTGAGATATTTCGCGGGTTTCCACCGGCGCGTCTAGGTTGGGACGAACACGCGAGCGGAGTAATGCGGTTTTCAGTTAGCGCTTGCGTTTCGCAGCCACTCGCGTGTTAGTTTTGTCTTTTTGCATTCGCGTGTTTTTGCTCTTTTGAGACCACTTTACGACAGCATCCATACCAGGAAGCGGTGCAGCTAGAGAGAGTTCTTGGTGAACTTTGCTTAGCTAGCTAGCTGGCCGGCCAGCTAACTGGTTGGCTAAGTTGACGGTGTTTTTTTTTAAATCACTAGGATTGAAAGAATCTAACCTGTCAAGTCTTCTTTATCGGTCTGATCATGCCACCAGTGGAGGACGACGCCGGGCGCAAACAGATTAGAGCCCGAATACAAGATCTTATAGACTCAAATACTGTTATTATTTTCAGTAAGAGCTACTGTCCCTACTGTAAAAAGGTAAGCGTCAAGTCTGTTGTTTCAGAAACGTCCTTCTCGTTATCTCGGTCAGCTATCTCGTAGTTAGGTACCATAGCTACTACATATCGGATCTTGTAAGAAATGGCGTCGCGTGGTATTTTATTACAGTGTCCTAGGATACAGAAAGTTACGTTTTATATTGTGGGACGTGTTGGCTAGTTTTAACTAGCTTAGCTATGAAATTACGTCCCGTGTCGAATACAAATTGAGAGGAAACATTGATTTGCTAGCTGACTTGAGTATCTTGTCGAATTATTCGGTTAGCACCTAGCTAGGGCAACGCCGCCGAAAAGTTGCGGAGCGATGGTGCCTCCGTTAAGAGACCGTTTGGTAGTCGTTTATGATAGCTAGCTAGCTGTAATGTGACCCGGCAGCAGTGCCCGTGTAAGCCCGCGGGGGAATGCAGTGTGGCTCCTGTTAGTCAGCTACCGAGTGGTCTGAACGGGACCTCCGGTAAATCCCTATTTTACCAACACCTGATCCAGGGTTTTTGAGAGGTTCAACTCTCAAAAAAAAAGAGGCAATTTCTGAGGGGTTAGATTAGGGATAACCAATGCGCAAGAGGACAACATATTAGTATCATCAAAGTTGATCTACGGTTAGAGAGTTTACTTTTACTTAAACGTCCTTTAAAGGAATTGCTTGGCCGAGTACAAGTTTGGCATTTGAAGGCAGATAACATGGATGAAGAAACAAATTAATGAATTGCTTGCATGAATAAGTTGCATGTACCTTTTCACGGAATGTAAAACTTGATGAAAACTGCACCGATAACCACGTTAAATTGATAGCGTGGTGTAGGTTTATGAATTTTGATCTTGTTTTTAGGTGAAGGAGCTCTTTAAAGACCTGAATGTGACGTATAATGCCATAGAACTGGATTTGATGAGTAAGTAACGTAGGGATGATGGTACCCTGTTCATGTTTGTGATGAAAGCCTTTTCTTAGTATGCAAAAAAGCATGCAAAACGTTACCTGTTGATATACCTTATGCAGAGAGAACTTCTCAGTGATGCCTTGTGATTTATCAAAAATATTGGAGTGATTTTTGGTTTTTGTGTGTGGCAATTCTGAACACAGTTCATAGTGGATCTAGTCAGACGAATAGCTACAGATTGTTTGATATTGTTATATACGTCTTAATGCATTTGAATTATTTTTCATCTTAAAGCATCTTGTATTGCACAGCCCTGCTGCAAAAGACACCAAATTAAATGAATACTATATAAATAAACTGATTAAAGCTGATATAAAACAGGTTTGAAAGCAGTGTGTTATTTTAATTCTATATAAAATGGGCATGGGCAGATTTTATGTTCTGCAATATTTATTATACTTTTGTTTTATTTCAGAATAGCAGTATGAAGTTTATTGGCATGCCTTTTTGTGCTAACTAAAGGCTTATGTAGCTGCGAGTGTCGGTTTAACAGTTTTAATAAATATTGTTGGATGGCTTCATGAAAATTCTAAGGCTTTGACTGGCATAACTAGTATTGATGCACTCTACTAATCTTTATGCTGTAATGGGATTTCAGCTGTACTGTTACTGTTGAGTAATTGATGGTGTTTTTGTCATGTTAAGGTCTGTCTAGGTTTTTTCTTCTTTCAGATTTTGCAGTGATGACTTGTACATGGCAAGTTAGGCTTTGTGTAAGAATGCAGTGCCTGGAAAAAAACATGCTTTTCAACTTAATGCCTCTTGTATGCTTATCATTGTTTTGTTTTTTAGCCTGTAGAGTTTAGTAAATTAACATCAGCAGCATGATTTCTCCTTGTCCACAGCCTCAGCTTGGGCCTCTCGATTCTCTGTTCTGTACAGATAAGCCTGTAGGAAGGGGGGGGGGGGATTTACATGAATTACTGTGAAAGCCCTGAGAACATGTTGGGCTATATGCTAATGTTTAACAGGTCTGAAAGCCATGTTAGAGTGGTATGCTGCTGCAGCTGACTGGGTGAAATCCTGCTGAGTCATTCTCTCCATTCTGCTAGGCAGCAATCCATTTCTGGTTTGGTTTCTCCTTTAAAGCACTGTGAATGAACAGTGCTGTATAAATAACTCACTTTACCTGTCCTTTAACCTGTGAGTTCTCGGATCACTTATTCTTCCTCACCGTTCCTCATTGCTCCCTGTTTGTCCACCGCCTCGGCTTTGCTCCTCTCGCACATCCATTTGTCCAGTTCTGCTTATCTTTCTTTTTTGATTGATCTCTCTGCACACGTCATGCATCATTAAGTCCAACACTCCTGCAAACTGGTATCTGCTGGTCAGCTGATGCGGTGTTTCCGTGCCCATATTCACTGAATGTGCTCCAGTAGTGAGGTTTGAGGAAAGCCCCTGGCCCTTCTCGACAGTGAGAGTGATGGCCCCTTGTGCTTTAGAAAGGCTCGAGTGCAGCACTGTAGGGGACCTTAGCAGTAGTTCAGCAATGTAATGATTCACTTTTCACATGTCGTAACAGGTTATTTTACTTGTGCTCGTAAGTGACTGTTCCTTACAAATAAAAAATAGATTTTCAGGGAAATGGTGTCTCTTTGGCTCCAATAGCCGGTTTCCAGTGAACCCTCGGTGTGACTCAGGGGATCGTTACCACTGTAGTAGAAGCCACAGCTCTGGGCTCTCGGCCCAGTTAGGGCTCTGCTGCCCTGCCAGAGCAGTAACGTGAGTGTGGCCGCATTGAATGGCGTCTGTTTGGCTTGTGTTCTAGACGATGGCTCCATCTACCAGGATGTGCTGCATGTGATGACTGGACAGAAGACTGTCCCCAACGTTTTCATCAACAAGACCCACGTTGGAGGCTCCGACAAAACCATACAGGTAGCAGCCTGTACTGAAATGGGCTTTTGTACTAACCTAAGCTGTAGGTTTGCTGTTTTATTTTAATTGTTCATTAAAACACCCACAAAGCTGAATTCAGGATCTCCCTGCATTGATCTGGATTCTGAAAGCATATAGTTATAAAAATATACACACACACACACACACACACACACACACTATTTTCTACAAAACCAGAATAACTGTTACTACAATATTAGCCTTTAACAAGCAATGTGTTCAGCTCTTAATTTATTACTGAAACAGGCGGGAGACAATAACATTCATTTCTATTCCATGTAGCCAACATGTTAGTCTTCAAATCTGACAGTAACCGCTCTCTCTCTCTCTCTCTCTCCTTTTACCTCGGTCTCATGTCCTGTGGCTTTACCAAGCAGCAGTGCAGATATGCACCCTTTTAAAGTGCTACTTTAAAGCAATGAGCGAGAAAGACCTTTGTAATTGGAATGAATGATACATGAGTACACTTATGATTACCTCTTATCACTGCCGAGGTTTTTTGTGTCTATGGTAATTAGTTCCCCGGTTGTCGTGGTAACAGGCACATAAAGATGGCGTCCTCCAGCAGCTGCTGGCTGCGGAAGGCGCGTCGTACGATTACGACCTCATCGTGATTGGCGGTGGTTCTGGAGGCCTGGCCTGCTCAAAGGTGAGAACCACGGGTTCAAAGGTGCTGAATCCGTCTGCTGATGCTTCTGTTCTATATTGCCTGTGTGGCTTGTGTCAAATGTGCCTCTGACGTTGCACTGATAGGAAGCCGCAGCTTTGGGGAAGAAGGTCATGGTTCTGGATTATGTCAACCCTACACCTAAAGGCACTTCCTGGGGTAAGCGGTGCTGACCGGGGACTCGCCTCACATCACCTCACATCACATCAAGTGGCAGAGCGGGTGTAGCCATCATTTAACACACACCCACACCTGGGAAGGTAAATGTCTGTCCCACCTGCCCAGGGCTGGGGGGCACCTGCGTGAACGTGGGCTGCATTCCTAAGAAACTGATGCACCAGACGGCCCTGCTGCGCACAGCTATGGAGGACGCGCGTAAGTTCGGCTGGGAGTTCGAAGAGCGAGGTGAGCCTGCAGTGCCAAAAGTGTCCAGGAGGGGGATGGTCGTGCCTTCTCAGTGGGGCAACAGTATTAGTAAACTTCGTTCCAGTGCAGTGGCTTTCCGTGCATGCTGATGATGTAACGCAGAGAGAGAAGGAAAGAAACGAACAGGAAGGGAGCTGTGGCTGACTGCAAGGTGACTGTGGCTGAGGGCAAGTTGACCCACTGCCCTCAGCCCCACTGTGCTGGGGTTTAAAGGACTGATATTGGAAGGACGTGTTCATTTTGTTCTGCTCTCCAGTTCAAAGGACACATTGGAAGAATGTGTGATAATACTGCTGAGCTATTGAAAAATGATGTCACTGAGCTAGTGTAATTTCTAAATGGGTCACATGATGTGCTTCCTAAAAAGAGGATTAGTTATTAATGTGTGGGATGCGTTGAAAAGTTGTACAAGTTGTCTATACTTGACCGAACTGATTCTATTTGGAAAGTTTAGAAATCTTGACTGTTTGAATGATGTCCTGTAAACCACTTGAAGTGCATCAAAGCATTTTTAAATGACTGTTTTTTCGGAACACTAGATTGGAGCTTTTTTTTTTGTTTACAAATGTCATGAGGGTACATTCAATATATTGTTGTTTCTCAGTTTATTAGGAAGTGAAGGATTTGCTCTAACACCCCCCCCCCCCCCTTGCAGTGAGTCATAACTGGGAGACCATGAAGAGTGCGGTGAATAACTACATCGGCTCTTTGAACTGGGGTTACAGAGTCTCTCTACGCGACAAGAAAGTCGACTACGTCAATGCGTACGGCGAGTTTGTGGAGCCGCACAAAATCAAGGCGAGTTCTCCGCTCGAGTTTCCATGGGAACGGAAAACCCACGATCCTAGTGCAGACCCAGCGTCTGCACGCCGGCCCTCGTGCGCTACGCAAGACTCCATGTACTTTATTTACTTTATTTATGGCTTTAAAAGGCGGAGCTGGTTTTCCCTGTGCCCCGTTTAAGCAGGCAGCCCTCACAACCTGTGTTGATGTTGGAACCTTTTTAATTGGCTTGGAATAATTCCATAGTGCGTCATCTGAACGATTCAATGACCAACTAATGAAAGGTTGGCAGGAGTGTGGGAGCTTGTTTATTAAACAGTGCTTTGTCTGCGCGTTCCCCACAGGCCACAAACAAACGAGGCAAGGAGACGTTCCACACGGCGGCCAGGTTCGTGCTGGCCACAGGGGAGAGGCCGCGCTACCTCGGCATCCCCGGAGACGCGGAGTACTGCATCACCAGGCGAGTGTGGCGCCCGTCGCCGGGAGGGGGCCGGCCTCTCGCAGCGCGCTCACGCACGCAGATAAACTGCCGTCTCGTGGGGGAGGGCGCACTTAACACACTTAACGCGGAGCTCGGTTAAACCGCTCGGGCTCTGGAGAGAGCAGCCCTGCAGGCCAGAGAGCACGTGCTCAGCTCAGGCACACACTCCTGCGGCTTGTACACACAGGTCTGCTGAAGGCAGCGTGAACGACCGACACGGTCACACAAACGTGCCTAAAGTCCTTTCAGAACCTCGATGAAGTGGATCTGAGGGAGAGCTGTTGGGTCTCTTTTGACCCGTAGACCTGGTCAATGTTGTAGCCTGCTGCTTAACCTCTAGTATACCTGATTTCATTGTTTCACAGAGCAGGAAGTTTGGCAAGAATCTGGCATCTGCTGTTCTGAAATGTTTTAAGCTGTACTGTGTCAGAAAGCATTGCACACACCGCACATTTGATTACATTGTTCTTTCAATACAGAAAAAGGAACAGAAGTGACTGGCATGTGTGCACACACACTTTTTTGTCTTTTTTGTAATGTTTGTGTCCTAAGCTGTGGTGTTCTCTCTCTCACCATCACAGTGATGACCTGTTCTCCTTACCCTACTGTCCTGGTAAGACACTAGTGGTTGGAGCATCCTATGTCTCCCTGGAGTGTGGGGGGTTCCTGGCTGGCCTGGGGCTGGACGTGACCATTATGGTACGCTCCATTCTTCTGCGAGGCTTTGACCAGGAAATGGCCAACCGTGCAGGGGACTACATGCAGACACATGGGGTCAAATTCCTAAGGAAGTTTGTACCTGTTAAGGTAGGTTTGTGTGTGTGAGACGAGGGCAGTAAAGTATTATGACAGGGAAAATCGTCTGCCTGCCCTTATGAACCCACGATTATGAAAGTGCAGTGGTGTGTGTGTGTGTTAGATCGAAGAGCTTGAGGCAGGCACTCCAGGCAGACTGAAAGTGACTGCCAAGTCCACAGAGACCGACGAGATTATTGAAGGAGAATACAACACAGTAAGTGTGAAATGAACCACGACACCAGTCTTTAAATCCCTATTACTCGTATGGACCCCTAGATATGTTTGTAAATGATTTCCATGCCTCTCCCTGTCCCCTCTCTCAGGTGTTGATAGCTGTTGGTCGTGATGCCTGCACTGGAAAGATTGGTCTAGATAAAGCTGGGGTGATGGTTAACCCAAAGTAAGCCTGTCATCCTCCATTAGCTGTAGCTCATTCTCTTTTACATGGCAGTTTTTGCTGCCATGGTAATTTGTTATAAAGGGATGTGGGTAAGTGTGGAAGTGTGGCCAGTGTCACTGTGACTCTGCACTATTGCTCATGGATTGTCTGGACATGTGAGAAGGTTGGAGATTCTGACTAAATTGAGTTGCCTAAATTGGGTGGGGACAGATAATCACCATGTATACATAGCTGTTGGGTTCATTTCAAATGTTTGAGTCAGAGCTGTGAGTAGCTTGATGAATCTCCGGAGCGGCACATGACTCTTAAGATCTGACTTGAGCAGTTGTGACTGCATACCATGTTGGTGTTTCACACACCAGCTCCACACGTGTGAAAAATGACATCCTCACCAACTGGTCCCTCCTCACCAGTTACATGCTTTGAGCAGGTTACGGCTGCCTCTCCCTTTTTGTCTGCTGCTAGCACTGAACAGAGCAGCAGCGTCTTAGTGAAGCGAATTCTGCTTAGTCACAGTAAACCCAGGAAGTGGCAGGAGCCCAGACGCACACGCCGGGAGCCGAGACTCCACGTACTGTCTGGGTGTAGCGGTTCTTGCATTGTCACAATGATTCTGCTTGTGGTAACTTGAGTGGTGTAACTTGTGCTCTCTTGAGGAACGGGAAGATTCCCGTGAACGACGAGGAGCAGACCAACGTCCCCCACATCTACGCCATCGGGGACATCCTGGAGGGCAAGTGGGAGCTCACACCTGTGGCCATTCAGGCTGGGAGGCTCCTCGCCCGAAGACTCTACGCTGGCTCCTCCAAGAAGGTGCTTTACACATCATAGCATTGTGTTCTAAGCATTCAGAAACCCGCCACAGGCTTGATGATTGATGTATTGGTGATGGCTGTGATAAAGGACAAATGACTGCTGTCGAGGGGTTCCTGCTCACGTAGACTGATGCACGGGTTTACATTTGCAGTGTGACTACATCAACGTTCCCACTACGGTGTTCACTCCTCTGGAGTACGGTAGCTGTGGGCTCCCTGAGGAGAAGGCTATAGAGCTATATGGGCAGGAAAACCTGGAGGTACGTCTGTAATAGTTCCCATCGAATGCATGATAATGAATGTAATTATGCTCTGTGGATTGTGGTTTTGTCTTGAAAGGCGCCCCATATATTTGGTTGTTTTCACCTTTAACATGTATGTGCAGATTTATCACAGCCTGTTTTGGCCTCTGGAGTTCACTGTGCCCAACAGGGACAACAACAGAAGCTACGCAAAGATCATCTGCATCAAGTCCGACCACGTGAGTGAACTTGCGTCCTCCACCCGCCTGCTCGGGCGGAGCGAGTGCTGCTCCTGCGTGATGGGTTGAAGGTGGAGGCGTCCAGTGTGTTCACTCACTGATGGAATCTTTGTTTTTAAGATAGAATGGCTTGACTGATATCTTTTTAGTGGTCAAAAGCTTGATCAAGTCACAAACCTCAACAAATGTTCAGTGATTCAAAACAAAAGCTTAACATTTTGACTTTAAAAGTACATTTTGTTACAAGTTGTAATTTAAAGGCTTCTACTAGGATTTTGCATGTTCCATTATGGAAATCAGGAGTTCTGTTCGAACCCTCACCAGTTGATTGTTCTAGAGATGCAGCTGAATGGAGGATCCATCAAGCCATTATCATCTTTCGTTAATTTATTGATGCTGTGTAATCCCTGAGCACACCAGCAAGAGTACTGGTGTAATATTTTGTGTGTGTGTAGGAGCGTGTGATTGGGTTCCACTATCTGGGTCCTAATGCTGGCGAGGTGACTCAGGGCTTTGGTGCTGCCATGAAGTGTGGAATTACCAAGGAGCAGCTGGACACAACCATCGGCATACACCCCACCTGTGCTGAGGTGTGTGTGTGTGTGTGTGTGTGCAGGCGAGCGTGGTTGGTTTTAAAAGCACTTGTCCACTTTGTGATATGACCATGATGTTTTATTTTTATTTATTAAGAGCCCCCCCATCTCCCTATTTTTTTCCCTTTTCCATTTCTCTCCCCAGATTTTCACCACGATGCAGGTGACCAAGAGTTCCGGTGGTGACATCACACAGGCGGGTTGCTGAGGTTAAGCCCTGCTCGTTTAACAGGCTGTCCTTAAACCGTGCACAACCTGTGCTGGTTTCTACACCTTCTACCTGTCCCATCCATACTTGGACCGGTTCCTCAGCTTTCTCTCGCCCCAACTAGCTAATGCATTCTGCAGCTCAGATAAGATGAAATGTCTGAATTGGATAAAAGCTTGGCAGTGCATTCAAAGAAGGGCAACAAGCATTGATTTGGGCATCGGGGAGTGTATGTCTAACTGCCTGATCCCACTCCAAGCGCTTTGCTCTCCTGTTTTGGAGCACGTGGGCGTGATGGCTGAGTTGCTGTCTGGCCCTGCTAGAGGAGAGCTGGAGATGCTGACGGACCGGAGGACAGCCTGTTGAACAGCGGGGTTACTCTGCTGCTCTAAACCGTCTGAGTCTGAGGCGCACATGCACAGGAGCGGCAGACGTGCGTGCGCACACGCGCATGCTTGCTCCTGGTGCTGAGTGACGTTTTAGCCCTTAACCCAGATCTTGAGGTGGGCTAGGACCGATGTTCTGTGCTTAGACTTCAGAGGTGAATGTACACACACACGCACACACACACACACATACACATACATATGCTCAGTTCTTGACTCACAACCAGACAAAATTCCCAAAAATCATCTAGTGTGAGGATTATCCTGAGCATTGTGATCAGGTTTCTATACACGCACACACTGATGGCCAAGGCCTGGACTGTACTACATACACCATTAGAGGTAGTTCTCTGTTAAAGTCGCATTTAAAACTTGACTCTAAAATACATATAAACATCCTTTTATTGTGCTTTGCTAGATTAGAATCTGCTCCTCTACTCTGGGAGCTGGGGTCTTATTTAAAGATGGTGTTTTTCTCTGAGTGTGCATGATTTGTCCACATTTGGTTGTCATTACTGATTCCAACCTTTAGATCATTTTCAGAATGAATTGGTTCTTCTTAGGCATCAGACTGAACAACCTCAGAGTATGTAATGACTATCTTCAGAGTAACATTCTCACTTTCTACCAAAGCTCAACCCAAAGGTTGCATGTAGATGCATCTTTGTACAAATGTCCATGTATAAAGTATGTAGTTTATATTCAGTTATCTATGGTTGGTAATGCTTAAGTGTACTTTAATTTTTAAATTTGTCATAACCTGAATGTTACTATTTACAGCTGATCAAGTTCATAAACAATTGCTGGTTTGTGTCTCAATGTACAGTTTCTTTCTGCACCATGTATGTAGTTTACCCCTCTGCTTGCTGTAGACCCCATGAAGATGTGCCGTCACTGAGCAGCAATACCTGGCCAATGTAACAGCCAGCCTTTCCATGAGGGCGTTTTATTATTAAAACTATCCACACAACCTTCTGTGCCTGTCTGTGATATTTCATGTAATACCAGCAATGTAAGTGCATGCATCTGTAGGAACTGCCAACTTACCAAGTTAATAAAGAAGGAATGTTCTGAAAGATTTAGCTGTGTAGTCCAAAACCGCATTTGCAAAAGCTTTCCAAATGTATCTGAAAAAAATAATCAAAAGCACAGCTAAAACTTGCTTTGATGAAATGTGAATTGTAACCCATAGCAACAGTTTTTTGTACAACAATCTGGCAATCTGAGGTTTTAAATAAAGAATTAATTCTATTAACTGCTCCTGAAAATACTGCCACTCTGATGCATTCAAAATCTCAATATACCTTTTCTGAAACTATGCTTCTTGGCCATGTTCTCATCTCCATGGCCCAGGGAGAAAAACCCAGAAAAGTTCAGAGAAATGGCTCCCCAACCAAGCCTTTCATGGTAGCGAATGAATATTTACATGCATCCAATTATATCACCAGATCTAAAACACGTATTCAATTCCAGGACACGAACAAAGCACCACACACCTGTGCCTGTGGAGTAGTGCAGCAGTTTCTACACATCACAGGAGCCTGGGGCTAATAATACAGAAGCTCCTTTTCATCTGATCTCATTCAACTGGTCATTTGTGACTGTGCTCACAGGTCTAAACATCAGATGAGACTTGACTAGTGTGAGGTGTGTGCTTGTGTGTGTTCTTGTTTTTCTGTCTTTGTGGTACGTGTCCCCGTGGGGACCTTTTGGTAAGGACATTTTGCTCATGTAGGCTGACGCCTGCCAAAAGGTCCTGGGAATGTTCCCTTCCGGGGGCGACCACTTGCCACAATGACAGAAAATCAAACAAAGTAAAATGTGAATTTTTAAAAAGCCTTCAGCTATTACCTTTAAAAGCTAAAGACGTTAGCATTAGTGTGCCTCTGGTACGGTGTACGTTAGACTGAAGGTCAAGGTAATTTTTAGGTCCATGCTTGATTTCCATCTCTAGTACATGTGGGTGGGTGGGTTTTTTTTTCCTTCAAACATTTTTTCCTTTCACAACATTTAACAAGAGTATTTTAATCTAAACTTGTGTCCGAGATGATTGCATAGCAGATGATTGTATATCAGAACAGGAATTTAGCGACGCCCATTTGAACAATATAAATCCAAGGTTTTAAGCTTCCAAGAAAACTGTTGCTTCAGACAGGCTGAAATATGTCAATATGTACAAAAAACGGACAAGAATCCATTCTGTGGCCAACACATCTAATCAGTTCTAGCCTGAACTTACACAGACTTCTTACAACAGCTCAGGGTCTTTTTTTTTCCAGCTCCTGGGTTTGTTAGTGTGATTGACAGTAATATTAATAATTATGAATGGACAGATCAATTCACCTTTTTATGTTCATACACGCTCCATTCTCACACAGTATTACGGAACGCATAGTTGTGAATTTGGCTCTCCAATCTGCTAAGTCATCTGTAATGGAGCTTCTGTAAATATTTTGATATTCTATCTTAATTTATTACACAATATATGATCGTCACAACTTGATAATGTTTTTAGTGTAATAATTTGGTCCTAATGCCAAAATGATCATCACTCTACTAGAGTCCTACAAACAATGGTCCTCCGATATTGTATGAGAGGCCTGAATACATGTGCAGCACAATAGTCTATTCATTTAGGCAAAGTGAACTAAATCTGAAAGTGTAAGATTCTGTTTGGGGAAATTGCATAATGGCCGGCACAGTCTGAGTTGCAAGATTATGTGGTGAAACACGAGGAAGCAAGTCCCACGATTCCCTCCTGTAAAACAGGACAGCACAAACTTCCCTTTTCACTGGGTGTTGGTTAGTTCAAAGAATTTAATTTGTTCGGAGGGTGCAAATCGGGCTCAAATCACGCTTCTCCGCTAAGAGCTGCATATTAAGAGTGACGGTTATTTTGACCCCCCCCCCATCTCAGTTAATGTGACAGTTAATATGAATGACTCTTTCTCTCCCCTCCAACCACATACATCTATCTATTTATCTATCCATCTATCTCTCATGCAACACAACCACACACAGACATATATGTAAAGATGCCTTGTTCACCTACAGAGAAACACACACACTTGAAATCTCAGTTCATATGTGACAGTTAATATGAATGACTTTCTCCCCCCTCCAACCACATACATCTCTCTCTCTCTCTCACACACACACACACACGTTGCTCCTTTCAAGCACTATAGTAGTTCCGTTAAGAACTGCACATCTAGTTAAATTTTGCTGCTTTTAGACTCCATTAGTCCAGCATTACTGACCCTCTATCGCCACCTGCTGCTGCGTTTCATTAATTTCTGAAATGGTAAATGTGCTTCTGTACTGTCTGAAGTGCTAATAAAATCATTATATAAAATCACTAACATTTAACATTCTATATTAGAAAGACAGGATTATAACTATTTAAAATGATAAAATATTTGCATGTGGCCAATCTGTGCTGGTTTTTAGATCTTAGGTGCTGCTTTTTTGGTACAGTTGACCACATCAGCCTGCTGCTTAATCAGACACAGAAGTGGATGCTCCTGCTGCGAGAGGCACTTCCTGTCAGTGGAGCACATGGTAAACTAACTGAGGTGGACCAGCTATCCTAACGCCTGCCTCCTGGCCTTGTCCCAGCTGTCCCTTTTTCACAGTTTGTTCCTTCCTGTTCCAGTGTCCTTCTTACACAACACGTTTTAGCACCATGAAGCTGCTGTGCTCCCTCAGGATCCATCTAGGGGTAAGTGAGTTGTATGTGAAGTGCATGTACCAATCTCCCACGTTATAAACTCCTCTAAACCCCTAGACAGATCCTGAGGGGTTGTAACAATAACAACTATATACACTATATTGCCAAAGGTATTCGCTCACCCATACAAATGAGGTGAGCAAGGTCCATAAAGACATGAATGGCAGAGTCTGGTGTGGATGAACTTGACTGGTCTGCACAGAGTCCTGACCTCGACCAGATAGAACACCTTTGGGATGAATTAGAGCGGAGACTGAGAGCCAGGCCTTCTCATCCAACATCAGTATGTGACCTCACAAAAAAGAATAGTCAAAAATCCCCATAAACACACTCCTAAACCTTGTGGACAGCCTTCCCAGAAGAGTTGAAGCTCATATGCGAGTCAAGGAAGGTGAGCAAATACTTTTGGCAATATAGTGTGTATATATAAAAATGTTTTGTTACATTTACATTTTTTAAGAAAAAATCCCAAAGGGCTGTATCATAGACAACACCAAAGCAAAGAATATAGCAAATGAAAACAAACCTTAAACTAAACATAATCACCTCTGATCTAAGAAACTAAAGAACTAACTACTCTGTACCTAGACTATGAACCAAAACATACCAAAAAATGGTGTACACCCCTCACCTAAGGTAGGCCTCGGCTTGTCTAGACACTTTTATGTATGAGAGCGTTCCTTCTTACCTGTCTAGCTCCCAAGAAAAGAAAGATAGGAAAAACACGACTGGTTCCCACCATAGTTGAGCAATGGATTCCAAACCGAGGATCAGTCTTGCACCCAAGTGGTTCCCTGAGCAGCATGGCCCAAGCTGCTCTTTCTCTGTGGCTCTGGTCTCTGTCTCTCTTCCCTCTGCTCCCTCTTGCCCTCTAGTGGCAACCTTTTTAAAAGGTGAGCCTCCACTCACGGACTGCACCTGCAAAACAAAGTCATACATCGACACAGTTGAGAAGTGTATCTATTAAACTGGAGAAACTCCACACTGCAGGCAGTGGGCCCCAAAAGAGCCAACAGTGAGGGTTTATGGTGAGCATCTCTGTAGCATTGCTGTTCAGCTGCTGGTAAGGTTGTTTGAGGTCAAATTCAGTAAAAACTCTCCCCTCAGAGCTCCAGTAGAAATGGGATGAACATCAGGTTTCAAAACTGTACAGACTGTACTACATATACTCAAGCTGTCATCCTTTCTTCGCTACTCACTCAGAAATACCCAGAACTACCAGTTCAGCAAGCTCTTCCAGGCCCAACTTCAAACATTTTAGTGAAGTGGAAGGATCAGTATCAGTGCATACTGGAGAGGTGTGTGAAGGCCATAACTCCTGTAAGACACCTGCATGTTCAGCCAGGATCAAATCTCTGGATTGTTAAGTGTAATGCTCCCCACTGGGACAGCTAGCACACTGAACCAGTCTCGGCCCAGGAGACTCACCCCCTGACCTGAGCAGCAGAACTCCCAGCTCCCACACTCATCACTACAGACCTCTTCCTGCTCCACAATAACCAAGAGTCTCACTATATGCGTGCACATTAACAGGACAACCCAATACGGTACCAAAAGGGAATTAGAATATAGGCTGAGCTCCAAATAGCCTTGTACATACTGGATCCCAAGTCAGTATGTTATATGTGGCGAGCAGCCAAAATGAATTTTTCCAATTTGCTAAAGATACCAGGATGACATAGAACCTTTGGACTATCTTTGTGGTGTACTGCAGCAGTGACATAAAATCTTTCAAAAGTGTCTGGAACTTTCAGCCGTTCATGTGACCCTGTAGTATGGTCTGTGTTTGTCGCATACTGCATACTAAACTGCATACTTCTATGGCGAAGTATACAGTAGGCTATTTCGAACCCAGACATAGTTTTAAACAGTTAGAATTCAACACACCATACATAACATGCTAAATAGTTTAAATAAAAACCAGGATTTTGTTCCAAGTGCTTTGTTTCTCTAATTAGCTCAACCCAACAGAGGTGGAGAGACGGTGGAAACCAAATCTGTGGGAGAATTTTCACTTTCTGGAACTGGATTTTCCAACCCTGTTTAAGATGTCTATTACTAATCTTTGAAAATGCTGCTGGAACTCACCATGCATGAGACTACACAATAACCTGATTTATTTGCTTACAGCAACTAAAACAACAATCTAAAAAAAAACTTCAGCATGCCCATAGATCACCAGAAGGGGGGGGGCAGGTATGAGAATCTAAAAACAATAAAAAGATTTTTAAGTCTGGCTGTTAGTCTGTTTCTGCCATTCTCTCAATCTGCTTTAAACAGATTTGCTGCAGAACTGGCAGTATGAATACTGCTGCAGTTGTGAGTGGGACTGGAGAAAACACCCAGGCTCCAGCTGTTGAAAACCTGCTCTCCACCCTGCTCTCCACAGACCAACACTGGCAGTACAGTGGGTGGAAGAGCTTAGAGGCCTGACACTGCCATAAAACGCCACCTTGTGAGTTCATGACATATCTGCCCTCGTATTTACTGAAGTGAAACCTCTAGGAGCAGCAGCCATGACGAGGCAGAGCGAGCGAACTCGCGATGTGAAGCCTACAGAGTGCTGAAGCAAGTTGTCGTAAAAAAAATATCTCCATCTATTGTTGCAACACTCACTACAGAGTTCCAAACGGCCTCTGGGAGCAACTTCAACCTAAGGTTTCCATGGAGAAACAGCTGCGCACAAACCTTTAGATCAGGTTGTGCAGTGCCAAGCATCTGCTGCAGTGACGCGAGTCATGTTGTCACTGGGCTCTGGATCAATGCAAATGTGGAGTGATAAATTGTGCTTTGTGCTTCTGGCAGTCTGATCTGGGTTCACAGATGCCAGGAGAATGCTACCTACTGGAATGCACAGTGCCAACAGTACAGTTTGGTGCAGGAGAGATTGTGCCCTGGGGCTGTTTCAGGCCTTGGGCTAAACCCTGTAGCTCCAGTGAAGGATACTTTTAACACAGAACACAAAGACATTGTGAATGATTATTTGCTTCCAACTTTGTAGCAACAGTTTGGGGAAGGTCTTTTCCTGTATAAGGAAGACTGTGCTTGTGCACAAAGCGAGGCCCATCAAGACATGGGTGGACACGTGCTGTGGAGGAACTCCAGCGTTCCACAGAGCCTTGACCTCCACTTCAAAACACAGGTTTGGGATGGACTGGAATGGAAAGACTGAGCCATGTCTTCTCATCCGACATCAGTGTCGGCACAAATTCCCAGAGACATACTTCATATTAACGATTTTGGAATAGGATGTCCAACAAGCTGAGATACATATACTTGCAAGATGTCCACATACTTTTGGCCATATAGTGAATATATGTTTCCATTAGCCAAAATGAGTTTGAATAGCAGGCACTACACATATTTATATTAAGAAATATAACAAACTGAGAAATAAGTCACTCTGTAACCGAGTGTCAGCCAAATGGTTTTAATGTATAATAACCCTTGCATCTAAATAATATTCTGTCATCTATGGCACATAATCTTCAGCAGATACCAAGTGTCTTCATGGACTGTACTGCTGTTCCTCTGTGTTTCAGTGACTTCAGTCTCACTCAGTATGCGAAATCCATTATCTTTAGTTTTTAGGTGTATTATTTCCAATTAAAAAGGAATCTACCGCGACAGTTTTTCTGTTAGCACTAGATGGCAGCAAAGTATTTTTTAAATAAAATCTCTGAAAAGAACCCTGTTCTCGCAATGTCTTAGTTCTGTGATGTACCGGTATTATCAAAGCCCTGAATACTAATAGCTGCAGTTTAGACCGCAGTACGGATCCGAAAAGAGACTGTTGTGCATTATGATTTGGGCTGCTGCGTGGAGAGGAGAGGAGAGTCTGAGAGAAAAGAGGGGGATAATGGAGGGCCGATTTGTTCTTGAAGAGACTAAGGGGAAGGGAGGAGGCCGCTGGACCTGGGTGACTACGTGACCTAATCTTCTCTGGAGGAAGGACTGGCTAAATGTTGTATTTACAGGCACACAGCATGCAAACACTAACCCTAATATGAGACCTTGACTCAAATTAGAAAGTTGAGTTACAGTGCTCAAACGTGTTGTTCTTATACTTCGCCTGGTTCCCATAATACTACACATCGCTATCTCTTTATCTACATAATTTTTTCCCCTTGTAAGACTGACGTAAATAGCGACACAACATACCTAAACGCCAGTGCCGACGTTTCGGAATCTCCCAGCTGTGACGACCTCGCCGCGGCTCACCGACGGAAGGAGGAGCTATAGTTTAAGTTAGACCAACTGGCCTTTCTCATTGGACACACAGGGGTTAAACATCTGAACAAACACTAGAAGAAAGCGCTATACAGACTGCTATTTGGAGCAAATAAACAGTATCCGATTCATTAAGACCTACGTTTATGTATAAGAGCGTCTTATAGGAAAGTTGCTAGATTATATGTCATGTTTTAGAGAACTCGTATTTTTCGCTTTCCTGTAAGCGGACAGCTGATTAGTTCGCTTCTATTTATTATTAGCTGGCTTTCCGGCTCCGACGTTTCCACCGGCACTGGGCATACATGGACGTACATCACGATGACGGATAGCACGAGTGAAAATCGACAATTTGGCTTCAGAAAGAGACGTGTCGGTCTCTACATCGGATTCACACATGATTCACGGAGATCACCCAAGTGAATTATCAAGTTGGTCAAAGAACACCCTTTCCTCATGAATTACGGATGTTCTGTACGCCTTAATCAGCGAAAGATTCCAAAATGAGAAAACCAAAAATAAACCGGATGGTTCTTGCCATGTGTTTGGGGTCCTTTATCATGGTCATATTCTATTTTCAAAGTAATTTGAAACCAGGTGAGTTTCCAGTGGTTTAACCTCTATTCTATTCTATTCTATTCTATTCTATTCGTATCTCACGTAGTCTATTAGTAAACTAACAAATCGCGTTACAAAACAATACACACAAAAACAAAAATTAATGGAAAAAATCTATCATCCTCCTCCTGTTCCTTGAGCTCCTGTATTCTGATGGAGACCTTTTTCCTAGACACTGTCCCTGACACTATATGTTGAGTTGAAGTTTAGTTTGACATTACGCAAAATGTATTGCGCGCTTCATATCCACGTAATGATATTTTCTAGAGACATTCAAAAGAACATTATTCTTACAATATTTATATAGCATAGTAAAATGAGATCCTAATAAATGATGTTACAGGGGTCACTGGTTTTTGATTTTCTTTCTTGAAATCAATAAGCCCTTTTGCTTAACTGATGCATCGTTGGAATAATATGTCTTTTCCCCATTTTTAGACTGTTTTAGGACTTGATCTGAGTGAAGTGGTGAGGATGGAGCTTATTTTAATAAACCTGTTGCTTGTGCCCATGTGTGTAACTACTAATTCACTCACCTCTTTCTCACACGTATTCCTTCTGTTTTGGATTTACTGGCTTTCTCTCTCCCTCACTCCACTTCTTCCCAGAGTTAGATCTGTATCATACAGTGGGAGCTTTCAAATGTCAGTTTACCATTTCAGATTTGTACTTATCTTGGAATGCAGTTATGCAGGTGTATCTGCACACAGAAAGTCAGAAGGTGTATGAGCGTGTGTGTAGACAACATTTCATCGGGGTTCATTTCATCAGGGTTCTGTTCGGGGGGGGGGGGGGGGGGGGGGGGGGGGGGGGGGGGGGGGGGGGGGGGGGGGGGGGGGGGGGGGGGGGG
>JAOYMR010000017.1:9291287-9298787 GCA_025802075.1 Tenebrosternarchus preto
AGATACAGTGGCGTATCAGTGGTAGATACAGTGGCGTATCAGTGGTAGATACAGTGGCGTATCAGTGGTAGATACAGGGCCTTTTCAGAAATGTGGAAATTTCCTCAAGTCAAACTCCATCAAAATTTAAGCTGCCCCCTCCTCTCTCACTTTCTCATATAACCTAGTCCACAGAAGCTGGCAGGGTGTGAGTGACACACAAAGGCAGGCTGATGTATAAGTAATGTCAGCACTTCTGTGTAAGGCTCATGAGAGAGAGAGGGGTGAGACAGAATACTAGAGAGCGATTGGCCAGATCTCTTAGAACCCCTAAGACAAATTCATAACCTTTCTCACAGTAGCAGCGCTGTTTTGTTCTTGAGTTCACATTATTTAAGCATCTGGTTGAGCTGCAAGGAACCTTGTCGTAGGTCAGCACAAGGGCAGTGCTTGGATATGGACACTCTTCTCCTAACTTATCTATCGTCACTTCATCATCAGGCCTGAAAGACCCGTCTCACTACAGAAAACACCTGTAACCTATGCAAGCTTTACAGGCTGGCTGAGATATTTAGCATGCTGTTTCAGACCTGCTGAATGGTAACTATTAACTTAGTCCTGTTAGTCATGTGCTTGTAAGTTTTATACACTAACTCTTCGTTTCTTCTCACCTGAACCATTACTGCTAATGCGATTGTTCTTATTGGCAGGTGACTGCGTTCTCTTTCAACACACACGTTCTCTTGTGTTGGTGATGGTGCTTATTGAGGGGTTTCATGTCATGTCACAGCTTTCACAAGAGGCAGGACTTAAAGTAGAAGATGTGGCTCTGAGGAATAGGAGCTTAACCAATGTCACCGTGTGTATCCACTCATTTAATCAGACCAGTGACTCCCACAGAGGCATGTGCTCTTGCTGCGCAGAAAGCCCTGTTGATCCTTTAGCGGGTTGTAGAAGTCAGAGGGTGGAACCTGATCCTCAACTTTCACACCATCTGCTTTCTATAAACCGTCATTAGCAAAAAGAGAGCATTGTTGAAACTGGACTATGGTACAGATGAAAGGGCGTGAAGCTGTAGACATGCTAGCTGCAAAGAATTCTGGGGTGTTACATATGTACCTAAACGAATTCAAGCAATAGAAACACAGGACTCACACTGGGGTAATTCCTTATACCTTCTATTGTGGCTGAATGTTGCATTATCCAAATTGATATGTTACAAGAGAAAAACAGCAAAAGAACTGGATCTGAATTTTAAAATGATCTACCTTGTTGCCCAGTCCCAGTTTTTTTTTACCAGGATCACTTCTTAAAACCCAACAAATATTTTGGTTTTGCCATAAACTGTCTAGCAGCTGCATTTGTGATTACCAAATGACCAAAGACGCAACACTTTCCACTGCCTCGTTCTCTCCAGCCGCGAGGTGTTATGAGGTATCTGACTCTCTCAAACTAGCACACAATGCACTTAGTGTGCATGTGTGAGGGAGAGACACACACAGGTGGACAAATAGAACTGAACTCAGCACACAATCAGAGAGAATTCTGCAGTCAAGCGAGGAGAAAAACAATTACTCTTGATTATGAGGAATTTTACCGTTTTGGAGCCACTGAATCTCTGTGACTCCTGGGTGGGATGGTTGTTGTAGTTCAGCCTTTCCTCTTGGGGCTGTGGCTTTCCTGGCCTCCTCCACTGTCTGAAGCAGTTTGTGTTTGTCTGAAGCAGCATTACCGTTTGTGTTCACGATCCTTCTTGTGTTTTGTGCAGCATTCGGTGCAACCAGTGGGCAGACGAGAGGACCTGGGAAGTCTGTGAGGAGCCCACTCCAAGCCCTCTACACCACTGACCCTGTGAGTACCCATCTCTCAGCACACTCGTCCTGCCATGGATTCAACAAAGTCCCGTTAAACAGCTGCTAGCTAATTTGGTGTTTGAAAACAATGAACTATTGTAATTATATAATTAACTATTAACAATTAAATTATCAATGCACAAAACAATAAACGCTGCACACACCATGTGGCCAAGAGCCTGAGATAATGAACATGCCTTTTGCTGAGAGGTTTCAGAGTGTACACAGCGATTGTAGCTGTTATTTGACTCCCTGCAAAACGAACTATTTGTCAACCAAAGACGACACCTTGTAGACCACCTCCGGTCCTTTTTGTCATAGGAACATAGGGAACATGTGGGCATCTGTGTGAGTGTGTGTTCTTAAACACAGATAACGCACATATTATTTGATTACTGAGCGTTATTTACACAGCCCAACAAACTAAATAAACCAACAAACAAACTTCAACTATATAAAATGACCTTATATGTGTAAACATGTAAAGCTTTCATTTTTGGACTCCCTGGCTGCCGTCTCGGCCTGAACTGAGAGCGTCTTTGACGGCTTTTCATTTATGTTTCCTTTAAAGCTGAAAGCACAGGATGACCCTCTGTGCTACGTGTCTTGGCCTCTACTCACCTCTGTGAGTCGCTCTCCATCGCTGTGGGAGAGAGCAGTGCTGAACCAGCACTCCCTGTACTGACTAAGTGGCCATGAAAAGAGAGAAAGAGAGAGAGAGAGAGAGAGAGAGAGGGAGAGCACACTCAGGTCAAACAGCAAATGAGTGAAGAGCTATCTCCACATGTACTCGTTTTTCACCTTGAGGCATAGGGAATGAATCATTCCCTATATTACTGGACACAAATAGTTAAATAATAAAAAGACTTCACCTTGAACTATGGCTGTACGCCAGTAACGGGAAATCAGATGTGGAATGAGTACGTTCTGTGTGGTCAGGGACAGGGTGAGAGTCTCTATGCTCTGAACGGTTTGGACTTAAACTCTCCAGCTCAAGGAAGATACGAACTCCTAAAACAAAACGTTTCTCAGAGACAATAAGACGCTTTGGTGTTTTCCTGTTCGTCTTTTATTCTGTATAGATGGGGAAGTGCATGATCTAACAGAGGTCTGTTGTTATGACAGGCTGAGATCTGTCCGTGCTGCTAATGTAGGAGCAATCAGCTCTTACCACAGTTCAGTCCAACACATACCTGCAGCTTGTGGCCACACATTCAGCTGTACAGCAACATAAGGTCTCAGTATCATATTTGTGTTTCTGTATAGTACAGGTGACATACGGTATTTCTGTTTCTGTATAGACAGGTAAATAACTGCTCCCAGTCTGTAACTGGTTTTGTCGGAAAACAAGTCTGACTCAGCTCGTAAATGGAAAACTACTCGTTTCCGGGCTCTGTGGCCATCGACTGAGCTGTAACAGAGCCAGGAAAATAGGGTTTTAAAGACATAATTTGAGCATTGCAAACAAGTCACCCATGATAGGAGGGACACAATTATGCATTCAGTAATTAGCAAAGTCAGCTAAAGTTTTCCAATTAAATATTTCCAGATGAGACTTGGAAGTTTACAGTACCAGTTACAGTACCAATACATTTTCTTTCTTTCTCTCTCTCTCTCTCTCTCTCTCTCTCTCTCTCTCTCTCTCTCTCTTTCAGATGGAGTTGTCTCCGCTTCAGCTGATGCACCAGGCCAGGCGTAAACTGCTGGAGGAAGCATGTCGCTCGTACACTCACAAACGCCGCGTCCTGATCCCTGAGGACCTCAAGCACCTGATTGTGGACGACCGCCATGGCCTGCTCTACTGCTACGTGCCCAAAGTGGCCTGCACCAACTGGAAGCGTGTCCTGATGGTGCTCACGGGCGCCTCGGAGCAGCGAGACCCGCTGCTCATCCCCGCCAGCGAGGCGCACGTGCCCGGCAACCTACGCTCCCTCTCCGAGTACAACACGGCCGAGATCAACCAGCGGCTGCGCACCTACCTCAAGTTCCTGTTCGTGCGCGAGCCCTTCGAGCGGCTCGTCTCCGCCTACCGCAACAAGTTCACGCGCAGCTACAACACCGCCTTCCACAAGCGCTACGGCACCAAGATCATCCGTCGGCACAGGCCCGAGGCCCGGCCCGAGTCGCTGGAGCGCGGAGACGACGTCTCCTTCGGCGAGTTCGTGCGCTACCTGGCCGACCCGCGCACGCAGCACGAGGAGCCGTTTAACGAGCACTGGGAACGGGTGCATTCGCTCTGCCACCCCTGCCTCCTCCACTACGATGTGGTGGGCAAGTATGAGACCCTGGAGGAGGACTCGCGCTACCTGCTGCAGCTGGCTGGCGTCCACTCCGAGGTGGTGTTCCCCAGCCCTGCCAAGAGCACGCGCACCACCGGTGACATGGCGGCCAGCTTCTTCAAGAACATCAGCCCAGACTTCCAGCAGAAGCTGTACAACCTGTACAGAATGGACTTCCTGCTCTTTAACTACTCTGTACCTGCCTACCTAAAATTCAGATAAGGCTTGGTGACTTTCACGAACAATAAACAATGAATAATGTTTCATTTTATTTGTGATGGCGTAAGTTCATCTGCGAACACTGATTTTGCTCCTCAAGAAACTATTTTAAGTTATAACAGTTGTTTTGTACTTTTGTAATATTGATTAGATGGCTTTTGAGGGATATTGTAAAGATATTGTGTGGTACTTCCATTTTTGCATGGCAATATAATTGCCATTCAAATTTTCTTAGGGGTGAAGGTTCCTGCCTTTTGATGAAAGTCTTATTGTGGATATACTGGAAACTAGTGATTTCCATTCTTCTTACATATGTGTAAGAAAAGTCACTGTCTAATGACGAAAATGTCCTAATCAGGAAAAGTAGTTATACCTTTGCTTTGAGAAGACTCGTCAGTACAGTCTTCACCGGAGCTTAGAGAGAAACACACACAAAATGTCCAGTGACACAATGCCCTGCATGTTGTTTAATATTGACTGACGATTGAATCCAAACAAACACTTTCCTTCCTGAGACAAAGACGAAGATGATCTAAATAAGTAGAGATTTGGATACAGAAGTTCCACCATGTGACCTGGAGGAGAAATATGTGCATCTGTGTTGAAGCGCACAGACACAGATGCCCACGTGTTTTTTTTTTTCTCCAATGCTTGATGTCTTGCTGCCACACACTGGCTGTCATGAACACAGCAGAGTGGAGAGGAGAGGACTTTTATCATCCTTTTGCTTCATCCACTTCCTGCTAATGTCTTCAGGACCAGAGACCAGAAACTGTGGGAGACCTTTAATAAACTGTCTGATCCGACAAGGGTTAATAAATCACATGTTCATTTCAGTTATTCTAGAGGGCATGGGATGCCTTGGAAGATTCGAATTATTTATTATGACTACACAGTTTACACAACATATACAACAGATAAACTGTTACAGATCAATTCAAATAAACGAGGAAACGCAGGCTTGTGTGTGCCCGTAATTTGCAACAATCCCTGTGTGTGTACGTACGTATGTACAGTCACGTGATAAACAAAGTACGCCCTCTGAATTCGTGCTGACTTGTGCTTCAGGACATGGTCCTTAGCAGATTTTAAAATGAGGTAAACACAACCTTAGTTGAGCAACAACACTCATTCTGGCATTCAGGTTTGTTTTAACATGATGCCAGAGGTGGAAATACATCAGTAAGAAGCAACTGAGAAACAGTTGATGTTGCTGTCCATCAATCTGAGAAGGCCATTTCCAAACAGCTTTAAGTCTGTCATTCCACAATGAGAAAGATTATTCATAAGTGGAAATCATTCTGCCAATATTCCTGGGAGTGGATATCCCAGAAAATTCACTCCATGGTCAGACTGTGTAATGCTCAGAGAAACTGCAAAAAATCCCAAGACTCGATAGGCCTCAGTTTGCCTGTAATTCATAACAATACAATTAGAAAAGACTAAACTAAAGTATGGCTTGTTTGGAAGGGTTGACAGGAAAAAGCCTCTTTTTTCCTAAAAAGAACACATCAGCATGGCATATGTTTGCAAAGCTTCATCTAAAAATAAATAAATAAATAAAAATGTTGAACGCTGTTCTCGCTGACAGACGAGACTAAAGTGGAGATGTTTGCAAAAACCAACACAAACAACTGTCAAACACGGCAGTGGAGAAGTGAGATGTTCTGGGCTTGTTTTGCAGCCACAGAACTTGGGCACCTTGCAGGTCACTGAGTCAACCATGAACTCCTCTGTATACCAAAGTATTTTAGAGTCAAATGTGAGGCCATCTATCTGATAGCTAAAGACTAACTGAAACTGAATCATGAAACAGGACAGTGATCCCAAGCACACCAGTAAATCTACAACCGAATGGCTGAAAAAGAATCACAGTGTTGCAATGGCCAGTAAAAGTGAGGACCTCAGCCCAATTAAAATGCTGTGGCAGGACCTTAAGAGAACTATGTGTAAATAAATACCCACAAATATCAACGAACTGAAGCAACATTTTAAAGAAGAATGGGCCAAAATTCCTCCAAAACAATGCGAGAGACTGAAAGTCATACAGAAAATGATTACTTCATGTTATAACTGATAACGGGTGTACTTAGTTTTTCACATATACCTTCTCAATTTTGGTTAAATAAATCAAAATTTTCTTACACTAATAATGACATGATGGAATCTTGTGGTGGATTGCCCATCTGAGGTTGTAGTTACCTCATTTTAAGACCTGCTAACGACCGATACATGATGTCTGATACATAAAACCACAGAATTCAGAGGGTGTACCTTCTCTTAAGTGTATGTAAGCATGTGTGCCTTTAGATCAGATTTTTTAAATCAAAGTGAGCGTAAAACCATTTCTAAAACTCTAAGTCTGATGGGGAAAATAAAAAAATGTGAGTAAAGCATGTCTGTGCAGTCGAGTCTCAGCTGAACTGAATTTGGTTTAAAACACTGTTTAACCACCGTTTAAAAGTTTTTTATTGGACAGTTACCACTGACAACATCTTCTGTGATAGCATAACATTTTGCAGCATGAGCGACAAATACATTTAAGTCTAAAGTATACAGTAGCTTAGTATTGTCTCATTTGCATAGACTATGAGCATATAGTGCAGGCAATTTAAATTTGCATATCATAGTGCACAACAGTGAGTACCTTACCTATGACATCACCAGTTTATACAAATGAGCTAAAAGGCACACTAAAAGACTTTACATTTTACTCACAACGTAGCATGGTTGTGCCTCCCTTATTTATCTAGTTTGAACCCACACTTTAGAGTGGAGCAAACGTGAAAACAAAGTTACTAACATTGTGAGTCATTCTTCATATTTAACTACCTTCATTAGCATGGCGAATAATAATGTAATAATAATGTAATCCCATGTAGTAAATGCACAAATTAATGACTTATTCACTGCAGTCTATAAGTAATTGGAGAGGGGCACAGTTATGCAAAGTGTAAGAGTCCTGGGACTTTTAATCATAGTTCTTCCATTTGTGGAGACCAAAGGTCATTTGACAACTGGGCCAGTCTGTTGTTTGCTGGTCAGCTTTGTTTGGCTGTATTGTTAGTTCATACACAACAGAGCTAACAAAACATCAAGCAACAATCCCAGATGTGGCACTTGGATCTGTTTTGGATGCATCTTAACATAAGAATTCAGTACCAGTAAAG
>JAOYMR010000017.1:9301287-9339239 GCA_025802075.1 Tenebrosternarchus preto
AACCCCAGGCACACTGACGCAGTGCAGGTAGGTGGAGATGCGGCTGGCCTGAATCCCTACCAGGTTGCCACCTACACCTGGTCAGGGGGAACATTGCAAAAAAATGTAGATTTGACATTATGTTAAGTTGAAAAGGGTTATAAACTTTAGGATTACATTTACAAGATTTAGGATGAGGTTGAGAAGATTTAGAATGAGGCTGCAACATGTTTAAGAGAGTAAGTATAGAGAGAGTAAACATGTAACTAAGAAGAGCAGTAAGAAAGAGAGACCGCCTGGTGTAGAAGGAGAAGAGACCGTCTGGTTTAGAAAGGGGGGGGGGGGGGGAAGTGGGCATAACGAAAAACAAAAAAGATGAGGAAAGAACAGTTTATTCTGAGCACTGGAACAAGAAATAGATAGAAAAAAAGCATAGATAAGCAAAGTTGAAACAAAGAAATTTATCAGAATAATATAAGCAAGAAAAGCCATTCATCCTGCTCTCCCTCACCACTCGCAAATGCCAAACTGGACAGAAACATGAGCTTTGTGGACAAACCCTTTCCTTCATTCTTTGAGATGAGGTCTCTACATTTCATTAAATAATAGAAAATGTCATTAAAAAAATTTAATTGATCAGTTGGAGTCTCTGGGCTCAGTGTTAAAAAAAAATAGCATTAGTCATTCATTTTATTGTTTTAATTGTATGTATGGATTCTCTAATGTACTTTCACTCCTATTTATGTACTACATAGGAAAGAGTGAGGACTTCTGTAAATCTGTGTGTGGACTTGTGGTCCAGAGCTGGGCAAGTACCATTGATGATGGGTGTGAACACAGCCATGCCTTCAGAGTGAAGCTCGCCAACAGTCTTGTTCAGAATTAAGCCTCCTGTACTGTGAACAGACCATATGACAGGAACTTGACATGCACAGCCTGTTTCCTGATGACGACTTTTGTTCAGTTACAATTGCGGCTCTGGTGGGGCCCAGCACCAGCATTGTTCTCACGCCATTACCTGCTGATTAGCATAGCAATGATAACTGGCTGCCAGCCAGACCTCAGGACTTCTCTGATTGGTGGACTGCGCCAAGCGAAGTCCAGCCAGAAAGGAATGAGCAAGAGGAATACGGCACATGTAACGAGATGTACGTACCACATCTCTGCAACAGAAAATACACTGACAGTTAAAAACGATTACATTACACTCTAACCAGCGTTTAAAAATTTTCCTAGTGGTCTAACAGTAGCGCTCTGTTATTGGTGGGAAGCTGTGTAACGTGTCTTAAACTGAACAACCATTCAAAGATAACCGAAATGTTCTAATCCTGTGAACCTGCTGACCATAGAGCTCTCACCACACTGTTGTAACAGAAATCGTTCTTACATTGCTATACTATTTCAATCCTTTGTTGCCCTCTAGTGGCCAAACAGCAGAACGCCGTGTTTATAAAGCGCCACTGTTCATCAGTCTTCTACCCTGTCATCACAAGTCATTACACCAACCCCATTTCTGCCCATTATAGTTGTCTCACGAAAGCCAAATGGATCAACAATCAGCCATCATTCTTTGCATTTTTTGTCTGTATTTGGTCTTCAGCTCGAGGTTACAATGATGGGTCACTATTTGAAGACGAGCTGTTCTGACAGGATCTCAGGAAGAAGAGTTCACCTCTGTAGTGGTAGAAGAACCCGCTGACCCCTGCCAACAGCAACAGAGTGATGAGGTCACCGAGGCTGGCGGCGATGGGTGTGGCCACGTTGTCTGGGTTGATGCCCATCTTCCGAGATCCAGTGATCACCCCCACCATTATTAGCCCTACAAACACAGCAAGGACAAATACAACCTGTGCTGTGTGTCTGTGCTTTTCTCTGTTCAGTGTGGCACGCAGTCAGGCTCGACGCCCTGTCTGCTGTTATGCTTAGTCATGTCGTGAGACTGACCCAAAGCGAGAGCGGAGATGAAGGCTGTGGTCACTCCACAAGCAAACAATACTGCTGCGTGCTGGAGGTCCACTCTGGCCCTGCTCAGTGCACCCAGCCCCACTGCAGCAACACAGGCCAGGAAGCCCAGCACCGTGGCCTGCACCTGGACACACATAGAGAAATACATCACACTGGCAAAAGAGCTTCGGTGACAGGTGTGTGTGTGTGTGTGTGTGTGTGTGTGTGCGTGCGTGAGTGTGTGCGCGTGTGTGCATATTCGTATATCGCAATGGGAAATATTTTTCAAAAGGTACAAATGTTTTTTTAAACAAATGTTTGTATTTACATTTGAAAAACCTAAACGAGACAAATGATTTACTTTTAGCTACTGAGGTCAGGGTTATGGTTAGGTGTACCATTAAATACCTTCAATGCTGTAAAAAGCAAGTTATTAATTTATCCATGTTTAACATATCTATATGATGTTTTCAATATTTTTTAAATGTAGTGGACCAATAACACTCTCAAAAATATGGATTCAGACAGCCAGGGTTTCATACATCATACCTAAGGAACCAGTCCCATCAGGGAGGGTGGGGCTTTGCATGTCATTAGCATAATGCTATAGGGAAGGAGGGGTATTAGAGGAGAAGGCTGGTGTAGGAACCAAGCCGAGTTTCAGTTTTCAAAATAGTGGCAAAGATTTGTTGTTTTCAGTTTCAAAGTGGCAAAAGAAGAAAATACGCGCCTTCATGTACTTTCAAAGGATGTGAAAATGGGTCCAGTTTACTTAAAAAAAAAAAACCAGGCCATCTCAGCCAAACTTACAGAGGACTACTTTGAAAGTGTTATTTTAAAAAAGATTGATTTTTCCATTAAACTTATTTTGAAGCCCGATGTAGTTACACAATGATTCATGTCAAAACCTGACATGCATGTTATATGGCTTGAGGTTACTGATGAAGACATTTAGGCCAAATGTTCATGACAACAGTTTGTCAGATTAGCTAAGCTGCTCAATTAGAACATAGCGATGTTCGTTACGATAATTATAAATACTTCCCCTGACTTTGAAGTTGTTCTTGAAAAATATGTCATAATCAAGGTCATTCTCATAAGCTGATACTTAACAAGTTACAGTAATTTCAAGGCTAATTCAAGTGCATAAAACACGTGGAGAAAAGCCTCTTTTTGGCAGAAAGCCCTAAAGGTACATTTCTGGCAAAAAGCCCCAAAGGCACATTTCTCTGGTCAAGAAGTATCCAGTGAAATCTCTCGTTTTGGAAAGACAACCATGCACAACAGCTAATAACATATCATACAACATACATATGAAGTTGCTGAATTGTTTTGAAATATATTTAATAGATCATTCTAAAGCATATATTCTATTATTATTTTATGTACAGGTCGACTGTTACTTTGTATAAGTCCTCCATGCTGTATACTGTATATTGGTCGTAAACAGACGACTTTCTCCAGAGACTTTCTATGATGTTAAAAGTGTTTCTTCCTAACGCACATCTGGATGTTGATAACTCGTGGCTGCCAATCGGGACCAAGGTTGACCAACATCATCAACACATGAGCTTTTTGATAAGATATTCAAGACAACGGCTCATGCTATCGGTTCCTGTTATGTTTATAACACAGTAGAGACTGATACATAAACCAGGTATAAACATGAGTGGTTGAATTGCTCTAATATTCCCACTTTATATTGTGTAGCATATAGTAGCAACATAGAAAGTAAGCAGAGAGGTTTTTTGATGAGCGTTTAAGGTGAGTAGGTAAGATCATGCTGCAGGTGAGTGCTAGAGGAGTGGGTGGAGATATAGGTGGGGGATATTTGCATAATCATACATAACGAAGAAAAAGGTGTAGAGCTATAGCTAAGCCCCTTTTAGGGAATTAAGGGATTTTTTAAAGGAAAAAAGGGAAATTAGCTGCAGTAATGATTGTCAATGGAAGGTCCATACAGTTACAATAAACAAAATTGTGTGTTTGTGTTTGTGTGTGTTTGTGTGTGAGAGAGAGAGACCTGGATTAGTGCCAGATTGCTCGACACGATTAGGTTCTGTTGCTTAGGGTTATCCAACTGCCCTACGTTAGCCTGGAAGAGAAGCAGAGAAACATTCAGCAAGGGTTAGAGTTAGTGTGAGTGTGTGAGTGTGTGTGTGTGTGTGTGTGTGTGTGTGTGTGTGTGTGTGTGTGCGCATGTGCACATGCTCACTGCTGTGGAGAGTCTGGATGCCAGAGTCATCTCCAGATTTCCCTTCAAGCCCACTAGTGCAGGAACCAAGATAAACACTTCTGAAATTTCCTTAAACATTTCCCAGTGCTTGAAGGTTATGTAGACACACACAAAGACAAACACACACAACAAATACATACACAACATTCAGTAAGATTCAACAGGATAATTGACAGGATGACACATACATCAAATGTTATAATAGAAAAGACAGAATAGCAATATTGAGCTGCATATTCTTTCTTTTTAAAACATTCACACACACACACACACACACAGTATACTTGCACTATATCCATGATCATTCCTGTTGCCACCATACCGAATTAGGCAGCAGCCTCTGGAAACCTGGAACCCTCCGGAAAATAGCCACTGGCTGACCATGCCAGCTAACCCGCCAACCCACAAAGCTTCTGTCCCACATACTTCAGTTCCAGCTCAAGGTGTGAACAATCCATCATCCACTCAGACAGTCAGTGTAGAAGAGATCTCCTCAAGGCTGTTCAGGGCTCTTTTTTGGAAACTTTTGGAGTCTTTTGTTCTTCATTCCAGTTCCTGCTTTATGAAGTCAAATTCATGGAGGGCTGTGATGTCATAAAGGGCAAACAGGGGCACGGCAGAATTAGGAACAAGGTTCTGGTTAGTTTGAGCGTATTAGATTCAGATGATTTCCACTCCAGACATAGTGACTTATTGGTTTAAAGTCCTGTTGTCAGAAAGTGAGCAGTCAAACCCCAGCTATCTGATACCAGGGGCTTCAGTAAGGAGCACTGTGATGGTGTTGGACCTGTTGACGATACTTGTTCCTCTTTTACTGGGTTGTGCTCTGGTTCTCTGCCATTTTCCATCAGCTGCTTTTTTTGTTTGTTTGTTTTTGATGTCATTTAGTTTTAAGAGCAAATCTGAGCATCATCTTTAGAGGTCACTCTTTCGCCTGGACAGACAGACAGACAGACAGACAGAACACACACACAAACACACACTTGCCCAAACATACAGGTTTTCCCATGAACGATACACTTTCAAACATAACATCTTAACTAACCCTTCTTCTCCATTTCTCAGTCACCGTCTCACACACACACACACACACACACACACACACACACACACACACACACACACACCCTTATACTTCACTCTTCAGCAGCCCTGCTACAGACGGACTCCTGTGGAAAGTTCCGGTACGTTGTCTGGGGCGGAAGAGCGTTCTGGTGCGCAGTGAGAGCGACACCCACAAGGCAGCCAGCTTCTTCTCCGCCGTGTGTGTCCTCCGCTGCTCAGCGGTCACACTCTGCAGCAGGTCTCCCCTCATCATCACACACACACACACACACACACGTTTGGTCACTGGAGCTGGTGCGTCACACGATCCAGCGGTGCTGGCGATGCTTGGCTGGAGGATCTGTACTGTGCTTCTGTTTGAGCTGCTGTTGTGTGTTGATTCGTAGCTTTTGTTCACGCAGGAATCTTCTCCTCAGTGCTGCTATGTCTGCGTGATATTCAGAGAGTCATGAAGGAATGCAGGTGAGAGAGAACGAGTGATTCTCCAGGGGTCTCTCTCTCTCTCTCTCTCTCTCTCTCTCTCTCTCTCTCTCTCTCGCTCTCTCTCACTGAGGAGCGTGTGTGGGAGGGAGAAGTTGATTGCAGCCTGATGGCTCAAAAACACTTTTCTATCTCTTCTATTCAGAGTCTCCACCCCCTCCTTTTTGAATCAGTATGACGTCTTCTTCCCTCCCTCTTCCTTGCAGACAGGTGAGGGACGAGAAGCACATACCCACATGTACACGCACACACACACACACACACACACACTCACACAGTCCTTGCAGAGAAAATGTCATCTTTATCTCTCATTTTCTCATTTCTCCCTATCAGCTGTTCAGTCCATAATGGTCACCTTGGTGTTTCCAAGGCTTGGTTTTGTTGAGGGGGGAGATGGCCTGTGCTCCCCCCAGTAATGTGTGAGGTCAGCTGTGGGACAACCGAGGCACTGAGTGACTCAGCAGAAATGTGGCCTCGAGTCAGGAGGCAGCCATCAAAAACCACACCCCCACCATCTGCAGGTGCGTCTGTTTCATGAGCGTGACGCTGCACGTCCTGTCCTAAATGTCCCGCTTCGTCTCCTCGCACGGGAAGAGTCCCGCAGTGTGAACTCAGAGTGCATCAGTACAAATCAATGCAGCTCACAGTGTCTGTCCTTATCAGGAGACATTATACAACAGGACCACTGTACCAAAGGCGCCGCCTTTAAACATGCGTAGCCGTTGCTGCCGGTTGACGTTCTCCGCGTTAACTGAGACTTACGAGCTGCACTCATTCAACTGCACGCCTCAGGTCAGCTCTGAGTGTGATGGCAGGCCCTTAGCACTGAGCAACACACTCCTTCCTCACAGCAGATATTATTCACGTTCCGTAGGTGGTTCTATGAATCTTAACTCTCCCTGTGGCAATAAGCAGTGCCTTTGAGAACAGCCTCAGATTAGTGGTTTAAGCAAGATTTTGAGGCTGATTACAGATTTAGGCATAATTCAGAAGCGAGGGGCTTATATAATTGATACAATTATATATATTATATAATTGATGTGTCTGCATAAAATTATTTTAAGCATTTTGGTATTCGTGAGCTGTTAATGTCCAACGAAACGAAGCAATAAAGCAGAATTATACCCAGTCTGTCACTCTGTTTTTGAACAATTGTTAGTGTGAGTAACACAGATGCTCTGCCATAAATTTATACTGGCCTGTGTGAGCTACCCAGAATCTGATCTGGTATGATATGAAGACATTTCTTATAGACTAAAGCTCCATACATCTCATTTACACTCTAAATGAGAGCCAACAGAATGTAAAGCAGGTGTTGTGGTTGGAGCACTGCCCGAGTCTGTCCATATAATCTCCTGCAGAACCCAGCCTGTCCATGTCTTACCAGGGAAAACATACAGAGGGTAACAAGTCCGAACAAAGAATCCAAAAACGACAAATAAGAACCTGAGCTCTGTGGTGGCACAAGGCAGCTGGTGAGACTGGGCCTTTCTGAGTTACACCGGTCAATAAAGATTCTGTCTCATGCCCCAATGCAAAACACCACCCATATCTATATCAATAACCACATCTTATATATGTTCTAAAGATGAATACAAATATATTTTCAGAATTTTTCTACCACCCATAGTTTTTTTTGTTGTTACATGGCTTTATGTACATTATGGAAAAGCAAAAGAGTAGAAAATGGAACCTCCTACGCTGTTGGAGCTCTGCAGGACAGAGGGATGGTGCTTGGACAGGATAGTGAAAGTCATTTTAGAAATATATTTGTTAATGTTTATTTTAGTTTGTGTGACAAAAGAAAGTTAAAATTTTGTTGGCCAGCATTTTTATTATTATTTTCAGTGAAATACCATCTACACGACACTGACTCACAAATGAAATATGGATAATGGTTGGATGAATGGATAATGGTTCTGCCTCATCAGTAATATTATAAGCAGTCATAATCATAGCAGTCAATCAGAGGCATACAAATACATTCAACAGGCCTACAGCCTGACAGAGTGACTGTCACTACAGTAGTTCTACACCCGTTTTATTCTATCAGGTGGTTTGCCCTCAGTCAGGCAGAGTGGGTGAAGCTGGTTCTCTGGGTCATGGTGCATGTCAAGGTAACCATGACATCTATACACACACACACACACAGTCCAGCAGTAACTGTTTGAAGCTGTCCATGGACAAATAGGACTATGGGACAATGATGAACATGTGTAGATAGTTGGGAAGGAAAAAATAGACAGTAGAACTATAGTAGATTACATAGTAACAAAAAAAATCACATGGTCTACAAATTTGGTAACTGCCAATCATTTTGTTTTATTACTAGCTGGTTTTATGGTTTGTTAATGGGTTTGTAATTGTTAAGTAGTGCTTAATACAATGTTTATTAAGGGAACTTACATTTTGCATTAAAGTGCTAAAACTAAATGACACCACCTGTCTTTTTAGTAACAGTATAAATTAAGACTAAATTAAAAATAACCCCACAACATATAATTTCAGCAAGAAAAATGAACCTACAACTCAGTGGACAAGTAGAAACCCACAAGCACCGAGTCTCAGCTCCTGGACCAACCTGCACTCTGTCCAGAACGAGTCCAGCCAGCACCATGCCCAGTCCAGCCAGCAGGAACGGGACCAGCACCTGTTGGACTATGACTGAGGACGATTCCACCACTGTCAGAGCCGTTCTTGCATTAAAGCAGCTCTCCTCATCTTCATTGATGCACAAACGTCCCATGTGCTCCAGAATCCTCCTCAGAACTTTATATTCTATTCATATGATCCTGGAAGTAATTTTTTTCCAGAATTCCATAGTATCTTATTCAGTAATTCCAGCACCCAGTAGAACAGTCCAGTAGTATAGTCTAATTTAAACAGTATGCCCCTCATACACTAGACAGCAGTGTCTGGGTTGGGTTTTGTCTGCATCAAGGTCTTTTCCACACCCATTTGGCAGTTCTTTTGGTCTGATATGCAAACAGACCAGTGTAATAGATCACGGATGTCAGGATAAGACATAACATGTACAACAATTGACTATGAAATTAACTAGTATATGTTAACTATATTACTAGTACAATTTCCATTTCACAAAATAAGTTTTTCCTGTTAGAATTACAGACATGGACATAACAACTAACGCTATAAACTGTCCAGGACAAAGATACTGGATGGACTTTATTCTCTTCTGTGGTACATGAATGAAGTATATTATTGAATTTACAAATAGCACTGGTCATACAATCAACTAAAAACTGATATGTGCAATTTATAAACCTGCAGGTCCTTTTAAAACATTTTGCCTGTAATTTTAAGCATCTAGCAAACACTGAATTTATTTATTTAAAAAATTAAACCTTTTGTAAACCATCATTAAAAATACTACTAATAACAGGCAGGTCTAAAAAGTTTCATTTAAATGAAGGCATTATTAAACAGATATGTTGCTACAAGTTGATCTATCAAATATCATCTCTGATTAAACTGCAACTTCGGACCATTTCATCTTTGTCTCTTTATCAGTAGTGTTCAGCAAGAATGAACCAGTAAAATTCCCTTCTGTTCCTAAGATGTTTCTGTTCACTGGGAGAGGTCACTGGGGTTTTATCCAAGTTAGTATTCTATTGTCACTGCTTTAGTCTTCAAATACTCATTAAGAGCCTCTTGACCTATTAGGAGGACATGACACGATGAGAAAAATTTATAACAGAGTGGAAATTAAACAGATTAAAACAGGTGCTGATAAATCATAGTGAATGAATATTCACTTTAACACACACACACACACACACACACACACACACACCACACCCACCACACCCACCACACCACACACACACACACACACCACACACACACACACACACACGTACCCAGATCCTTGCCAAAGCCGGACTGCTTGAAGCCTCCGAAGGGACAGGCCACGTCAGTTTTGTTGTAGGTGTTGACGAAGACGGTTCCTGCCTGGAGCCTTTCGCTCACGTACAGAGCCCTGCTGATGTCCCGCGTGAACACACCCGACGCCAAACCGTACTCGGTCGCGTTCGCCCTCTGCAGGACCCCGTCCACGTCCCTGGGTGGAGAGGGGAGTAGAGGAAGTGGATGAGTTGGAAGAATGAGGACTTGGTGGAGGTGAAGACGGCAGGTTAACAGTGGCAGCCGACAGCAGGTTAACAGTGGCAGTTACTGGCCTGCTCTCACCCGTCCTTAAATCTGGAGATGATCATGACAGGACCGAATGACTCTTCAACTGCAATGTACATGTTATCCTGCACATCGGTGAACACAGTGGGCTCAAAGAAAAAACCTGAGAAAGAAGACAAGGCACTTTACTCTTCACCTGCAAAACACATGCAGACAGAAATTCTCTCACTCACACACACACACACACACACACACACACACACACACAATCCTTCTCTTCACCTGGGCGGTTGACTTGTCTCCCCCCACACACAAGTGTGGCTCCTTCCTTCACCCCCCTCTCACAGTACTCCACCAGCTTGTCCAGGTGGGTTTTGTGGTTCTGGGGGCCGTGGTCTGTTGAGCGGTCCAGAGGGTCCCCGATCTTCATCTTCTTCACCTCTTCAACCTACAGAAACACAGC
This sequence comes from Tenebrosternarchus preto, assembly GCA_025802075.1. NCBI lineage: Eukaryota > Metazoa > Chordata > Actinopteri > Gymnotiformes > Apteronotidae > Tenebrosternarchus > Tenebrosternarchus preto. The sequence continues at coordinate 9,311,607 of JAOYMR010000017.1, forward strand.
ACTCTGCAGCAGTCTGACCTCAGACAAGGTTCCGCTTAGTTCAGAAACGCAGCAGTGGCCCCTACTGGCCAACAAGGAGTTTGCCTCCTTTGACAGCAGACTTCAATACTGTTCAAACTGTGTAGTTTTAACTAGAGAAACCTTACAGGAGACATTTTTTTAACTACGTACTATGAAATTGTTGCCCAAAGCTGATAAATAAAAAAAAATACAGTTCATTATAAATGAGGTATTAAAGGAAGTCTCCGCTTGAGCATACACACATCTCCTGTATACATAATACTATCTTACCACTCTTTGGACAAAAGTATCATGCAGGGATTCCTCGATGAACAGCCTGCCTGCAGCGATGCAGTTCTCACCCTTGTTGAAGAACACCGAACTCATTCCCTACACAGAACGAGCCACAGCAGGTGTGTGAGAAGATGCTGGTGATCACCAGCCTCTGGAATGAAATGCTCTACGACCACATTCCTAACACAATCATCTGTGGAGAAGAAACTCCCACCATTCTGACAGCTTTGTCCAGGTCACAGTCGCTGAAAACAATGAGGGGGGACTTGCCCCCCAGCTCCAGCGAGACCTTCTTCACGTTGCTGATAGCGCAGCTGTAGCACACAGACACAAATGGTGTGAGAGAGATTAACCAGCGCGTTGCTCAGGGCTCAGTCCGCCTGCGTATGGAGTAAAGGTCAGAGGTTGCTCACCTCTTCATGATCTGTTTGCCAATCTCTGTGGAGCCAGTGAAGCCTAGTTTACGCACGTCAGGGTGGTCCGAGAGTCGCTGGCCCACCAGAGAACCTGAAACCCCCATTACGCACCCATATTAATCTTGTTCCATTCAGCTGTTATTGTTTAGTATTGTTTTTTATATTGTTTAGCATTGTTGTTTGCCAGGGACAGTACCGATGCAGCACATATAACATAGCTAAAACAGCTACAATTCCACAACGCTGTTGAAAACCTGCATGTGGAAATCTACTGACCTGCAGAGCATAAATGAAACCCTAACTGATCATAGTTTGAGTAACATGGTTTCTCTCTCTCTACCCGTCTAATATTTACATGCTTCTTGAAGCCCTTGAATAACTATATCAGGAATGTTTAGAGGGCATTTCCAGCTAAACTATTATTATTATTAATCTTTTTTAATTATTATTTTTAATTTAACCAATAAAACCACAATGTTTTAAATAGTTTCAGGTGATTTCACAAAGTAAAGAGAAATTTCCAAGTTGCCAGTAAATTTGACTGTTACTGAGGGTGTTTGTGTAAGTGTGGCTGTTCCTAGGTGCATTTCCATACATGCTAAGCACTTTAAATAAGTGATGTGAACAGAGGCTTATCTAAAGAGGTCAGAGCCAAGCCAACCTGATCCAGGCAGGATGTTGATCACGCCTCTGGGGAAGCCTGCCCTCACTGTCAGTTCAGCAAACTTCAGAGCAGTGAGAGGGGTCACCTGCAGTTAGCATTAAACACACACACACACACACAGAAGAAAACACACATTTAAGCTGTTGGTGGCTACGTGTGTGTGCTGTGAAGCGCTAATCAAATAGACTTTTGGAGCCACTGACCTGAGCAGGTTTCAGGACCAGGGTGTTCCCAGCTGCCAGGCAGGCTGCAGTCTTCCACGCCAGCATCATTAGAGGATAGTTCCACGGGATCACAATGCCACACACGCTGAACACGGGCAAACCCAGCGCAATGAAAAGCAGCAGTCAAAATAGCAGTTAAATGATCAGTCCTAACTGTATAGCTGCACTACATAGCTGCTGGAGGATTTGACCCATAAAGGTTCCCGTAATGTTTTAAATTAAACACATAATCCACTATTTATAAAAAGCGCATGCTAAAGGAAGTGCTAGAGGAGGTGTGGCCAGGAAAAAAATTGGGGAGGGTAATGATGAGTGAAGGCGTTACCCGATTGGCTCTTTCTTGGTGAATGTAAGGTTGCGATTAGGTCGAGCCTGGTTAATAGGGATGGTGCAACCCTGTGGACAAAGAATTAAGACTTAAAGAATTATGATTTTTCGCAGTTACCAACAAATACAGAAATTACCCTGTTACCAATAGATCCAAAGTAGAACTTATCCAAAGTTACCCACAGATATAGGAATTAAACCGTTAGCAACAGATAGAAATTACCCACTGTTACCACCAGCTGTAGAAATTCCTCCCTTACACCCACATAATTTATTTTGTAGACATTTTTATAGTACTTATTCTTCAGACACTGTAACACAGACATTTATAAATGCAATGACACTTATCTCATGTTAATTATTTACTGAGCTGGGACAGGACCACACACACACACACACACACACACACACACACCTGGATTTTGTCACACCAGCCAGCGAAGTATCTGAAGGTCTGAATTGACATGCCAACATGGGTTTTGAGAGCCAGTGTGTAGACGGCCCCAGAGTCTATAGACTCGATAGTGGCCAGCTCCTCCTGATGCTGTTCCATGAGATCTGCCAGTCTGGTGCAGCACAAAACACACACACACACACACACACACACACACACACACACACACACACACACACACACACACACACCATGTTTCTTTATTGCAACAGCTATGCACGGCCATGTCCACACCTCTAGCTGCCAGCAGTAAATTTCACATGAATCTTTCGTTCTATGAGTTCTGGCTCTCACTTATAGATGAGTCGACCTCTGTCTCTGGGGTTCATCTTGCCCCATTCACCATCCTCAAAAGCCTCTTTTGCAGCTGCCACAGCCTTCTCAACGTCAGAGATCTGAGCCAGAGAGACCTCGCATATTGGCTAGTGAGGGGTAGAGGAAATCAGAGAGATTAGTTAGAAAATATGAACTATGGTAGTTTAATAGGAAGCTGTAATCCTCCACCCCCCGCTCTCTCCACCTGGCCATCAGTGGGGTTAATGCTCCTGTAGGTCTTTGCTCCCTCAGCATCCACAAACTCTCCGTTTATAAAGAGCTGGTGGGGCACGTGCACCGTCATGTTGTTGATGTTCATCTCCACCTGGAACACATGAACAACTTAGCTTTCGTGAAAATGCTTTCAAAAGACTGAAGGTGGTTATCCTGTTACAGTCCTAGCTCTACGGTACGGCTCTACGGTGCGGCTCTACGGTACGGCTCTACGGTGCGGCTCTACGGTACGGCTCTACGGTGCGGCTCTACGGTGCGGCTCTACGGTGCGGCTCTACGGTACGGCTCTACGGTACGGCTCTACGGTACGGCTCTCACGTAGTCGACGACGAGCTCTTCCTCTGCGTCTTCTCCTCTCAGCTTCCTCACACACATCTGGATGAAATCCTGAAAGGTCGTAGCCATGTAAACGTCCTCGTTCTGCACCTGCACCTGACTCGCCCGCAACTTCACCTCCTCCACCAGCCTGAGGGGGGAGAAGAGGAGAGTATTGAATTCAAGTGATCGCCAAGTTATTTCACTTGGGGGGGCGGATAAAGAAAAAAGGGTTACCTGACAACATCCATGGAGGCAGCACCTGACTTAAAGAAGTCGGTGGAGTCCTCAATCACCTCCACATTTGTCAGAATACTCTTCCATACGGCCTGGAACACACACACACACACACGCACACACACACACACAGGTGTAAGGGTTCAATGACCTGCTGTTAACCCACTTTGGAGTTAGGAAATGAAAGTTTACTTCTGTGAATTGTCTTATCAAAGCAGAGCCTCTACAGAAGGAGACCTGGCGTTTGGTGTGCCAGGCAAAACCACGTCATGTACAGCACACGCCAAGGCCGTCTAGATTAACTACATCAGATTTCTGTTTCTCTGATAATGCCAAAAGAGATAAACCAGTTTATTGATCTTCCTGATGACAGTCACACAGATCCTGCTCATAAAATGTGGTAAAATGTTCTGGATCAAATGCGATAATCAAACGGAATAATAAAAATAGATATAGTGTTACATAATAATATTTTATCAGTCATTCAGATTCGTGTACAGACCTTTCTTGCAAAGATTTTCAGTAGAAGGAGGAGAATGAAGGATAATGTTTCAGTTTGTGGTAATCATGGAGAGAGTGAGGGATAACATCTCAGTGTGAGGTAATGGTGGGGAAAGGAGGTGTGTAGTACAGTCTCACCCTCATCTCCTCAGAGAAGCTCTTCTCTTCCTCTGTGAGTTCCACTGACGTACTGGAACCAGCTTTAAAATACTGTGAAGCTGCAATCATTTTCCCATCCTCGAACTGCAGGTTCTTGACCAGCAACTACACACACACACACACACACACACACACACACACACACACACACACACACACACACACACACACACTTTTCTCTCTTCACCTGCTGCCAGACTAACTGTGTACTAACCCTCCCCGTCTTCAGAGAGGGTTATGTAGTGCAGACTGGAGAAGGGTGTCTGAGGACCTCTGACACTCTGAACTTCACTTTCTGATTACAGCTGCAGTTTTCATTTTACTTTACTTCTGAAGTCTTTCAGTTTCTTTCAGTTTCTTTTCTTTGCACTTTATACTTTAAGGTTTTATCCAAAAATCTATAATGTAATAATCCAAAAGAATGTCTTTCATGAAAAGCAAACTTTGCTCCTGAATAAAAGTTCACTGTGTGACCGTTAACGCCTCTGCATGGGGTGGGTCCAGCATTTGAACTTCTCTAGCACGATGCTGTGGTTCCTTACCATCTTGCTATCATTGCCAAATAGAATCAAGCCATTTTTGGTGACCAGGCCTGGTCGAATCGCCCCGGGGATCTCCAGAGGCTGACCACTAGGCATGGAGCCATTATCCACCAGCGCAGACCCATACAACGTCACATTCTAGCCAGAGGGGAGAGAGAGACCTAGTTTGGTAGCGCTAAAGATGTTTTAGAAAGTAGTCCATTAACAAAAAGCAAATATCATTGGTTTGTGTGTGGTGAGTGAGCATTTGTAGGAGGAGGTGCTGGAAGTTTCTGCTTGAGAAATATAATGACACATTCACTAGGCCATAGACTACTAAACGCTACGCTAATGCTACCAAACTGTAAAGAACACAAAAAATACACATGACATTACAAACCTTTCCATCAACCTCTGCCCAGGCTCCAGGCACTTTGTCATTTCCTCTGATCCAGTTATGAATGGCCTCAGCAGACTGGTTCCAATCAATCTTCATAAACACATGCATACATACACACGCACACCCGCGCATGCACACACACAAACACACACGTGCATGTGCACATTTACACAAGACATTTTAGCTTAACAACTTCAAGTGTTCGTTTTTATTTAGCCAGAACAAGAAAAGAGGCAGACACACCTTTGCATTGTCTTTTTTCTGAATGCACTCGTAGGTGGCGCCCTCCTCTGGCTGCTTGATTTTGGGAGCTTTACCTGTTGCAATTAATCGTACTGCCTCCACCTTGGAGACACACACACACACACACACACACACATTACAATGTAGCACATACTTTGTCATCTACCATACAAGATGTCCAAGAAGCAGAATGTGAACCTGCTCAGTTCCAAATGCAATGAGTGATAAAATGCTTGTTTAGTGAAGCAGTCCAATACAGACTGTTAATGTTATATTTGACAAGAGCATGTTAATAGTCCTGTCCACACTCACCATTCCTTTGACTCCTTCTGGAAAAAGGAAACGCTTATAGATGGTGTTCACAGTGTCATCAGGTTCCACATCACACTCCTTCTGCAACAGGATTGGTCCAGTGTCTAATCCATCATCTGCCCAGAACACTGTGAATCCACCCTTTTTGTCACCATGGATGAGAGTCCTATAAAAAATCAAATATTGACTTAATTGCAAAAATGACTAAACACTGAATAGTACATAAACTATTCAGACATCTATGTGCAATAAGCAAAGAGGACTAATGCATACAGCATTTTAAGCCAATTCAAATAAACACAGTGTTAAACAGATACCCTTTGCCACTGGAGCAAACACACACACACACACACACACCAGTTAATGGCGGAGGCTCCTCTGTGGCGGGGCAGCAGCGAGGGGTGGTAGATGATGGAACCATGCTGTGGGTGGTCTATCACCTCCATGGGGATGAACTGGGAGCAGAAGGGCAGAACGTTGAGCTCCGCCCCAACAGCCTTGTATTGCTCCACCACCTCATCGATGGCCTTGCCCTTCACCCGCCAGCGCGGGAACTTGAACACGCTCACGCCATCCTTCTCCGCTTCGGCACCTGCGGCAAACCACATTCAGTCCAACTCAGGTCCCATTTTGGGGTTCAAAGTAGAAGAGTGACTTCAGCTCAGATGTCAGCTCACTGCTATCAGAATGGGGGGGGGGGGGGTTAAACCTGATAAACTTGTTTGACCTGGTAAACATGGTTTTTCTTTTATGTGAGAGCCCAACATGATCAGTGGCACATTAGGGACAACATTACACCTAATGTGTCTCCATACACTCAATGTGTCTCCATACACTCAATGTGTCTCCATACACTCAGTGTGTCTCCATACACTCAGTGTGTCTCCATACACTCAGTGTGTCTCCATACACTCAGTGTGTCTCCATACACTCAGTGTGTCTCCTAACCCCTAACTGTGCAGCAGCAGTATATCAAGATGACTGTACCTGGAAGTATGGGGACAGTCAGCCTATTAAAAACTTATTTACTTACTCACTTACTTCCTCTGGACTGAACTAACTGTCCCAGTATATTCAGAAAACTGCATGAGACATAAGGAAAGACATTAGGTTGGGAATAATAAGATGGAAATGGAAAAAAAAAAAAAATCACCTAGAGGGTCTGCTTTACCATCCTTGTCAGGTATGGTAAACACACCAACAATAGTATGACCGTCATTCTTTAGCTCTTTATACACTTCCTGTCCAAAAAGGCTCTGGCCAATCACAGCAATCTTCATCCTGGACACTAAACACCGAAGGAAATGAGACAAACTCAGCAAGAAGGGGATACATTTATGCACCATGAATTACACACTACTATCTTCATACAGCCTGCTGCTACGGCAAAACATAGACTGAAGTTATTTATACCGGCGTTCTAAAGACAACTGCCACATGAGCCAGTTGTAGATACGAAAATCCAGTATTTACAACACACTTGTGTATGTCAATGTACCGTAAATGAACAGATAAAAGCACACAAACTTTTCATTTAAAACACGTTCTCTATGTCCAACGGCACTGTTCTTTAGGTTGATAAAATAATGTCTCTAGAATCCGCACAGTGAATCGATCCTCCGAAGAGTATTCAAATGAATGCGTATAGCCGACCATTGCGTCTTTTTGTACAGTTTCAATGGAAAGTGTTAAGACTGCACGATAACTACACTGACAGTTGTTGCACGGATGAGGAAACTAGTAGATCGACTTTTAGCGCTATATATTATCTTCAGGACATTTAAACATGTTGCCTAATCAAACTTCTTTAAAAGTATTTTCTTTTACACCTAGATTGCTTTTTTTAACTTTACATGAGAGCTCTTGCATTCAAACATTCAACGCGACATCGCCCATGATCAGTAACTTACTGCGTAAATCCCTAACCTGAAATCGGTCATTCAATTTGCAAAATATGATAGGAGCGTTTTATATAACCGAACAGCTCGCTTCTACACAAAATTTACCAAATGTCAAGAAATGTAACTTTGCATACCTTTGCACGTCCACAAGACCCTCCTCGCGCAGGAAAGAGCGCTCCAATGGGAGCGGTTGTAATTTATTTCGGCTGCATGTTAAACTGGCTCAACTTCCAATCGCGTTACCGAAATTACATAACCGCGTAGCAACGTGCTCGGCCCCTCGCAGACCAAATGCGTTAGAGGGAGGAGCGAAGGCTCAACGTTTCATTGCCTTTATGTATTCGTAAACTGCTTTCGACACACAGGTCAAAGAGTTCTGCGGTCAGATTCAACATTATCCATAGATTTCTAGATGCAAGTCTTCACTGCGTTGCAAATAATGTCAGTTATTGCTACATTAATGTTCACAGTCTACCGTAAAACAAATATATTCTGTTGTTGTAGGTGTGATTTGGTGATTTCGATATCATCTCACCACAAATCGCAAAACATAGAAAAGCTAAACAAAATCTTTCTCAGTAAACTCCAATGTCTGACCTACAGTTACTCCTTTAATCGCAGTGAGGCAATGACTCCACTCACTGACATATGGATGGAGTTGTTTGCTTTGGTGTAAACGGGAGCCCACGAGTTACCCCATTTGCTCAATCGTTCCTGAAAATAATGTCTAGTCGTGATGACGACTTATTTACCAACTGTCTGATGTTTCTGGTATTACAGTAGCCTTCTCTGACTTAAGCAAATGAATATCACAAACAACGAAAAACAAACAAAAGTCAGTTCAGTCAAATTCCATCCTTCTTTTCTTTCTTGTTCAGTTCCTTTCCCCATCTCACTCCTTACAACTTACATCTCACTCTTACAAAAACAGGAAGGGCCAAAAGTGTCATTAAGACGAATTTCAAAAATTAAAAGAAGGACAGATACTGCAGAAGATGGTACAGACACATCCTTTAAACATGTGAGAGAATGAGAAGACAGACTTCAGACGAGCCATGTACGGTGCATATCATTATATAAGCGACTTGCTCCACGAGTTATGATGCCGATTAGAATCTTTCATAATTCGGCGAGAATGAAACCGCTTTTGCAAATGACCTTGACATTTCAGATCAGTCTAAACATGCCTGAAGGTCTCTGCACTTCTGACTGGCTAGAGAAAAATTAACCATAACGCATTGCAAAAGCCTATTGCAGGAATAAAGCTAATAATCTTTAGAGAAAATGTGTTCAATTATTATCTTGTCCTGGGCATAGCAGAGGTCATCCACTTCAGCAAATCATGCTAAAGATAAAACACACACCAGACCCTTTATCTTCACTGAAGAAATGGCAAAGCAATATGATACAAAATAGTGCCAAAATGTGCAGTGATTCTCTAAATGCTTCTTTAAAAAAAAAAAAAAAATCTCTGTGAGGCCATAGTTCTGATCTGAGCTCACAGAGTTAATGATTGACATTCTTATGACTTTTGATCATCAGCCGACAAGCATCGTTATTTCTGCATTATTTCCATATTCGTAGTGATTCCATCTGTTTATACAGCTCTCCCTCAATGTATGTATAATATGGAGTTTGTTGATGGAAAATAGGGAGGTACTGATCCACCAAGGTCACATGCCTGTGGAGGGCAGGAGGGCATGGCTGTATTTCTCTTATATTCACATATTTTGTATGTGAAGAGAATGAGAATGCGGCACAAAAACCCGCAATACTCCTTTTGGCCAGAAGGAGGAGCTACAGGAACAAACAGCAGTATCTCGGTCTCTTCACAGCTCTGTGTGAGATAGGCAGCAGCTGCAGGGAGCAGGTCAGCTGGGCTCAGCAATCTCGCCCTTATTGTTCATTCACTCCGCATCTGGTTTGAACTTCCCTCAAACAGAGAGCCTACAGCTGAACCTGACAATGATGTGGCCAACAGCTGTTACGTGCAGACCATGACTTTGTACTTTGCAGGTGCACCATGTGGGTGGAGCCTCACCTTTTAGAAAGCTGCCACTAGAGGGAAAGGGAGAGGCAGGAGGGAGAGACAGGAGGGAGAGACAGACCAGTCCAGAGCCACAGAGGAAGAGCAGTTTGGGTCATGCTGCTCAGGAAACAAGTTGGGTGTTTCAACCTTCACTTCAAAAAGTGACAGTCTTCAGACATGTAAAGCAAAGTGATCCTTGGTTTTTGGATCCATTGCTTATCTATGGTTCGAAGAAACCAGTAGTGTTGGGCTGGACAGGTAAGAAGGAGCATGCTCATACATGCACCACATAGGCCTCTACTTGTCTAGACACCTTAGGTGAGGGCTGGACACCATCTTTTGTATGCTTAGTTTACTATTCTAGGTTTAGAGTAGTTAGCTCTTTTGTTTTTCTCTTGGATTATTATATTTAGTTAGCAAAAGAAAACAAAACTATATTCTTTGCTTTGGTGCTGTCTGAGGTTTTTTTTGTATATATGCTTTAGTAAAAGGATGAAACAGGATAATTTGTGATTGTGTCTTTTTCCCACACTGCATCACCATCCCCCATCCACATGTTTACCCATGTTGTAAACATGTCTGCATGTCAGCCTGTTGTAAACTGCCAGCCAGCTGGCATACTGAGTGCCTAAGAGTTAGTGTTGAAGCCACAACTTAGCCATGAAAAGTCATTCAAAACAATGATATCAAAGTATCTGTGTATGACACATTTCCTGAATAAAAGGCCCTGCAGAGTGAAGTTTATTTTACTCTGAATTCTAAAGTGAAATGAATGAATCACATATTAACAAACCACTTTGTCATAATGTCAAACTTTGTTTTCTAACATTCTAATCACATTGATGTAATTGTACTCCACAGGCACGTGACAGAACTAATCGAACTGGTTTGCTCTTTGTCCTCAAAAGAGTTAAAGGTGTTGTTGCTCAACATTCATGATGTCACAAAGCGGAATTAAAACGCTGAATTATATTACTGATGTCACTGAAAGATGAGACAAACAGAGTGAAAAGAGAGAGAGAGTGAAGGAGAGAGTAATTATAGTTGCTGACTCCTGTTCATCCACATGAGGCAAAGCATTTTTATGGAGTACAGTATCATACCAGGCCATCTGTCAGTGGGTACTCTCATGTCACTAAATTTCTCTCTCTTGTGTGCATGCACACACACACACACACACACACACAAGTGACAAAATACTAGGCTAAAGTAAGATGCCATTAAACATCAAGAAACAAAATCTTTTTCTGACACAAATATAGCAAAGATCAGGAGAATCCATGTAGCTCCTCGTTTTCACTCTCACATTTGATCTCCTGTGTACCTTCCTTGATGGCTGGTGCCAACAAGACATATCCTGTTATGGGCTCCACTTCTGGCATAGGCACCAGTGAGGCCTGGTATCTTTGTACAGGTATAAATGTAATACCCACTGTCATTACACATGATCTGTAATGAGGACCTGGGGATATAACCAACCCGGCAGAGTTATGTAAGAGTTAACATCAAGTTACAGACGCCAACGAAAGACAGGGGGGAGGAGAGAAAAGTTGAGAGGGTGAGAGGGGCAGTGCAAGAGAGACGGGGGGGGGGAGGGGTGTATAATTAATGCATTAGGGAATCACGACAAAAAATCCGAAAAGAGAGAAAAATAAAATGGTCTGTAGTCTGTTTTTTAAGAGACAATGTAGTGAAACAAGACACAAAACCGGGAGTGTTCCTGGCCACACAGCTCGATGTAAGGCGGCTGATGACAGGAAGGGGCTTTGATGAGAAAGAGCTATCCAGCTTATACAGACCCTCTCCAGCCTCGACGCTCTGCAGAGCAATAATCCATTCATTTAGAGGCAGAGATCAAACCCAGTGTTACTCCTTCAACACATGTTCAGCCAGACCAGCCAGTTCAGAACCAGTTTGCTCTGCCTCATTCTGCCCTGAGTGTGTGTGTGTGTGTGTACACTCGCGTTTGAAATTCCTGACCTCATCTTCAACCAGCACACACCCCAGCCCTATCATGACTTTAGTAGCTGTGTGTACTGAGATTGAAGAATACTAATCTACCAAAACGTTTTTTCAGTGGTTTGGGTTTTTCTGATTTTGCCCAAGAGATCTCCACTTACCATGCTTCCAACAAGTGTGTGAGCTCTACATATTTGACACTAATGTCAGACTCAGATGTTCTTTTGCACATCTGTGTACTGTGTACCATCTTCCCTTGCTCCGTGTGATTGGCAGGATTGGCTGATAGGAAAAGTGGCATTTTCAACCCTGTGTTTCTACACCTACTCTGAACAGGTCTAGTGTCTGGGCAGCAGAGGGATCGAGTGCCAGCTTCCCACGGTCTGCCAGCCCTGTGCCAAGCTCCTGGCAGCCTGGGGGCTGTGTCGCTCTGGCTGACCACAGCCAGCCGCCTTTCTCAAGCTTTGTCTAGGTTAAAGGAAAAGGCTGTTAACACAAGACTTTAGTGTCCTGCCCTACGTTAACAAGTGCTTTAGAAGCCATTTTATTCTGTAAGGGACACTGAACTGAGGTTGGCCAAGCAAACTAGGAGATGTGTTTGGATTGTTCAGCCCACATGCTTTCACCTGGGAAGGGACATGGTGTTAGTTAAGGAAACTTACTCTCATTGTAACAATATCTTTAATTACATTTTAGCTGTAAACGGAATCTATATGGTGTTGATGCCCTGTCACCACGTTACAGTGATCTGACAGTGCTTGAGCTGCAGGTCCCCTGATACATGCACAATGCAGGCACAACAGCTGTTTAATGCTTCTCTTAACCAACTCTTCAATGATGTAGCTCTTTAGTCTCTCTCTCTCACACAGACACACGAAAGTTCCCTAAATTTCTACAGTAACGCAGAATAATCTTATATAGTTTCAGAATGTAATTAAAAGAGCAATATAGAATACATTATGATCCTCTTCTTTGATATATTTGACATGGACAAGAATGATCTGTTCCTATCAAAGTGTAGGTTAAAATGATATTACATTTATATTATACATCTAAAATCTGGTCATCCCACTAGAGGGCAGTAAAGGTAGTTGCAAATCAATTAAAATCGGTTTGACAAAATCCTAAATGGTAAAACATCTTGGAAACAGCGTAGAACCTCTCGGCTTTCAACAAGAACAAATCAAAACTGCAGATATATACCAGAAAAGATAGAAAATGAACTATTTTGGTGCAATATCTCCCTCACAGAGGGAGCTTCTGTCTGTTGTTTTGGATTTAGAAAATTCAGCACTGTCTAAACTAAGGTTAGTCTAGTTTTGAAATGAAACCCCTCTTTAAACATTATTTAACCACAAAAATCTCTTGAGAGAGAATATCCTACTACTCTTCATTTGTATTCAGTGAACATTTAATGTGTATCTTGGACATCAATTTGGGTAATGGTTCCAGGCTCTGTGCTGGTGGGGCTCAAACCCCAGTGTTCAGGCGCTGATTGGCCCAGCTGTATTGTGTAAGCTTTAAAACATGACCCTCCGGGGCCTGCTGCTGTTGTACACTGGCCCTCAGCCTGCTTGCTCTCATTGGACAACACTGACCGGGATTCCACTGAGTACATGACCACGTCCCCTAAAGTAGACCAAGTCTGCTTTATTCATATTCAGTGCCACAACTTCTTGCCCGTCAGCTCATTTAGCAATATAATAAAGTGATTATTCTGCAGCTTGCAGAATGCATCTTGATAAGGGCAACGAATATCATACAGCACATATAAGCCCCTGCAGGATCACCTGTATTTGAACAGGTGTAGTGTTAAATATGGCTGCATCATGAGGACTGTGTCACGATCCAGTGTCACAGAATGGAACCAACACTTTCCTGTGCCCAGAGCCCAGAGTTCCTAGAGCTGAACCCTCCTTCTTCTAGTCCTTACCAACAGAAAATTAACAAGAAAACTATCAACCAAAACTGTACAAATGTTAAAAGGCTTAGTTTTTCTTATGTTGGTGTAGAGGAAGAGAGAGTGTGAATGTCATAGGTATGTTTGTGATTATGGAGATGAATCAGCTGGAGGTTTCAGCTGATCTTAGTGCAACAACAGACAACTTTCTTGCTAGCTTGTCACCGTGCTCCTCAATTACATGTGTTATACTTTATGGCTGCTGGACACCCTGTTCTCGGACTGTCTTGGCTCATTGGAGGTTGCTAAATACTGTTGGTCTCCAAGGAAAAGATTTTATGTGGGACAGAGTGTTAGGAAAAGGGACCAAGACCATTGCTCTTTAAATCTGGATAAGTTGAGGTAATATCTTCTGATGTAACTCAAAGCTGTGTTTCTATGATTTATAACAGCACATTCCCTAATTAAAAGATTTCTGCTTTCAGTCCTTTGTTGAAAAAAAAATGGTGAGGACTTTAAACTTTGAATTTAGACAGTAAATTTAATTTAAAAGTCATACAACTAGGATGCCTAGATTTTGTTAGTAACTGGTTGATGATCAGAAGGTCTTCAGGAGCAGAGCAGAAGCCATCAAACTGCTTGTGTGGATTCAAAATAATTCTTTACAATTCTCACATACACCTATACCCAATTCCTTCAAAAATATCTATAATCAGTTTAGTTCTGTGTACCAATAATTATACTGCATAGGATGATCAAATGGGTTATGATGTAGGCTTATTGGCACACACAGTTTAGATGGCAGGCCAGAGGGGACAAAACAATGAGTTTTTTTATTACTGCAACACAACATAATAATTCTTATTATTGGTTTTTCTAAACTGCTAAAAAACACATTTCAGGAAACGGTGTCTTTGTTTTAAAATGCTTACACAATTTGCAAACAGTTGAACAATGGAAATATTTAAATATTTAATTTGATGTGTTATTTATGGATCTATTGTGAATACTTCATATTTCAGACACTATGGAATTCACTATGTTGTACATAGCTGTTGGCTGAAGGTGTCATCTGAGGCGGGACTAACAAATACTGTCCCAACACGACAGCAGACGGGACAGCAGTCAGAAATGATAAGCTTTTTCCACCATGTGTACATGTTTGTGCATGTTACTGTACAACTGGAATCACTCTGGACTATTGAACAGTCCTCACAGTCCTTCTTGACAGAGTAAACCTGAAACTGAAAAAAAGACAAGAAAAAAAAAAAACAGGCTAAGGCTGCTACAGAAGTCTGGACCCTTTATAGAAGCAGCTCAGGCGATTCATTCACAAAAGGATGTATTTATTTACTTGAAATTGGACTTGAAATAGGATTGTATGTTGATGAGAATTGCAGACATATGTATCTTCCCATGGCAAATGGCAAAGTAACTCTTTTCTTTTTCATTTACTGCTCAGAGGGTATTGTAACATCGCAAAATCTCGCGTACACACCCTCACATGCATCTCAGGCTGGTTGATGGCATGTTTGACTAGTCTAGCCTAAATTTCACTTCAGGGGCATTTTCCCTATTCTTCCTCTTTCCCTCTACTCTTCCTCATTCCCTGTCTCTTCCTCCTCTTTTCCTTGCCCACTAGTTTCCCATACCGTTTTCCATTGTATAGATGTTAAGCACAATAGATACTGTTGCCTCCTGTTACAGGAAGTTATAGTTTATTTGTGTGTTTTCATGTCCAGATGTCTTGATTTGAAGTTCACTGGACGAACATTATTTCCCAGAGCTGGACAGCCCGTTCTTTGTGTGGATATGGCTTCCCTGTATGTCTGGCATTACCACATTAAATTATACTTTGTTAGACATCTGTCTACATCTCTTTACATCTCCCACTTTGCAGGAAACAGCACTGATACAGTGAAGAGGAAAGGTCTTTGGTTTTTGTCGTGCTGAGGTCCGAGTGCAGTCAATGATTCTCAAATGTACACATTTTCTTGACAAGAGTTAAATCACGAAAATGATGCCTCTATGTTGAGTAAAGTGTAGTGTTCTGCAAAGAGTGTCTAAGGGGTTTGCGATGAGTCCAGTAAAATGAGTTTAGAGTTTTGCACCACTGTCAGACAATAGAAACCTGAACTTCAGTGACTGGAAATTGAGGGTCAGTGAACAATACCAAAGTTTAAGTGATCAATAACTATACTATGTAGGACCTACTGTAGAAATATATTTGATATATATAACTCACTCTTTCCCTCCCTGTCTGTCTCTCTCTCTTTTGCTCTCTGTGAGATTCAGAGAGAAAAAGAGAGCCCACACATGCAGTACAATACTTATGGACAGGGCGTTCTTGGCAAGTGTTGTTTATCTATCTGAAAGAACTTGATATTTTTGACACTTAGGGAAATGTGTGATGTTTTAAATACTATGTTATGTGTCTGTGGTAAGGAATGCAACTTTATGAGTGCTCACATTTCAGACTTCGAGAAGGAAGCTTAGCAAGTGATAATAAGACACTTAGGTTTGCGAAGACACTTGTACATTCCAATTTTCCACAAACACACAACAACATCCTCCCTAACACACACACATACACTTTCCACTGCATGGCAAATTTATAGAACAAACATTGATCAATTCTGTGAAATTCTGACAAGTGTTTTATGAAACAGAAGTGAAAATCCTACAATAGCAGACCTGAAATGCAGTCATAATGAAGCCCTTTCCATACCATGAGCCAATCCTCACTACCAATACTGAGAAAGTAGACAAACTATGGGCCAAGCCTTACTAAAAGGGTTATGGAACTGCAAGTGATGGCCTTAGGTGAGTACAGTAGGTAACTAAACATTTTCTCTCAGGTCACCACCACATATTGTAACAGATTTTGCAGGATGAACTATGATTTCTTATCTTCCATTATTTGATATTTTATCTCTTAATTTCATAGAAAAAAGGCTTTGTTACCATTCTCTCCCTCTAAGAGGAGAGGACTCATGTTCTGTAGGTTTAAGCACACTGGCACTGAGTTGATTTACTGGGTCCCCCAGGCCTAAACAGCCTTTCCAGAACAGCCTTCTCCATTCCACTCCACAAACACACAAGCTGGTGCTCATGCTTTCCTTTTTTAATATAAGGCTATAGTCATTCACCCTGGAAGCATTTTATGAAGCAAAAAGCAGAGTTCAACATTTGTATTCAATTAACTCATGCCGGCCTTCCCAAGATCTACTGGCAAAGATTTACACCCTGAACCAAAAGGAAATGGCATTGTGTGTGTGTGTGTGTGTGTGTGTGTGTGTGTGTGTGTGTATTGGGTGGGGGGGGAGGGGGGGGCAAAAAAGAGTGTGCTCTGTGTGTATCACATTTCAGATGAAGGCAGCATTGGTTTAAAGGTAAAATGGGATGAGCTGTGGTATTTGTTTTTGAATATGCAGGTTCACACTATGTATGAAAATCGCGACAAAGCTGAAGAATGGGAACATTACAACAAAGAAGCAAACATATATGAAAACACACATTCAGATGCATAAAACACACAAGCTTTTACGCCTGCGCACACACACACACACACACACACACACACACAGACACACAGAAACCATAAAGTGACACTTGAAAAGGCAGTTAGTTGTGACTGCACATTTCTGCTCTTGTGAAGAACATTACGTTTCGTCAGTGACGGGGTCTAACTGGCTTGTCTTCCAGTACCATCCACGCTGGCGTCCTCCCCACCTCAGAACCAACTGGCCAACATCTGTCAAAGAATGAACAGTATTTAAACATTCCCACAAATATTTTGTGCAGAGTCCACTGTTTTCAGCTGATCTAGTGTCAGGTATGGGCAGACCAATACATACTGATCCTGGTTTTTCTAGCGTAATCACTGCAGCAGCTGAAAGATTTCCAGATGGTTAGAGAGCTGAGGCTCCAGGCTGCTCGATGAGAGTGACGATAATATTCCTTATTTGCATATAGATTCAGTGGGGAAGAAACAGGACCACAAAGAAGGTTCAGGAGTAATAGATACGAAACATTGTCCAATATTAGTTTTACTGTTAATAATACTGAAAGTCATTTTTCTACTTTTGATTTTTCTAGAGCAAGCACCATTAGATCTAGACTCTCAGCAGGTCTCAGTGGTCAACAGTTTCACACAAAACTGTGGTGACCTACACTGCTCTGAAATGTCCACAGATGCTGTGCTGTTAAAACCATCAGGCACCAGACTTCTAGTATCTGTCTTACTGCTTTAGTTTTTTCAATGCAAAACACGTTTTTGATCTGGATCTCAGTATCTTGTCTGCATGCACACACACACACACACACACACACACACACACACACATGCACACACACACACACGCATGCACACACACATGCACACACACTTGCATGCACACACACACATGCACACACACTCGCATGCACACACACATATGCACACACACAGACATGCACGCACGCACGCCCGCGCACACACACACACACAAACAAATTCATATAGAATAAAAGGATTCAAATTTCAAGCACACTTATAAATGTTATCACTCAGTGTTGTAACATACTCATCCCCCCATACTCCAAGAAACCATACAAATATATATACACACAACCTCACACAGACATCGCAGCTCCACACACACACACTCTGCAGACACACATACAAGCACACACCACAAAATGACTCTTAACCCTCAAACCTTGTCTGGCCGTCTGTGTGTGATTCGAGTGAATGCTTTTCTCCAGCATTCTTAAGAAGCCCTCCTCTCTGGTTCAACACAACACATTCATTCTTCTGCACAGACTACAGGTTGGTTTCTCCCAACAACCAGACCACAAAATGCCTCGCATCTAAACATACAATTTGATGTGTGTTTATGATTCTCAAAGTGCACTCAGCAGATGTGTCTATAATTACGTTAGTTTCAATAAAAATGAATTCACATTCATTTTTATGTCTTAAATCACATTAACACAAACATGTTAATGTGAATTAAGATGGATATGTGGTATAAGACAGAACATGAGTATTTATAATGTATTATATGTAACACTGATATATAATATATTATAAGGCACACTGTAAAGCCCATGTAGAATTCATATAGGGCTCTTTATGTAACAGTTTGAATGCTGCTGTCTAGCTGTATGAAAATCTAGTTGTAATGTCATCATTTATACATCTGGTAATTTGTTTCTCTCTATCTCTCTCTCTCTCTCTCTCTCTCTCTCTCTCTCTCTGACACACACACACACACACACAAATATGCACAAACCTCTGCACAAACATACTCCTAAATCATAGTCTAGCATTTTTGACACATTCATCAATCCAAATGTGACACAAGACACACACACGCACTGAAAAACAGAATAGTACATAACACACACACACACACACACCTATGTATGTAGTTCATTATTTTTGGTTCATAATTATAGCCTCTCTCTCTCTCTTACATATATATATAAAACACATACCCAGTCTGTGTGTAAATGTTTATTGTGCACTCTTGGTCCACCTCTTCTCCTGTGTACATCCATGTAGCATTTCAGTCTTACTATGCAGATGATGTCACAGTACATGAAGAATGGATAACACAGAGAGTGTTTGTTTCCAGTTGTCGGGGGAGACCGGATAAATCTACTGCACTGATTCATCCACTCTGGTGCTGAACGCCAGCGTAGCCAATCACACAGCTTGGAATGATCCTCACACTCCCGGTTCCAAAGTCTCTTCCAGTGTTCTGCTCCGAAAGGGGCATTACATGGAAAAACCAACCTTAATGACACTGTGTCATTAGCCAACGATTTCTAAGTCTACTACTTGGGATGAACGAATATACAGACATTCCTCGGTGCGTGTGGAGGATCTCATGAAACAGGCCCCATACAACACAGAGCTCTTACCCACAGAACTGAAACATGTGGCTATCGGCTCCCATGTGTCTAACTGCATGCCTTCTTCATAAGGTCACTCAGCTATGAAGTTTCACATGTGTGTGAGCACAATGGACCAGCCAACTGCATATTCTGTACTAGCGCAGCAGTACAACTGTGAGATTAGAATGCATGGATGTTTGGTGCAATTGCAGATCCCCTGTTGACATCTAATTTTTCCTCCTATTAATTGTTTTTACAGACAGTTCAGTGACTCACCAATTCAAAGCAACATGACTAAACTGATTTTACATTAGTTGTATTAACTCCCCATCAGGATTGAAAATGTTGTTGTAGATACACATCTCACACACACACACACACACACACACACACACGCACACACACACAGACCCACAGTTGTTAGTTACCATAGAAGTTTTAACATGCTAACTCACTGAGCACTTATGACCGTCATGGAGACATGGCAGCCTCCTTCCAATCAAACTGCAGAAGCCTGAGTTTCCATGGAAAACCAAGAGTACAAACAGCCCTGCACTGAGTTGTGGCCTTTAAAGGATCTATTCACCAGACATCACTGTTAATACCCAATCAGATGGCTGATGGAGGAGAAGGCTGCTGCTTTTACAAAAAGCCATCTATATTGCGCACATATTTATGTGTGTTTACTTTTCAAGTAAAAAGGCTGATCTGAGAAGGGCGGTAGGTCCTAACGGAACTGCTGTTGGTGCAGGTTTAAACTAGAGTTCACTTATGCCTGTGGGGTGGAGCTTGTATGTATGGGGGTGATGGTAAAAGCAATGAGGAATTTTACCTTCAGCTGAGAGATGACCAGAGTACCTGAAGTTGGGAGCTCAGAAACATGAGAGCAATGGAGTGAAGTGATGGCATTAGAAATGTGCCTGCACCCAAGCATCAGACACAGCACTGCCAGAATATCCACACCTGACCTGTCTCCACACAGCCCTCTCCACCCCCTCCCACCCCTCTTCAACCCTCTCTCTCTCTCGCTGGACTTTTTTATTCATTTCAGCACATTCCTTTCTCTCTCTCGCCACTGTTCCTGACAGGTTTGTGAAAATAATATATATATATATATATGCTGGTGAGTTGTAGCTTAGTCACCCAGCTAAAAGAGCTTTCCTCGTGTATGACCAAAAAGACCCTGAACTTCACAGTTGTATCTGGTGGAACACAGCTCAGCATGAACGTCTAATGCCATTCTTGCTCCCCTGAAACATCAGGCTGCAGCTGGAAGACCAGTATGAACATCACCATATGAACTCATGAGGTTTGATGTGAAAACTTTGTCCTGTTTTGCTGATTAAAGCCCTTTAAGTAAACAGCAGCTTTTGCAGTAAGACATAACAGAGTAACTCTAAATAGAAATGTGGAAAAGTTCAGTCAGAGCAAAGTGGAGGTAGAAACTCCAGACACACAGCAACTAAGTTGTTTCTGTTTTCACCAGTTACACCAGAGGACAAATATACTCATTCAGAATGTGCTCCAGACAGATGCTATCATTAGTCACTGTACATCACCTCACACTTTTATCCACACACACATGCACACACACACGCATGCACACACAAACACACATACATATAAAGATATGTACACATGCGTGCAGACACACACACACACACACACACACACACACACACACACTCGCGCGCATACATACAAACACATCATACAGTAGCACAGTAGCACGCACACACACACACAAACACACACACACACTTAGTCCTGCGGTTTCCAGACAGGACAGAGGTTATTTATTTTACATGCTCCAGATTTGGAGATCATTTATCTTACTGTTTATGCAGAGTAAAAAAGTCCCAGGCAGTCAAACTCTCATTGAAACCATTCACTCCTATGGTCATTCACACACACACAAACTACTCTACTGAAATCTGAAACCACAAAACCACTAAACAAATGGAAGAAAGGAAGTGTGTGCGCTGTATACACATCACCAAGTCTCTTCTCAGTTTGCCCAGTTTGCACCATTTCTGTCATCTGTCCACACTTGCTAAATCTTTCTCTTTCTCCCTCTCAAACTGCAGCGGGACCTCATTTCAAATCAAGAGAAATGCACCTTTATTAGTGTATCTGTCCCATCAGAGACCAGCACTTGCTGTGGGTTTCTCACCCTTAGCCATCCTTCAGTAGAAGCATGTGCTCTTCCTTCTCTTGAGTTCTCTACTTATTATCAGTAGAAATAGTATTGAGTAAATAATTAGTCTGATGTAAAACCAATATTAAAATTAAATGCAGGGGTGGTTTGTTTGGTATAAGTGGGAGTACAGAAGAGAGGGCATATGGCTTTAACCTGCAAAACTACAAACTAAATGCAAAATTAGATTAGATTTGATTAGATTCCCAAGAGATTAAACATAAAATTGTATCATGATCTCAAGAAGTGGAAATAAAAAGTGCTGGCTGTATAGCTTTGTTTGTTTTGTGTCTTTCATGCTGCACTCATTACATTCACGCCTTCAAAGCTGCTACAACGCAATGCTTTTAATGCCAGTGAGAGGAAGGGACTGCATAAATGTGTGCTTGTATGAGTGTGTGAGGAACATGGCGTTGCCATGATTTACTTACCAGAAAAACAATGCGTAGCAAATCTTGAACCACAAAAGCTGAAAGAGTGGGAAAACAACTTTAAGATATGAACCTTCCAACAAAGCAGGCAGGCTTCACTATAAACTGTTGTCTGAGTTTGTGTAAGATTGTTATTCCTGGCAACCAGACCTGAAGTTTATGCTCAACAACCAACAGGAATGAATGGATAGAAGCTATAGGTTCTAATTTTATGTAAAGCCCACTTACACAAGGCTGACAAGAAAATCACAAATAATTATCAGCAACAACTTAATGGCTGTTTTTCATGGAGTGTTGGGGTGGTGGTCATGCTCCAAATATAAAATGTCAGGCTGGCAATATACAGACAAATCAATAAAAATGAGTTAACCTGGCTTTTACACTCTGAGCAGTTTTCATCATTCTTGGGATCGCTGTTGTACATATTTTCAAAAGTTTCTAGTGAGAAAATGAATGTGGATCAGATTTTACTAGCATGTTAAACCATTTGAGTAGTACAGACAGGTGCCATTCTCTGATACCCAGATGACAATCCACCAACCCAGATAATAACAGACAAAAAAGAATGCAAGGTTACCAGGGATTGATTAGACCACAGAAAATCCCTAGATGCATTTAATGTTCACTACACCAGGTTCTGGGTCATTTTTACATAGGCTTCAGCTATAAGCCATTTTGTATAATAAGCAGCTGTTTAATGACTGGCCTCTGACCCAGCCCTCATCTTCATGAAGAGGGAGAACCAGGACTTTGTTGTTTTTCAAATGCCTAGTCTTCTGCTCCTTATGCAGCTTGCTCACATGCTTTCATGAGCAAGACTTCATACTTGTGGACACCTCCTGTCTTGACACATTAATATTTTTGCTCTTTTTCTGTCATTGCTATGCTTGTCATCAGTACATTTTTAGATATTTACAGACATTTCGGGTAAGGAAATTGTTTCCAATTTGGCTAACCTCAGACAAGCTTTGCTAAATTGCTGAAGTTTAACATAGCCCTTTAACATGTTCTCAGTTATGCACTTAACCACAGAATAAATCATTAAGGTCTTGGCTGGTTAGCCGTTTCTGTTTTAACCCTAGCTGTGGGCAGGTTTCTTCCTGCAGGGTTGAAGCCCCCAGTTACCCCGCAGCACCCAAGCCTGTAGCAGGAAGAATGCTTTGAAGATTCACCAGGCGAATCCTGCCAACTTCCAAATTTACTCCCGTAACCTCTCCCAGCTCTGGGTGCCCATTATATTCACACATAAGACAGGGTTGGCAAGGTTGAAAACAGACATTTACTCTGATCTAAGAGTAAAACGTCTGCTTTCCCTCTATAGTATATTAATCATAAGATCAGGACACCTAACTGCTTGTTTGTAGACCATCTTATCTTTACATGCATCTTTTCCCATACAAATCTATAGGACTGCTAAGTGACATATACAGTGTTTACAAAAACATGTGGATATCAAGTTTACTCATATTGTTATGTTGTAATAAAATACTTTTGCTAGGGCTCATTCTCATCTCAGACATCTGACACCACAGTAAAGATATAAACAATATAGTATTATACAAAAAACGATAATAGTTTTTTAACATATAGGTTGTAGAAGTAGGCATGTTTTCGATGGGGCTTTGTCATGCTCGGCAGTCAGAAGTGCAGCCACTCACAGGTTCAGTAAAAACAGGTTTAATGTACAACAAAAGGATCAATCGAAAAACAAGTCAAAAGTACAGGACAATCTAACAGACTAGAGAGAGTGAAACAAGTGCACCAGAAAACAACATTAACAAACAGAGAAATCAAAACGGCTCAAAAACACTAGACAAGCCTGAACGAGACCCCCCCCCCCAAAAAAAAAAAAAAAAAAGACAAACACAAGGGGTATAAATACAACGAGCAAACACAGGAAACAAGACACAGGTGTGTTAAATAGACAGGAGGCTGTAAATGAACAGAAGGATTATGGGTAATGTTGTCTGTGAGAGAATGTACTCTATGGAAGGGAAAGACCTGACAACCATATTCATGTAAAAATAATATTTGGTTCCAAATAACAAATGGTCAAACAGACCTTCTTCATATATGTTAATTTGTTGTTTCTCTCACCTCATTCTCGAGACTGGGTTAGTGCTGACACCCGGTGCTGAGGTCATGCCCTGCTCAGAGGTGACATTGCAGCAGTGTGTGTGTGTCATGCTGCCGTCACAGGTCAGTGAGCACATGCCACCTGCTAGTGCTAACATTTCCACTCAGATCATGTGTCTCTCATGCCCAGTTTATTCTTGGTACTTTTACACAGGTTCAGGTCAAGGAACTTGTTTGCAGCTCATAAAACCTTAAACAGATGCCCAGTGGTTTTAGTAGCCCAGGACGATAGAAAAGTAAGAAAAAACTAGAGAGTGTACAGTATTTTGTGTAGCCGTGAGCTGACATTAGTGCTTTCCTCACTTTGCTTGCCACCGATCAGATGAGAATAACATTGTGTCTTTGTCCGTGTACACAAAAACAATGTCATGTGACCCATTCTGGGAAGCTGTTCTTGCATTCTGGGTACCTCACATGGACTTGGACTTTAGTGTGTGAATTATGGGGGCAACAATTTGGCACCAAGGACACAGAGATTTCCACTTCTATCTAGAAAAGAGTGTGTGCATGTTATCTGTGTGTGTGTATGTGTGAAAGACGGGCTAGTGGCTTACAATCAGATGACCAGTTTTATTTTTCCTACTACTAATATTGGAACTGTGTTCAGATAACCAGTACATACTAGCCCTACAGGTTTTACAGTTTTTGGAGGGTCTCAGTTCCACAAACCATTAGTGCCACTTCCAAGAGCGTCAGATACAAACGAGCAGCTCCAGGCTTCTTGGGCAGGAAAAGACTTTCCTCCTCCCTCTACATAAGGGTCTGATAACAGTAGTGGTTACATAATCCCACATTACTTTGCTCAAGGAATCACAGAGTGAGAGGAGACGTCTCTGGAGACAGTGTAAAGACATGCTGCTAAAACAAAAACGAAGATTAAAATGCTTCATGGTTATGTTATTAACACACTGTAAAATGGCTACCATATAGCTTGTTAATGTCATTTTCACACCTCTACTCTGATTCATAGAGAAAGTTTTTAAATAGCAGTTACCTTACATTTAAAGAATGCACAGATGGCAGACGTTAGCAGACATATGGCTGCACAGAACTGCTCCACGAAAGGTCTGTTTTAAACGCGATATGCAGCACCATATCTGCGTATGTGCAATGTTGTATTAAAATACCAGCTGGTAAACTAGTGGATATTTTATTACCTGCTTTTCCCTATGTTCACTGCTTTCATGCAATTCAAAACTAAAATGGTCTTTCACTGTAGCTCAAATAGTTTTATATCACCTTT
Organism: Tenebrosternarchus preto; assembly: GCA_025802075.1. Taxonomy (NCBI): domain Eukaryota; kingdom Metazoa; phylum Chordata; class Actinopteri; order Gymnotiformes; family Apteronotidae; genus Tenebrosternarchus; species Tenebrosternarchus preto. The sequence goes on from JAOYMR010000017.1 coordinate 9,336,902, forward strand.
CAAATGGCCTTATTACTCAACAGTTTCAAAACATCCAGTTAAGCCCACTGAGTTGAAGAGAAAGAGAGAGAAAGAGAAGATGAGTGCAAGAGAGAGGGAGGGAGGGGCAGGAAGAGAAAAAGAGAATAGGTTTATTTGCATAATTGCTGCTTCTATTGCAGTGCACAAAACTATTTTATTTTTGTAGTATAAATGAAGTCGTATTTGTGCTTAGGCCATTTAAAATAGCACTATCATCACCTTCACTTTGAGTAGTTACTGTCTCTAGATAGACAATGTACTCAGACTTTATCCAAAACTCCTATATGTCCTTACATTTAACAAGTGCTCTTCATATCCTTCTCTTTTGGACATCTGGGGGTTGCCCACCAGAGAAATATCCCTCTAACATATCAGCAGAATCCCCTATGTGTCATGCATATCACACTAAGGCTTTATCTGGGTAATACTGAGGCTGTCCCTTAGTGAAATGGACAGTTGAAAACAACGGTGAAACACACAAGTGAAAGTAGCTTCTTTTGCTTGCTGTATTGCTTTTAGGCATTTTTTTTTATGAATATTTATATATGGGCCTTTTGTGATCTGCACTGGAAAGGTCTGTGGAAAGGTCTGGTTGGCATGTATGCATGTGCGTTCCCATATAAGAAAACTTAAGATGGAACATTAATGTATGCCAGCCATTGCTTCCACTGGCCTACAGTAGACGGGTGGAAACACAGCCCAGTGCCAGTGTTGATGCCAGTGTCAGCTGATGATGCCAATTACGGAAGTGCCGGTTACTAGCACAGAGCCACTCTCTCTCACTCTCTCTCACTCTCTCTCATGATTCCTACTGCCGTTCTCCCTTACACTCAAACACTATCTCTCTGCCCCTTGTAAAAGATGAAACCTGATCACTTATATTATATAAATGATAGGTTCATTTACAGCTTGTTAACATGCAATATTTTGGCTTAAGGAGGAATATCTCCCACAAACTGAAATTCAGCACTTTTTATGGAAAAGCCCCAGACTATTTCCAGATCAGCGATGTGCGGTGGAATTGAATGACTTTAAAGGGATATCCTGAGCCATTTCTCCAATCTGTTCTGAATACATTCAAATGCATTTTTGCCTGTGCTAACACACAGCTTGTTACACTTGTGGTAGATGGAGATTAAGTTACAATTATCCTGGAATGTCTCAGGAATCAGTGTCTCCTGGTGAGGGCTTGGGAGATCCTGCTATGCAAAGAAACACACAACCCTAGCTCCTCTCCACATACAGCAATGTCACTCATTCAATCCATTAAGCACCCTGATACTTAATGGCACTTCATATCACTCTTTTGATGTTTGTCACACCTATAGAGTACCAGGTTTAGTGAACATGCATAAGCAGGTATGTGAGAGCACTTAACGTATGTGTTCTAGACTAGGTTACAGAAAGCCCAGAGAGACATGTAGCATGTAGCCTAATTTCTCCCTACTGTGCATGTTTTTATTGACCAAGCATATGATATTTCACCTGAAGAAAAGAGAGGAGGAATCGGATACTTCTGCTGTTTGCCAATGGCAACAAAGACCGTCACGCATTTCTGTTGAGTCCTGGGCTGGTAAAGCTATCTCTCTGTCTGGTGTGTCTGTGTGTGTGGCCTTAGTGTAGCCAGGCTGAATACAACACCATATTGTTCACTGTATTGTGTTTTGTTTTATGTTCCCTCCTGGATCTAAGCAGCTCTTTCTTTCTGAGCCAATGGCCTGGATTAGAGGGCAGTTGAAGGTTTTTCCATAGCACACAACTGTACATGGAAACTGGTAGGCCAAAATTCAGCACTTATAAAATCTGCAGATTGCAGGACATATTTAAAAAAAGGAAAATCTGGTCTATTAAACTAATTTAGGAAGCATTACTGGTCAGTCTCAGCATTAGCATGATGAGTTTTAATGGAATTTCTAGCATGAGGTACATATTTCTAGCACACGTGTATTCCCTGAGTGAGGGCCTGGCTAACCTCCTGCTGAATGCTGAGAGCGAACAGCCCCAGCTGGGTGCTCAAGCAAATCAAATCAAATTCAGTCACATCACATGTACACTGGAGTAAACTCAGAGAAATGCATAGATACGTATTCTTTATACTGTATCAGTATTAATACTAAATATTAATTAACAAACATTAATTAATTAAAATAAACATGCGAGTGTTTATATCCCAAAAGAAAACAGTAAAAATATATACAGATGCAAAAGTACAAAAAACATCTCAAATATAATAAAACGGATCATTTTAACTTATCATATCTTTCACAGCAGAAGTCTGCAAATTGCCAAATAATTAACTGTTGAAAATAAAAAAAAC
>JAOYMR010000017.1:9341155-9368703 GCA_025802075.1 Tenebrosternarchus preto
ATTATCATATACGATTTCTTGAAAGTTGCTTTGTTACAACACACGCTGTAAAAAACAGATACATTTAAACAGAATACAAATACACTGAGCAACATTCAGAGGAATCATGCACAGCCATTCTGACTGAGGACTGAGGAGTTGAAAAGGCCCCAGACATCTGTGTGCATTAGAATGGGTTTATGAGAACAGCCATTAAATGACTATTCTGCATTCAGTCTTGATTGAAACTCAAGTGCACCACAGCACATCTAGAGTTTTACTTTACAAGTGCTGAAACACTAGAGGAGAGAGTGGGAAAGACAGATCAACCACAGGCACAAAGCTACAGGCTCCACTGAGGACTTGCAAGGCTTGCTAGTGACGTGTGCTGTGGCTCTAACGATACCGCGTGGAGAGGGGAGCGCAGCAGCCGATATGCAGAGACATGCTTCCCCACAGGGAGCCTCATCAGTATGCTGGGGAAAGCAAATCTCAACTACATGGCATCTCGTCCCGCATCCTCCAGCTCCTGCACAACAGGGCCGCGCGGCCGAGGCGTTCGCCAGGTGAACGAGCACCTCCGTAAGCCACTCTACACCTCAGATCTCCACATGTGTTGGCATTGTATTGAGAGATGTGGAAAACAGGAGGAACTGGAGTGTGATGGTCACATTTCATGATACATTTGTTGAAACTGTTAGTTACTGGAAGCAGGACTTCACAAAGACAGACACGTCTCCCTTCTCTCCCAGCTCTACCTCAATCTCTCTACTTTAACCACAGTCAAATTGTGGCTTGCTACTGTGAAATACAGATCATGAAAACTGACCAGATGTGTGTCTGCTGTTTTGTCTCAAAGTGGGTGGAGGTGGGGGTTTAATGAATGATGTAAGGCCTCTCATGTGATAAACACTGTCTATTTTGCTGATCCTTGTCAAAGTCCAGTACAGAAAATCACAGAGTTTTTTCCCTTACATGACAGAGCATGATTTAGCATTAAACATCACCTCTCCCAAAGAGCAACGTTTCAAGGTATATGAGTAAACAAAATACGTGAGCAAGCAAAAAATCTAGAACTACATTACAGTCAGTGCATTGTAGTTTTCATTGCATGTACTGTAGTGTACATGGAAACTGCAATAATGTAGTGGTTATTCACATAAATTCACACTCTTACACCCACTCAACCAGCCAGCCAGCCATTCTCTCTCTCTCTCTCTCTCTCTCTCTCTCTCTCACACACACACACACCTGTGTACAATCAGCAATCCTTTTTGTTTTACTTTAGCAATGGAGAAGCAGGTTCTTTCTTGGTATAGCATCTTTCATAAAAGCTTCATACCATTAGCATACCTGAACTTCATTACCCAGGCTCCTGTTGGGGCCTTGTCACAGTCCCAAGTGAGTTGATGAGAACAGGACAGAATTTGGTGTCTGTCTCGTTCTACAATTCCAAAAAAAGACCAGTGGAACTGCATTCATTTCCAATTCAACTTTTCTTATCATAAAGCTCCTACAATATGTGTAATGTAGTTTTCTTACATATCAATATGTGTAATGTAGTTTTTCTTCACCACCAACTGAGTGATTACAGTTATGTCAGTATGATTATTGGATGAAATGTTGACAAAATCATCCACAGTGTAAAGGTACCAGTTTGAGTACTTATAGCCTGCATTATTAGGGTTACAGTGAAAGATATGAAAAGGCAGAAGTAGAGTAAATCAGAGCAAAGGGAAGGCAGAGGAAGAAAGAGGGAGAAATGGCGGATTCAGGAGAAAGCCCTCTCCGGACACAAGGTCCCTCTATTATAGATGTGCACTGAGTTGGTCCATAACAACACACGCATCCACCACACGCTGGGTCTGCTTCACAAGTCTGGAAATTCAACACCTCCTCCACTCTCTCTCTCTCTCTCTCTCTCTCTCTCTCACACACACACACACACACACTTATGCATGCACACAAACATACAGACGCAGACACATTCCGTCATTACTCTCTGTCTGTTTGTCTGCCTGCTTGCGTTGACAGAATTTGCAGGAAACGTAGGCTGTGTGTGTGTGTGTGTGTCTGTGTGTGGGTGTGTTTTAAGGGTTGTATATTAAATGATGGCTGTTACTGTTTGCCATTCTGCCCATTATGTATTTTTACATGCTGGATCCAAATATGTTTTCTGAATTTCTTTACCACCCATAGGTTTTTTTGTAAACATTTAGAAAGCAAACTTGAAGAAATGTTCTGCCCAGTAACCCAGTAATCAACAGACCTCATTAATAACCATGTTTCATAAAGCACATCACTAATAGTTTTGACACCACCGACTCTGTCTGATGAACCATCACTTATGAGTGCCAATATAAAGCTGTTAAGCACACTCTGAAAAGTGAAATACAAGTACTGTATACTGCATAGACATGGAAACGTGACTGGTGTAGATTTCTAATTTTGGGCTCACTGCCAAACTATTCACCCTAGCATATCATTGATTTTCTGTTTCATCAAAACCTTCCAACTCTGATGCAATGACCCTTAACACTATCCAGGCAAGCAAGACTTCCGTCTACATGAAAATGTCTTATTTAGCATTTGGTCTTCAGATTTCCACTAACCAATGAGTACTACCTAACATAGATACGTTACCTTTGTTATAAATGTCATTTTTGATGATGCACGTTGTTCCAACTAGTTCATCATCCAATAATATAATATAATGCAGGAGCCCAGTAATGTGAGCTGGGTTTTCCAAAAGCTTAGTAACATCTTTGACATACCTGTCAATATCTTTTAAGTTGAGTGTATCACTACAACGTTTTTAGGAAACTCTATAGCAAACTGTTTCAGTTCATGTACATTTCTGAGAAACAAATTTCTTCTACCATCCCACAGATAATTCCGAGCTTTGCATCATTATGTTGATTTACTGAACTGCTATTGAACTTGAGTGCTGAAAAATTCTCCTGTGGAATTTCTGATACAGTTTGTACAGCATGTCCAGGCTCTGGAGTAACTCTACTCCACATGGCGTTTCACAGTTGTGTTTTCCACAAATATTCAGTTATGTTGTTCCACAAATATTTTTGTGTACATTATTACAAGGTTCAACCTTTCTCTAGTCCGTCCATGAACATTTGTTCTGTGAATCCCACTCTATTTTTCTTCAGATCTTTCGTACAGTGAGAACATCCAGCACCGAATGAAGCCCTTACTGAAAGAAAGAGGATAATAAATATGACTTTCTTTTTTTCCTCCTTATTTAAAGCATAAAACAGTACCCAAGGTGCTCATCGGTGTTTAAAATTGAAAAAAAAAAAAATCCTGTCAGAAAGCTCATTTAAAGACACTGAGTTATGACATCATTTAGCCATGTCCTGTGAGCCTTTAGGAGGACAGTAATGAGCACACTAACATGGTACTTAGGAACAAGTTTCTTTCGTTCTGTCATAACCAGCTAAAACAACAGTGGGGCAATGGAAAATCATTTCTCCCACATCAAAATGGAATATATTGCAATGTTTTCAATATGTTCCTAAACAAAGGGAAATTATTTTTTTTATGTTTTTAGGAAACGTTTGCATATGTTAAGTGATTAAAAAAAACTATCATCTGTCACTCCTATTTGAGAAATTATTGTTATTGTGATCATTTTTTTCTTTCCATTCACTTGGACTATTCTGACGCATGTTTGTGCCTTTGCAAACAGACCATAAAGTTCACGGCTGCACTCTGGACATGACTTTCATCAACAAACATCTACCCACACTGAGCCCCACAGGCAGCACTGATATGGATCAGGTCAGTAGCATGGGGTTCACTGAGGAAAACCAGGCCTTAGATATAGAGAGATAAAAACTGCCTCATGCATGCAACATGGCCACAGAAATTTAAACTGAACAGATTCATGAAGGTTAAAATATTCATGAAAAACTAAAGCATTCATGATCATCCAACACAACCCAGGAGATCCAAAAGCAGAAATCAGACCAAACAATTACACATTTCTCTTCTAACTTAATTTTAGCAATTCAGAAATATAGCGACAAAAGTGCTCTTAAACTAATACTCAGAAAACCTTGCTTGTCATTCACTGGAGTCCAGCATGATGAAACAACTCATGCATAAACAGCCTTTTTCAGAATTTTCAGAACCACAAGACATATCACTATTCTTTTTGTATTAATCCACCAATTCTATTTATTATCACACAATGGCAGCATTACCCCCCCCCCCCCACGGCTGGGCCTGTCTCTGGCCTACAGATACCCACATGGTATCTTTACAGCTGAGTTGCAGAACTGGGTTTACTGGCCCCCCTCTTTTCTACCTCTTATCCTGGCTTTTTTCCTGGGCACATTTCAAAGACCTCTTTCATTACAGGCAACCCATTGAGTCCAGAATGCATATTCACATATGGGAATCTTTCAAACCTTTTTTTCTTGGCATTTTCCAGTTCTTCGGTGCATAATGAAAGACACGAGCCAAATGTGGTTATTGTGAGTTATAAAAGACAGCCCTTATTTTCAGTTTTGGACAGCCTATGAGAAACACATGTAATTGTTTCTGTGCATTTGGTTTATTAGAAATTACAATTTTTTAAAATGATCTGCATATAAATGCTTGCAGACTCTCATAGGAATTTGTCTCATGTACTGTATTTGCATGCCAAAAATGAATAAAAATGAGCACACACCAACACACCACATAATTATTAACACCACATTATCTAGTAGGTTCTACACAACCATTCATGGCTAATGTAGACACTTGTGATATTTTATTAATTAACTAATCTGTAAACCTTCAGGCAATATTTTCCTATTTCTCAACAAAACCTATTTTACTCAGTGCCAGGACCAAGAGAATCCTAGACTACCTTGCCTGTAATATAACTGTCTTTTAGACCATTTCCCACTGGGATTATAGCATTCTCACCTAGCAATACACGTCTAGAAAGGACAATTGCATATACTGTGAAAATTCCATTTCAGAACATTCTGTGCTATGAGGATTCCATCTGATATGGAAACTCCCATCATGTAGTCCATCTGCTCAATCCATCTGATCTACTTCTGCAGCACTACAAGGAGAGCTGCTGACCCTAAGATTGTGGCATTTAGAAGTTTCCTGGCTTAAAGGTGATGGGAATAAAGTTCTTTAGGGTCTAAAGAAAAATAAAGTTTTGCTCCTCAGGAAAAGCATGCATGCTGATTCGATCACTTCTCTATCACGGCAACTGGAGTGGATTGATCTAGAGGCTTATCTAAGAGCCTACTACGATGGGACATTCTAAACTAAGATTTGCTTTATGACAGGTGTACAGATCTGTTTTGCTTGACCTGCACTTTAATGAAAAACTCTTAACAAGATAACATAATGAGAAATAGGGGGGATTTCAAAGGTCGGCTAAAGATTAGCTATTTACTCCTGTTCTGCAAACCTTTAACTGTGTCGGTACTGAAGAGCTATTTCAGTACTGACATACATGATTTTATGACATGACATGATTGTGACACAACAGTGTAATTAAGTTTTATCTTTCTCTCGTGTTAATAGGATGAAGTAGCATGAAGGAATAGGAATGTTGTTTACTGCAAAGAGATCAAAGACTTTTACAGGAAGTCATTTACAGTGTCCAGTGCTAGGGACATCCATGTTGGGTTAATGTTTCACATTGCTGATACTAATGCTTTTCCCATTTGTGTATACAGTGGAAGAATTTGTGTTATAAGCCTGACCTAGTAAGATCAAAGAGAACAGTTCATCAGTAACACACACAAAAAAACATCCTACGACTGCTAAAATAAACCAACACACACACACACACACACACACACACGCAAACACACACACACACACACACACACACCGTTGCTGCAACATGCAAGTGCACAAAGGCACCACTGAATTAAAACACTTGACCAAAATAAACGTCAATTTAGAACAAGTGTTTTTTTTTCTTCTAATTAGCAGAGGATGGGTGGAGGGGAGCACAGTCCTGGGAACAGTGAAGATACTGCATGCACGCTCAAACTCCAGGCCCTTTAGAAGAAAATCCAAGTAGAAGAAAAAAAATGTGACCACCACTGGATGGGTGAGAGTGATTTAATACTTGTAATGCATAAATGTCACTGCAGGTAAAACCACATCTCAGCTTCATACCTGTAGTCCAGGGCTAAACTACCAGACAGCTAGTTTTGAACACATGTTTATGATTTACTCTGTGGTGTTTTTACTGAGCACCCAGTCCTTTAATTACCCCCATGCACATGTTTTCCCATTCCCTAAGCACACAGAGCCCCTTCCCAAAGTAACATAATGCCGTGCTGTGTAGATGTGCCAGTGGCCATGTACAGCTATAAACCAGTGCTTCCCACTCCATGGAACACTCTGACTTTCTCCTTATGACTAAGCAACTTTTCACATAAACATATTTCCACAATGGTAGCACTGGGTGTCATATGTGGAGAGCAGAGTGTTCAAAATATACAGTAACAAAACAGAGGTTGGATAAAAAAAACAACTTTCACATTTTGTCGGCATGTTTACATTTTAATGAGCAGTTTGGCATGACTGACCACCCAAATCTGTCTCTTTCTGTGCAACATTTTCACAACTGTTCTGCTCATTCTGGTTAGAACGTGCACATTGATAATGAAATATCAATATTTCCTTACTACTGACATGTCTTTTAAAAAGTATCAAATATTACATAAAAATATCAATGTCATATATTTATTCATCAAAGTGAATGTGTACCCTAAACAACAATTCTTCGGTTTAAAAATAAAAAAATCAGCAAAAGATGGTGTACGATAGAAACTACTTCCTTTTGCCTTCTCCTTCTGCTTCAAGACACACACAAACACACGCATATACACACAAAACAGCAAATGGAAGTGTAACGTTGTACTCTAGAATAGCAGAAACAAAAATAATTATGTTTATTTCATTCCAGTTGACATATGAAACAAAGTGTGATGAACATCAAAACACAGATAAATGCTGTGGTAATTCCACAGATCTACTTAACCATCTGAAAATCAGCCAAACAATAGAATGTGACAGACTACAGAAGATATGGTTAGAGGAGAAGGAAAGAATACAGACAGATACTCAGGCTGGAGCCAAACTGAGACAGACCTGTCAGAAGCATTTCAGAAAGGCAGGCAATATAGTATGCCTACTAACAGTGATGATGCATCATTGAATTATTCAAACAATAAAATAAACAAAATGCAGAAACAATTTGTGAATAAAAATGGCTGTTTTCCAAAGAGCCTCACAGTGCACAAACATGGATTAGCACTAATCAGCATTCTAGCTAGCTATCTAATTAATTATTCATTTTCGGTTAATTTTGCATGCTTAAAATGTTAAAAGTGGCACCTTTGCCACTTCGCTATCTCTAGTGACAACTAAGATCACTTGCTCTCCTGTTTGCAGAATTTGCATCTTTAAAATTAAGGCATTTTTGATTGAGAGGCGACAGCAATAGTCCTTACTAGATGATGAGTGGTCAGTTCTACCACCATGGATTGGCTTTGATGTTATTCCATTTCCAATACTCATAACAGTCCTGCTCTTTCACACCATAGTACAAAACCCAGTTACTTCAACCCCCAAGGTAGTTAACAGCAATATCCTTCCATGTAAAGAAAATTACATCTATTCACTCTAACCCAGTTCTAAGAGCCTCCCTTTGAGTTCTTACCCTATGTCACAGTATGCTGTCAGCTCCCAGTACCGCTGGAGCAGACAGGTACTACACACGTCCCCAACCGACCATCCCTTACTTCAGAAGTAGAGACCGCAGTGAGTCTGTCTGCCTCAAAATGGCCTTACATAAACTACTACCACCTGACACTATAAAGCTATTCAAGTACCTGGTGTTAGTTAACCACCTAAACCTAGAAGAAGACTAAGGTATAGCTGAATCTTACCTCCATTCACCTGCTCCCTACAGAAACAGTATACTAGCCCTCCGTGAAAGATTTGTTCAGCCTCACCACATTGCCCTCCAGGGAATAGCTCACATCATGGACTTACCTGATGTGTGAGATGGTCATCCCTACACCTTGTAAAGGCGATCTGGATGGCTGAGGCATGAATAGTGGTGTCAAGAATATGAAAGTGAGCCTTCCAAGCAAGAGAAGTGGACCAAGTCAGTTTTGCAGGGAAATTAGCATCATAATCATGCTGCTGCCACGGTTCTAAAACGAGAAGAGAATAAAGACAGCAGCATGATCAGCCAGTCACAGAAGCCTCACCAAAGCGCCTTCTTAACTCCCCCCTGTTTCTACTGTCAGAGCACAGAGTATGCCTTCAGCCAGTGCCTCACCTTCCTAGCACACAATAATGATCAGGTGGCTGAATGGATATGTAAGAACTTATGATACTTGTGCTGTGGTCATCTCCATTAGGCCACACAGTGCAACCTACAGAAACCTTGCTTCCTCTACAAGAAGACACACTTATGGATCCTTCACTAAGTCAATGACCGGCCTCAGAAAGAACGACAGAGTCTTGCTTGGTGAATACACCTGCACAGTTGCGCTATTTGAACAAGCTTGTTAGCAATAAACGATTACTTCTTTATGTGCCAGTTACTTAATTATAGAGATTGTACACCAGGCAATGGTGAACATTTCATGGGCCAAGTGGGCTGGTAGAACAAAGGTTATGTCCTCACCAATGTACGTACAACTCAGTCATCAGAGATGCTGCAGAGCTGTTCCTGTGCATACAGAAGTTATACTAAATTGATATCATCCCATTCCAACATTAGCTTTGCTGAAACCATTTCAGGCAGCCATGGAAAGCCTGGAAGCAAATACAGCCCATATTGTGGTGGATGGAATCCATTAATGTGTGACACCCCAGTGCTGCTGTGTTCTTCAGTAGCTGAAGTCTTATCTTGGCTCAGAAACATGAAGAGAAAGCTCACCAGAGACACCCAATAAGCAGCCTACAGTACCAAAGTCGAGAAGTTACTCAGTGGTAAAGCTCAGAGAAAGGCTTCCAAATGAGGGAAAATTGTAGTTCATTCCACACCATATGGTCTTGCACAATGGAGGCAACAGAGTGGTGACATACCACCATACCACGAAGTCATGAGGTACCATACTACCATACCACAGAATCATGAGGAACCATACTACCAAACCAAAGAGTCATGAGGAACCATACCACCGAGTCATGAGGAACCACATCAGATATTTGACGCAATAAAACATGACACTGAAGAGAACACTGTCCATTCCCCAGTTAGGGTTTTGTACAGCTATGAGTGGAGCCCAGCCTGAGTAATACAGAGGACGCTGACACTGAAGATACACAGGTGAGTCTTCAGTTTAGACTTGACTACTGTACCGGCATGGATCAGATCAAAATTATTCCAGTTCAAAATGTTTGTCAGTACTAACGGAGCTTAAATACAACAACTCACAGAGGTAGTAGACTGGCACTACATGGACTCAGAAAATGACCAAACTAGAGGACGTGATGGATGTGAGTAGACCCAGTCGATGCACTCAAGAACCCCCATTCCTCCTGCAAGGGGCCAAATGCTGGCCAGCAGACATGAATACGCTGCCTGAGCAAGATCAGAGCTTCACCATTCTTCTACAGCATGGTCTGCTGTACCACAGATCAGCAGTTATCAGCACTTTAAGTCTTGGGAAAAACTCACAAGAGTTAGTGGTGCAGGAACTGCATAAGGCAGCCGATTCCAGAATTGCACTCACAGCAGAGGATTACAGAAGGGCAATATTTATCCTGGATCAAGACTGGCAGGAATGTTTTAGAGAGGTGCTGACGAGGCTGAAAGCTGATAAATCCTTGCTATCTGATAGTTGCTTGCTCATCTTAGCACCAGACCTTGACAACATCAGAAGCCTGATTACAGTGGGTTGTTGTCTGAAATGGACCAAAATGCTACACATCCATTGTGATGGACTCACCCAACAATGAAGCTGCTCATTCAAATTTATGACCAAAAGCTTTGTCATCCTGGGGTGGAGAGAGTATATGCAGAGATGAGGCAATGCTTCTAGATTCTTCATGGCCATCTGCTGCCACTAGCATGCCTGTACTGAGTACCAAATATGGAAGACTAAGCCAGTATTTTGGAGGTTCAGAAGATCCTGAACTCCAGACCTTATGCTACGTGCCATTCCAACCTAGCCAATGCAGACCCAGTGATCCAGAGTTTCTTGCTTGCAGCTGGCTTGAGCCAGCAAAGATGGATACAGACATAGGCGTAAGTGGATCATTTCTGTTGTTCCTTCATCCAGAATTGCCTTCCCAGCCTGCAAGTTACTAAGTGGTTCAGAACCCTACCTGTAATACATGTGGGATTTGTATTTCTAGCCATGGACCCAGAGGGTGTAGTGGCCTATGGGCACAGTGGTGAACCCCAACATAGATGATCAACTGACAGCAGTTTGTTTACATCTGTATCCACAGAAAGGTCTACAGGCCTGTACACAGACTCCCACTGGTGACCGATGGAGATTACAACCCCAAAACAAGAGTCTTCATAGTATCACAAATTCTAAAAACAATTCCTCATAAGTGACAGGTTTATGTTATCTGAAGACAAATGTAACTAAATTTCATGACAGTTATTAAATAACACTTATTAAATAACGCTGGATAGCTGCAATGCTAAGATAATAGCCTACCTTAATAACTGAGTGGTAAGTCCTGAACATGAGGATATGATGTTAGGCTTCATTCTCTCTCAGAGATAAAAAAAAATAATAATACTTCAGTGTTTTGATTCTGATACGTGCAGCTCTCAGTGAGAGCTAGGCAGTACCGTGCTAACATTAGTCTGGCAATGCTGGAGCCTTAGACAGTTTAACAGCGAGCGATGTTTGTCAGTAAAAGTCTGAACTGGTAGCCCAGGCAGCCTAAATGCATAACAGTAACGGCAGGAAACATATTAAGCTATTAGTTAACGTAAAGAAATTGAACTTGCGTTCATACACAGACGACGGGGTAACACCAGTTTCTTTGGTTGAATTGTAAAGGTCGACAGACACCATAAAACAACGCTACGGGCAACCAAACAGCCAGCAGCAGTCTTGAGAAGGAAATATACTATGAATACTATACTGTATACTATACTATAATAATTTGTTTGTTATAAATAATCAACGAACGCTACAGCAATTGTCTGTGTTTGTTAGCCTACTAGTATGATACCTGTATGCTGAGCGTCTAATCGCTGACTCTGTAAAATGCATCCTTCATCGGGATGCAGTTAGTTTGTACCATATTCAGTTGTTTATTACGCGCACATATCGTCATGAATATATCTAGCTGCGAGTATTATAAGTCTGTTCAAGTAATATCAGCCTGCATTGGCTTGTGTATGCATGCCCCATTCAGTAAATGAAGTCCATTTAACACTGGTTGCTAGGCCTTCCCAGTTTGATCTACAGGAAACTCTTGGTAAAATGTGTATGAAATTTTGTGCGGTATGCATGTTTTTAAAGTCTTCCAGATGTTATTATAAAATGATCTACATTTTCTTAGACCTAGCGCTATGTGAGATCAAAACATTTTCAAGAAGCTTCTGAATGAGGATGACAATGTATGTGGATGAAAATGCTGTATATTAACCAGTACCTTTTAGTGGTATTATCTGTCTATTTGGATGTGTAGTGCACACTCAACATAACCAGAAATTGCTTTAGGGATTAAAGTATAATTGTTTTCTGAATGAGAGATTAACATTAAATTTCTAAAGTTAAAGCCAACACTGCTGTAAACTGAGAAATTCCACCAGACTACATACAGGTGTGTCTTGTGCATAGCCAGGTAGTTATCCAATCTTTAAAGGCTGGCTTTTTAAAGATGTCATAGTGCTGAACACCTGTTTAAGCTGGGGATATACTAGATGTCATAGTGCTGAACTCCTGCTGTGTTTTTTTTGCCATTTTTGAGGAATGGCATCTACTTGGACATCTACCTAGAATACAAACAGACAAACACTACAATAATAAATAAAACACGTATTTGTTTCAGTTTTGTAGTTGTTTCTATCTGCCCGACACAGAAACAAATCACAAAGACAAGCATGCATTTCAGTCTTTTATTTGTAAATGGATTTTGTGTACAAGGGGAAAAATATATATTTATGTGTACTGAAACATTGTTATATACATATATAGGATTACACAAAAAATCTTCACAATCACAAACAGATTTCCTTTTTTCTTTTGGTTCTCCCTCTATCTTAGAATCATCCAGGTTTTGAATGGAAACAGTTATGTACGCTTCCCTACTATTTACATACATTCATAGGATGTGACTCAAAACACCTGTTTATCAACAAGCATTTATAAAATTCAGGCTATGAATGGATGGAATGCCATGATGTATGTTCAATAAAGTGTGTCCCTTAGTCAGACAAATAACATACATAAGACAGGAAGTAAGTTTCCCCTCACACCCAGTTTACAAAACATAATCAGAAGTGCTCAAAACAACAACAAACACTAAACAACATGTGGCCTCCGCACTACCACCATTTCACCTGCACACTCACCCATCCTGATATACACAAACCCAAACATGTGCTGATGTGTCATTGTTGGCAAGTTACAGTACATAACGCTTAAATTGTGATGAACCTATTCAAACCTCTCTGCTTTCTGACCACTGAGAGTAACAGCAAGACTAGTATGTTTTTGCTGAGTTTGATTTCGCCTGCCATGCTAGCACCAGGCACAAGCTGGAGTTATGAGGCATATTTTGCATCAGTGGATGAAAAACAAAATGGAAAAAGAAAAACAGAGAGATGACACACTCAGCTCTCTGGCCAAAGGTTCCATATGTTGATAAAAGTCAAACAGAAATCGGTCTTGTCTAGTTCCACTGCTGGTGCATGCTAACCTTATCACCTAACCCTCACATAACAGCAGCCAAGAACACAGACTGCATTATATGTGACTGATTACAATACCACCCTTCATACACACACATAACCACCCATCATAACATCCCCACTAACTGCTCTGAAATTGTGACAGGAGTTTTGGTCCAGGTTTTACAGTATAGACTGTCACAAGGCCTGGCCGTCCCCAACCACCTGGGTCAGACCTGAGATACAAGCTCTGTGGTCGACTAAAGGCCTAAGAGGAGGGTTATAAATACGGCTAAAGCCAATACGATCTGACACTAACCATATACAAACACCTTATTATAAAACATTTTGCTGTAAAACCAAAATGAGTTTAAAAAAAAAAAAAAAGATCAACACTGATTGTAGGCATACATATAAACAAGAACAATCAACACTGTGCACATTTGAGTTTTTTGTTGCATTTAAGTTTTTGCAGTTGTATTGTCATTCCGCTCCTTGTACGTAAAATTAGTATTGTTTATAAAACTGTCCCCATAGCTTATTCGGATAGGCAGATCCATAGTAGCAGTGTGTGGTAATTCCAGTCCCTTATTTATGGAAATCCATACAGACTGTAGCACCAAGGTGACAATACATGCTGCCAAGGTTTACCTTTAAACACTGTAAATGTACGGGCAAAGGAACTATGTTTGTGTCTACTGTGTTCAGAGACAGGCAGGTTCATTACCGATAATTCATCCTCTGTCATCAGTCTCCTCTCTAATTTAGGTTCACGTCAGATTGTGTGGACACCATCTCAAAAACATAAGCCCCTTTACACACACACAAACACACCCCCTTTCATCTGTGTGGTTTTGCCCGTAGCTGACAGTGACAGGAGGGCGCGTCAGGCGGCAGTGCGGACTGTCCTACTGCTCCGGGGGAGGCGGTGGACCTTGATGTGCTTAGACAGGTGGTCGCTGCGGGCAAACTTCTTCTCACACACGGGACACTGGTACGGCTTCACCCCAGAGTGGGAGCGCCGGTGACGGGACAGCTCATCCGAGCGGGAGAACCTGGAACACAGGGAACAGGATGGGAACGTCAGAGGCATGCCTCCGAAACTCCTGCTATTGTGGAGGCAGCAAAGGGACTGCAAACTCCTGCTAAATGTCATTTATCTCACTTTAGCTGAGCTCCTGTCCCATTCTAGTTAATAATAATTAACATAAACCACCAAATGAGGAGAGTTACTTGTGCGGAATAATACCAAGCCCCAAGTCTCGAGCTACTGGTGCAGGTGTAACAGATTGCATAGGTTCTGACAGGCCTCAGGCTGATCGCAGTCATTCCCAGCACACATATTCCCTAACCGTGCAGGACAGCCGCTCCTCATCCGTGTGGAAGCAGAACTTACTCTTCAGCTGTTTACAGTTCATTTCTAAAACGACTGATAAGGTGTTCCATGCAGACAGCCTCCGGCTACAAACACAGTATATGTGATAAGGCACAGTGCATTTGAAAGCATAGTGCAGGGTTACTGTTGTGCAAGCTCTTATATAAGCGTAATGCAAAGCCGAGGAAGAGAATCGTGTCGAAGCTCAGAGAGGTGAAAACATAAAGCCTCGTAACTAGCGGGGCATCACATGTCACTGACGGTGCCATATGTGTCCCTGCACAGATGTCACGGGTAGATTTCATTCCACCGTATCATTCAAAACTCAGCACAATGCTAAAATGTGCTCATTCAAGATCAAGCATATTCATTACTGCATCAAACCATTATTCGTCCTTTCTTTAGGGGCAATTTTCACATATTTATATACAGAATATCAATGATCTACATTTTAACCCGATCGGGCCTGGCTGAGCATATCTAAGGAGAAACATTTCCTGAAATGCTTTGCTCACAAAAGCCCATGGCCAAACCAGCCCAGCACAGGTGCGCTCTAATGCTGGAACCCAGGATCTATTCTCAGGTGTGCCATGTACCGTAGCTTCTGAGGAGGCAGATAGTATTGTTTTCATTGGGAAGGTGGTGCAGCAGAGGCAGGCCTCCTGCCTGCTACCCCTAACCCTAACAAAATGGTAGAATATAAGTGAAAACAACTGTTACATATAACATACAGTGTGGAGTGATAACAGCCTTGAACTATGGCCAGACTTGTTTTTCCCTCTGTTATCATTTGCTGTTACTAAGCTGTTAAGGCTCTACTGGGAGCAAGCTGGTTTTTTACAGTATGGCTTAGTCGTTTTCAACAGGAAATTGTTTCTAGCAAATTCTTTCCTCAAAAGTGCAGCAGGATTTTGTACTTTAGAGCTTCTGTGTGTTCTAGTGCAGTCTGGATGCAAAGAGGCCCTCAAGCTGTGATGGAAATGTGCGTGTGTGTGTGTGTGTGTGTGTGTGTGTGTGTGTGCAAGCGCATATGGGCGTACATGAGAGAGTGAGAGAGAGGCCACATGTGTGTGTTTTTAACGCTAATGTGCATTGATATCCCCAGTGGAGGTTCAGACGCCCTGCTGGAGGGAACCTTAGAATATACCATATGCTAATTACCAAGACACACACTCATATTTAATACTGTAATATGGAGGAGTAGATGTGCGTATACTATGGCAGTTGTAGTGCATGGCTCTCTCTGGCTCTGTCTGTTTATAGAGCATGGAGCCTGCATCATGGGAGAGGCAGGGTGGTACAGGACACAGGAGAATGGAAGAGACTCTGTCTCCTTCCCATCTGTCCGCACATATACACAGGTTCAAAAAGACGGTTCATATTTTCTATGTCTGTGAGAGAAGTGCATGACACAAGGTGTGTGTGTGTGTGTGCGTGTGCGTGTGTGTATGCACAGAAGTAGGAAGCGTTCCACTCTCACAGTCATGGTAACTATTCAACACACAGTCTTTGTCCTCCTACACCACAGGCCAGTTTTTAACCTGAAACAGACCCCCCCCTCCTCTCTTTGTATCTCCCCTCTCTCATTCTCTCCCTTTCTCTCTCTCTCTCTCTCTCTCTCTCTCTCACACACACACACACATACAAACTTAGTTTTGTTCTCTCTAATCTAAATCCTGTCTTTTGTCTTTGGACAGAACCCCTTTTGTTGCTAATGATTCATGGCCTGAAAAACAACTAGTTTCCTGCTACACATACACATGTGCACAGACACATAGTCTCTCTCTCGCTCACACACACACACACACACAGTCACACACAGCTTTTCATCTGAGCCACCTCAGAGCTAATCAGCTTCATTATTTGCTATAATTATGCACCTTTATTTATGCATCATCATAATCTGTAAGATATAAATACAGTTGATAGAAAACAGGCTTGGTATGTTTGAAATGGTGTCTAATTAAGTTCTCATGGTTGTGTTTGTCAGCACTGGCTAGCTGTCAGATTATTACTGTAGCATAAATTGGTAGATAGATAGATAGATAGATAGATAGATAGATAAAAAGAGAGAGAGATTCAGAGACAAGAAAGAGAGTGCTGGGTTACTGGACTGCTGGAGTACTGTTGCTCCAGTTGCTCACATCTGTTCTTCAACAGAGATAACACAACACATTCGCCAAGAGGCAAAGGTTAATCTGCTTAACAAGATACTTGTAAACACACTGATACAAACACAAATGCCTTCATTAACATGTCATTTAACTTGAAACTTCAAAACGCCCGTTTCTTTCTTTCTCAATGACATTTTCTTTTTCTTCCAAGGCTCTCTACCACACACAGCCTCTGGGTTTGGGTGAAGAACTCTTCAGCTTGACATTAATACTATTTCAACAATACTGGCAGACCCTGAACACACCAACAGCAACAAAGACAACAGATCTATTGCTGTAAGACAAACACACACACACACACACACACACACACACACACACACACACACACACACACACACACACACACACACACACACCCTAGCAGTCCACTCTGAGCACAAGTCAAACACACATGACCTCGATCCTCATGCTGTGTGTGCGTTTCACTTTTCACTGTGAGAAAAGACCAGTTCCTGTCATAGCGCACATCTCTTTAACTCACTTTCATGTTGTCTCACTTTATCTGTATTTTCTTTTTACTTTTATCTAAATAAAATCTATTGCTCATTTCTTCCGTATCTTCCAGCTGACTATGTATCTACTGCATGAACACTAGGGAACACTTTACCTGGATTCTTGAATAAATGGTACCTAAAATGCCATAATTATTTTATCCATAATAATAAATTTAACAAACAGTGCACATTTTACAGTGCTGCATCTTTACTGAACAAATGATTGACACAAAAAAATATTTAAAGCATAGATTTAATTTCTAGTTTATCTCCTCAACCAAACATACCACCCTTGAGTACAACTTCATAAAGTATACACTAATAAATATTTTTTGAATAACTTAAATATAGCTTATTAATAGACATTACCTTAAACCTTAAACTAGTAATAAGCAATTCAAGCACAGGTAAAAGGAGCAACTATGACCTGTCGATTGCTATACAGTGAACCACATTTGTGAACATGAAGGTATCATATATTGCTGTTTACTTACTTTGCTTAGCTTACTGTATATTTCCCATCATTCAGCATACCACCTGTCAGCTTCCTCAGACATTTGCTAATAAGGTGCCATTACTTCACCACTCACAGGATATCATATTAGTCAGAAATTATAATATAGGCCTATATAATATTTGAAATTCACATTCTACAGGTCAATAGGTCACCGTTGCACGTATGTGTTATTTATGCTCATTAATGAATCTAACATGTTTATGACCTAATTAATGAACTAATTTCAAAACATTCATAAACTCTTTTTAGGGTTATGTTTATTTCAAAGTGGTAGACATTCTTGTACAGTGTTTTTCTTAGGGCAGACTCCTGAATACAGAAGTATTCCTTAACTGGATCTGTAGAGATCTGTCACGTTTGGGGATACTGCAGCAAAAGTCCACTCAATAGGACATCCGTCCCCGTGCAGAGTAACACAGTGCTGAACACCTTCTGTCTGCATGTTAGTTTTGTAGTATTATAAGCTTCTTTTTTCTAAGGTCTGTAAACATTCTGATTGGGTAAAAGTGCACTATACTTCCAAATATTGGAAGAGAATCGTATTCTAAAGAGAAGGTAAACAAAATGTTGGCATCTTTCTTATATGGTAAGGCAGGTCAAGTCATACTTGAATTGACTGGAATACCTGACTCCAGTTCTTCTAAAGAGGCATTTCCCTCCCCATCAAGGACTTTATTTAAATAACATCTTCAATAAAGAAATATATTGTACATTAAAATGTTGGTGTATTGTTTTTTTAAATAACAATGTTTTTATTTATTATTGTGATTTTTAAAAAAGGTTCAATCACATTTTAGAATCCATTCATGCAGAAATCCATATAATTCAAAGTGATTCACTACTTTTTATTCTAACTGTATCCGTCCATCCCCATCCATCCATCTGTTCATCCTTCTTCCCTATTCCTTTAATCCCAATGTAATGAAGGAATATAATGCACTGCAATCTTGCTTCATCTATTTGTTTCTCCCAGTGTTTGTTTTCAAAGGGAAAAAGAGTCAAATAAATAGTATTCAGGTCCACTACAAGGCTGTGTAGTGCAGGGACCAAATGTGTTTCAATCACCATGAATAAATGTTCCTCGTTCTCATCATGGAAAAGTGTGACTGGCTTGAATGGCCTGAAATACATCTGGGGATTAGTGGAACTAAACACTACTCCTCACGCAACGGTACAGAAATATAACCCATCACTGTAATAGCCATGCACCAAACAAACAATTTCATAACAAATAGCTGCAAATGAAATAGATGATTGTGTACATGTCTGTGTGCCTGTTTGTGTATGTATGTCAGTCTCAGACCAGAGGAAGAAAGAAATGAAATTCAAAGAGATGTAATCTAGTGACCTGGAAGGGAATGTGAATCTTACATAGAAAATCTCTTACAAATTCAGCTTGACCCTGTACTGCCTCACACCCACTAACCTGGTCTGTCAGCCAAATAATTTCTAAAGAATTTGCAATACTATAAGGAACATCCACTGTCCATCATCTATGGGCCCTAGCCTGTCAACACAAACACATCCTCACCTCCATCCACAGCCAGGCCAGTTACAGGCAAACGGCTTCTCTCCAGTATGCCTCCTTAGGTGAGCTTTGAGATGGCTGCTCTTGGTGTACATCTTGGCACAGCCTGGGAAGTTGCACTTGTGCATTTTGATAAGATCCGCCACTGGGTTCTTCTGGAACTTCTGTGCTCCACCTGCCAGGAGTCCACCTTGGGTCCCACCCAAGCCAGCGCTATCCCCTCCACTAACAGCAGGCTTTGCTGCGATGGGTACAGGAGCTATGCGCACGAATTTGGACGAGCCATGGACATTAGGGACAAGTAAAGAGGAGGAGGGGGAAGAGGACAGAAACTGTGGGACCAGAGCAAAGGTCTGTCCCTGGATGTTCAACAGCAGTTGGCCAACTTTAATGTCTGTGGCTACGGCTGGAGCCTGAGTTGCTGTCGAAACAGTGGCAGATCCACTGAGTCCCTGATTCTCTTGTTTGATCTGAATGGGTTGGATTTGGAGAATTACAGGCAATCCAGCACTGGTCGTATTGCTGTCCTCAGTAGAAACAGGTCTGCTGTGAGCCTCCTTCTTTACCAGAACCTGTGCCTCTGTGCTTGGTTCTGGAACACCTGGAGTACTCTTTGTGCTTTTGGTCTTGTTGCCAATTCTGGAGTTGGATGGGAGAATGGCCACTGGCACAGTTTGGTCAGCATGCTGCTCAGACCCTGTGGTACTTCTCTCTGGCACTTTGGGTGATGCCTCTTCCATGACCTCCACTCCCATTCCAAACCCCATCTCCAGCTCCAACTCCAAACCCAACGGTGAATAATCTTCTCTAGGCTCGTGTTTGAGGGTTACTACCCCATTCATGTTCTCTTCCAAGAACTCTTCAATCTCCTCCAGAGTGGGCTGGAAAGGCTCAACGGGTGTTTCCTCCATGTTTGAAGAGGACCATATTGGAAAGTCAAAATTCTCCTCTTTCACATTGTCTCTTTGTGAGTCCCAAAGGATGCTCGTGAGAGGAGTTGGGCTTACAGCACAGACCCCAGCACTGCAACCACCTCCACCCCCCAGGGAAGTCTGGGATAGCAAGAAGTTGAGGATGCTGTCCTGGCTCTCAGCGCTGGACGTGCTCCCGTAACTGGAGCTCAGGACCTGGGAATCAGGTGAGGAACAGGAACACAGACTTGACGTGTCACTGACATCATCTTCTGAGAATGGTGAAGGCATCACCTGATAGTTCCCCGAGTCTGACACCATGTCCGACAGATGGTACACAAGAGGTGCGGCAGGATCTATGCCACCGTAAGACAAGAAGTTCTCTTCAATCGAGAGAAAGTGATCCACCATTCCCTGGATTTAGTCTGTTATCCAGATATGTACGAGTGACTCTTGTTTTTTATAAATGGCAGAATAAATTCTGTGTTATTTCCCAGGCTCTGATGATGGTATGGAATCCAAGTGAAGTGAAACCGCTTCACTCCCACAGCTAGAATGGAGCAGTATGCTTTTCACATACACTGGAAGCTCCCCCTATACGAGAGATTAAGAAAATTAGACACTTAATACAAATTTTCCTGCTTAAATATATACATTTTTGATAGTAAATATTATTCACACAAATATTACTTGTCTATCCTTAATGCCCCCAGACTATGTGGAGAAGAGACATAACATAATTCTGCCACTCAGTAACTCATGACTGAATACAGATTTATTATCTATCTCCCAATCCATTATCACCGTGGCTCGCTCGGGCTGTTCTCAGGTTCGCGATCTCCAAGTATGTCAAGTATGAAATTCTGCTTGTTTCCATTACAAGAACGCACGCGGTCTCCGTGACAGCGTTTCCTTAAAGAGCGCTCACAAGACGAGCGCGTTCCCCACTCTTATTTCAAATAGTCGACACGATTAAAAATAACCGACTTCAAACCACACGACCGAGTGTAATTTAGTTTATAGTTAACAAATCCAGTGTATCAGGTATCTCTTCAGCATTATACTGGAGTATAGGTTAGGCTGGGTTTGCTTTAACTTAAAACCTTCAGTTGCAGAGGAGGAGCGATTGCTTCCCAGCATCGGAGCGATTTTACGATGGATTCAGAGGCAGACTAAAGGACAAATCTAGCTCGTTGCTCGTTTCTTTGGATATTTGTACGACCAGACAAACGGTGCAAGAAATTGTTCAAATCATGTCAAACAATACTTCTGCGACTCGTACATAATTGATTTTAATTATAACGATAGGACACGAGTTATTTTAATCAACAAACTGCTGTACTCACACGCCCCTATACGACAACCAACGTATTTTCACCCTTCGTCTCCCAATGACCGCGAGTAACCTCTGCACGCCACTGAAAAACTGTCAAACATGATCAACATTAACGACCGCACGAGGCAGAAGAGAGCACAGTCCTTTTAATAGTGCATAAATCATTCGCGTGTGCTACTCAGATTACATTAAATGCAATACATTAACTTCAATCAGTGACAGCGGGTGTAAAGAAATAGCGATTACACATGCTGGTCAACAGTGCAATTATCCATTGGGCAGTTTTAGTAGATAACTGACTGTCATTTCCTTTGGTCTACTTTTAATACAGCGTCGTTTATTAGTACGTTATTACTCACTGCAGATACGAACGCAAGGTATAGGGAAATATTTTAAATCGTTCAAACCATACATTTCAATTAGAGTTCATTTTTAACAGCATGTGTCCTGACACCGCTTCTTTATGTGTTTGTGTTTATTTCTTTTATACCTTATTTAGTTACATATTCTGCCAATGAAAAACATCCTCTGCTGCCGCGTGGCGAGCCACGGGGTTTAATTTTTTTTATCGTTAGAAGCTCGATGAAATGGTACTCCACTCAGTTATCACTTATACGAATCGGTCGTGTTATTATATTCATAAGAATATTTACTTCGACGATACAAAGCCAACAAAGGTTTTAAATCCTCGACGCGAGATGCCAAAGTAAGCGCCGCCGTAAGATAACGTAACGTCCTCGTAACGTCAACATCTTTTCGTCCAAGGCGACGCGCATGCTGCAGCATATGAAAACAGAAACGACACGCACGCCCATGCTTTCTTGGAAGACATGCCAAGTAAAATGCAGAGAAGCGAAAAGAGCAAGTTTCGTTTGATCTTACCCCTTTTCCAGCAAGAATTAATATATCCAGTGAATTTATTCCAGTTTTGAATTACTCCTAAATATAATAACGTATAGTAAAACACGTCCGTAATGGATTACTTGCCCTTGAGACACTCAGTACGACGTTGCTACAGACTGGCCAGATACACTGCACGGTAGTTGTACTATATTAGGGTCACATGACTACACAGTGTGTTATGGAGCGAGAATGAGAGGCAGGCTGCGAAGGCTCGTCCCGAAAACGCATTGTCATTGGATAGCAGTTGCGAAGGGCTGGTCTCCATGGTTGTCGTCAGTAGAAAAACTGCATGTGTGGATATGTGTTGATACCTCAAGGGAGCTATAGTCCATTTACATCTCCAAAAAAGTAACTGTAAAAAGTCAGTGCATTTATTTCAGTCTAGGAAATATATATATATCACCAAAATGTTATCACCACAGTTACCCCACCTCGAACTTCCGATTTTGATCACTGATACTATGTGTTACTCCCCACTTTTAAAAAAGTACGAGCAGTTGTAATATGCGTTACATTGATATAAATTAATCCTATGCGCCAACAGAAATCGTATCGCCCACTGTATCTACAGGGTCAGCGTAACGGCTTGTCTTATCACTGTTCTCATCATAAACACTACGCTACATCACACAGGCACCAATATGGTGGATTAAATTTAGTAGATGAAGAGAATCTATGAAACGTTGTCTAACACACATAATTTATCAGAAGGTAAAGTAGCAGATAATACTGTCAGAATGATAGGCTACACAGAAGTCAATCATGGAGTAGTTCAGAGAGAAGTATTGTCGTCAGAACGTGAGTGAGGTAATAAAAGCAGGCGAAACTGCACAGGGATGCATAAACAAAGGCAATTGTGCACAGCCACTCTAACAGAGGCAAGTAACACTGAGCTGCGAACATAACGCATTTGAACACCACATTTGTTTTGTCATCCTCTGTGATATGAGAGCATCCCGTGTAAAGGTTATTCTGGGGAAATCGGGTAATTAAGAATATCCACATAATTGTCTCAGAGGGTGTTCTAATTTAGCCCTTTGGTTCCTCTCCACCCAGTGAAGGACACCAGAATACATACAAGCAAGCAGAGAGAGCAGACCAGCAGGCCCAGGCAGTGCACACATGGCAGTTCTCTGCTGGTTCTGGGTGAACGGTGTTTCTCCAGGAACTAGGACAATCAAATAATGTTAACCTGGATTACTGATGCTTTTGATTAATTTGTGAGCTGATCACACACAATTAATATGTAGAAATAGCCTGAACCATGTACAAGCACGGACGTGCATACATACAGACACACATGCGCACACATGCCAAGGAGCTGAAGCTTTCCGCTGACCTGCTGTAATGTGCTAATGCCTGCAACCCACATCTGTGCTGCGAGATGGGTCCTTCAGAGGGTCCCTGGTGGAGGAGGGCCTGCAGAGG
Organism: Tenebrosternarchus preto; assembly: GCA_025802075.1. NCBI lineage: Eukaryota > Metazoa > Chordata > Actinopteri > Gymnotiformes > Apteronotidae > Tenebrosternarchus > Tenebrosternarchus preto. Next base: position 9,364,678 of record JAOYMR010000017.1, read on the forward strand.
CAGACACAGAGAGCCCATTACGCCATTATCTCCAACACAGCAGCAGACACAGAGAGCCTGTTAGTCCAACACAGCAGCAGACACAGACAGCCTGTTAGTCCAACACAGCAGCAGCAGATCATCTGTCTCAGCGATTAAACTCTTGCCTTTGCCCTACTTACTCAGAGACATACACTAAAGATAATGCTTTTAATCAGAGTGAAGTAACCATGATAGAGGATGACAACAAAACTAACTGCTTCAGCGAATAAAAAGTGGGAATGGCACAAATCATTAAGAAAACAAGCTGGAATCCTTGTGGAAGATATTCCAAATCTTTTGTTCACGATAGTTGATCTGTCTTTGACATCACAAATATATTTCAGTGCATTTTGTCTGGATACAGCAAAAGTACTCAATCAGCACCAGTTGTCAGAGGTGCTACCCTTCCACCTGAGGTGAGCGATGCTAGGGCTGATCATCCCTTTGTTACTAAGCAACTCATCAGTTACTGTATGGCTGTACTACTGAATCCAGCGGACATGTAGAAAAGAAACTCGGAGCGTTAGTGGAGGCATGAGCGATCGTTCCTCTGCACAGTTATGTACATAAGTTAACTAAATAATCACACACGAAAAACATTAACACCTCAGCTGCATGATTCATGAGATACATTAACACGTGAAAATAAACATGTCTGATTATATGCTGTAAACAAGGCCATGTTATTGCAACCCACACAATCTCTCAGATAAACCATCAATTAACACAAGTCTCCTGTGGGATGTTTTGCTGTCTAAGTAAGAACTACTTACAGGGAGCTTCCCAGAATCACCACTATTCCTGGATACTCCATCATCTTCATTCCTGCTATTTTAGATTATTTTTAGATATTTGCAGGAGATTATAACAATAATCCACCTACAAGGCTAGAGTGTGTATGAAATGACTGAAATATGGACAGACAAGAAATTCTAGCAGGGAATGAACTGTTTGCATTGTAAACGGATTACACTACATCTGAAGGTATGATTGGTTCTTAGCTGGGAGCTGGGATCAGGGATCTGAGATCTGGGAGCTGGGATCAGGGATCTGAGATCTGGGAGCTGGGAGCTAGGCATGTTCAGCACAGTATATGAGAGTTCTGTAAATCCACTACTGTGGCTCACCTGTTGGCACCTGCTTGGGTTACAGGCAGTTGCATTTACATGACAATTTACTGTCTTACATTAACGTGAGGTACTTTGATGATATCACAGATATCAATGGTATCAAAAACAAGATTAAAACCTAACAAGAGTAAAAACGTGTCTCTTGTTAAGTTTTGATTTGTTAAATGCAAACAGCTGATACAGTCAGTTCTAATGTAATCTAAGAGATAAAGCAAGTCCTCTGGGGGTTTACGTAGAAATGTGAGCACTCAAGTAGGAAGTGGGTGAACCTGGAGAACTCGTGGAAAAAAAGCAACTATTCTGTGCTGAGTTCCACATTCAAATAAAAGTTTTAGCTGAACATCTTACAGATACAAAAATGGTCAGACATCTGTTAACTTTGACCTTGCACTTTAAGTTTTGAAATGGTGGCTTTGTAAATCAGTGTTGCTGCAACTTTATCCAAATCAGCGCCAAGTGCTTTCATTTCTAGCAGTGGAGCAATCGGCAGTCACTCCTCATCACATGGGAGGCTGGGAGTGACCCCAGCACTTTGTGTGTGTGTGTGTGTGTGTGTGTGTGTGTGTGTGTGTGTGTGTATGTGAACATGCATAAACATGAACAGATACACATGCATTGCATGTGGAGATAAGCCCAATTAAAATACATTGTAGCTACAACTCACAGTAAAATTGTCAGAGGTTATTAGTAAAATATATGTGCATGTAGCTTGGGCCTTTCTAAAATAGATGTCTGCATGACTTCATGAGTTAGCATTCAATTATGCAAAGGAAAGTGCATCAGTATGTGTGTGAGAGAGAAACAGAGAGAAAGTGCGTAGGTATAATGCATGATTATAGTCCTACAATTGCACTGTACCAACACCCACATTCCAGCACACATGTCAGTCTGTCATCAGTTATATGGTCCAGCACTCAAGTTGCTATTTATGACTGTGCGTGACCATCATCTATAGACATCACCTGCACTGCTGGCTGAGAGAGCAGAATGAGGAAATTACAGTTTCCCAAGGCCAGAGTGGGCATTAACGAATAATAGAATGAAGATAGTTGTGACATTTAAATGCATGCAATGAGAAAATTATTACTTGGCACATAGAAAATGAAAAGAACGCTATTAAATCATCAGGAGGCAAGAGAAATACAACAAGAAATAAGACAGAACCGAGTGAGGAGATATGGAATTAACAGAACGATGGATCAAACACTGTCAGAAACACAGTACATTTAAATTTTTATGTTATAATGCAGTGCCACCTGTTGTTCAAATACAGAACATACTGCAGAATGTTTCCAGGGTAACAGAACACAAACTTTGAACTTCCCAGCAAATAGTAGTAGTAGTGGTGGTTTGTAGTTTGTAGTTTGTAGTAATTTCTATAAAGTCGTTCTTTCGGTCATATCGGTGAGGCTACAGAGCTTTGAGGTATGTTCTTGCAGTACGCTATTGGTAATCGTCCTTGTAATTGCATTCATTTTGAAACCTCAAATTAACAGTATTCTTAAATGATTTGATTAAACCAACACCTCTTGCTTTTAGGTCATTCGGCTAATTTAAGTAGTTTTAAGTAGTTGCAGGAACGTGAATTTGAATCATTAAATAATTTTAGATAAATGCATTGATTAAAATAATTATCCGCATTCGAATAATTCATAGACCATTTGGGTTTTATTCGGATGGAAATTGCATAAAGCGTTTTCTTTGTGTAATGTGCCTCCTCCTGATCCAGTTTATAATTTGGTTTGTTTTGCAGATAATTGCACATTCCGTCCCCCTACTTCTTGCTCTTGTTTGCACGATGCTATTATCAGTGCCTGCAGTGAAGAGTAAGCACACCCAGCTTATTCCGTCCTGCGCCTGTCCAGTACTGTAAAAAACAACCAATAAAGTGAAAAATAGCTATTATCAATATAATAGGCTGCTAAGTAGAACTGTACCCAATTGTTAACAAAATGTTAACAAAAACTGTTAACACATTTCTGAAAACATCGCTTAGACTAGCATTTCTGAAGACGACGCTTCGTTTTGAAGCCGTACACTGACATTTTTTGATCACTACGGGTTTGTGAATCTTTATTATGTGACGTGTGACTGGTGCCGACAGAATAACTTGAATACAACGAAACAATAGCATACTTTCGGCGTAACATAGGCCTATTTCCAGCATTTGGTAATCTATTTGATTAAGATATTTAAAGTCCTTTCGTTATACATTTGTAATTTAGTCTTCAGTGATGAGTATTTGTGTTTGCATGTGTATTTTTGCACTTTGTGCATCTGTTTTGTGTGTGTGTCTGTGTAGAAGCTGGCTTCTGTTTTGTGTGTGTATTTGTGTAGAAGGTGGATCTAATGGGGTCAGGACACAACGGAACCCTTTCGTGATCCCTGAAGACAACATGTTCCTCATCAGAAACACAGAGAAAGCTAAGAAAAAAGTAGTAAGTGGTTCTACAGGTAGATAGTCAGTTTCGTGGATAAATTGTGAAGATGTAATATAACAAAGTAAAGTCCTGTTTACTCAAGCTTGGCATGTAAAGAGGGTGTATGGACTTGCCCTGTCATATATGCTTAGCTGCTTAAAAAACTCCCTTGTCCACAACTTATTTTTTACTGTATTTTACATCATATTAATAACAAAACCTAGAGCCAAATTATTCTTGCAATACGTGTTATTGTAGCTCAGTGAATGATTTAATCAGTGATGTAATTACCTGCAGCTGTGCTTGTTGTGTTTAATATAAACTGGGTGCATTCAAAAGTTAATTACATGCAAAATATTATTAGAGAAAAGAATCATTTATAAATGTTACACTTAGGTCACTCTTGATTGATTATAAATGTTACACTTAGGTCACTCTTGATTGATTATAAATGT
>JAOYMR010000017.1:9368803-9383193 GCA_025802075.1 Tenebrosternarchus preto
TCTTGATTGATTATAAATGTTACACTTAGGTCACTCTTGATTGATTATAAATGTTACACTTAGGTCACTCTTGATTGCGTATAACGTTTTTTTTTTTATCTATTAATAATGTATGATTGTGCCTTAATTTGCTTGTAACAAAATCCTCTAACAAAATCCATAACATCTGAGTTGGGCCACACACACAACATTTTGATGACCCTTGCGTATGTAGGAATACCAGAGAGAACTGCATCTGCCAGTCCATGAGAAGAAGACCTACACAGGCAGAATGAGGGCTAAGCAGTCAGAACTGAGGAAGACTCTGAGAGAGGATCTGGACGAAGAGGAAGAACACTCCCCAAACCGCACACACACCACTGTCCAGCTCCTCCAGAGCACACCGGCATGCAAGGTGATCATGATGAAAGGTGAGTTACGAATGTGTGGGAAAGGCACAGAAGCACATCAGAGAAAACTCTTTTCTAAAACCCTCGAAGCCAGAACATTTCATTTAGATATGACCTTGCTTACACCTGTGCCAATTAGGTCTGCTTCGTTGCCCATTAAGATGTCATTTCTTCACACCGAGAGACTGTTATTCTTTCGTAGATCACAACATCGAAAAAGAGACCACGCGTGAGTTCATTCACAGGAAGCGAGAGATGTTCTATCTGGAGGTGAGATGATGTTTCATGTTTGGCATTTGTGGCCCACTAAGGCTACCATAGTTGCTTAGCTCATTTTCCTATATTCAGCATATTTTCTTATATTTCTGTCATGTGCTTAAATGCTTCCATAACCCTTACCTCTATACCGACTCACTCGACCCTACACACACCTCCTCCCTCCCTCCCTCCCGCTCTCTCTCTCTCTCTCTCTCTCTCTCTCTCTCTTTCTCTCTCTCTCTCTCTCAGCATGCTCTAGCAGTAAAGAGAGGAGAGATCCAGCAGCTTGAGGATGTGGCAAATCGTGAAGAGAAGAAGTTGATGAAAGCTGAAAAGCTCCTAGAGGAAGATACCATCTTGTTTGATGCATTTCTCAAAGAAAATGACAAGAACTCAGTGGAGGCCATAAAAATGTAACAACCAGATGGCTGCTTGGAATTGTGCAAACACACGTATACACTGCCTGTCAAATGTTTGGGGACATCATTGTCTTATTTTGAAATAGTTTTATTTTTACTGTTTCAGTTAAATACTTGCAAAGATTATGAAACAGCTAATTACTATTATTTGGGCTCTGTGGTGCAACACACAGCTTGATGTTCATCATGTTTTCTGTTTCCTTTTTTTTAACTGTTGTTAAAATGAACCACAAAGTATCTGTCTCAAAAAAGTCCTGATATTTAGGGTTGCTAATTTGTGCCTATATCACCCAATATTCAGTCATACGATGCTGTATAATGCAGAGGGAACTTCGTTATTCTTAAGTTTTGCTTTTAAAAAGAAAACTGGAGGATCTCAACAGCGAAACTGACAATCAAAACATTCATTTTGAAAAGCTAGATGAAGTACTAACCTCTGTGCTGACACTGTTACTGCTATGAGATAGAAAAGGGACATTTAACTGAAAGGTGCATGACTGTGGTTACAATGTGTATTTTACTGTGTGTGTGTTTGTGTGTGTGTATGAACATAGTGCTGAGCAGGAGACCAAAGCCAAGATGGAGAAAGCTGCTGAGATCAAGAGGATCACTGCTAAAATGGTGGCCATTAAAAGGTACATACATCACTGTCAGTCATTCACTTAAACCAAGCTGCTCGGAGGTTTAACATATGGAATTAAGTGAATACCTCAGATAAATCTGAAATATATTATAAAAATATAGAAATTGCACATTTTAGCCATTTTGTAACATTGTTTTGACTTGTTAAAGGACTACTTTAAAACATTGCTTATAAGTAAAAACTGGAAGCTAGCATTATACAAATGAGAACATGTAATTAGTACCATTAGCATTGTAGGGAATGAGTGTTTCACAATCTCAACATGCATTCACTGATTCATTCGTTCATTCTTCCCTTTTTCACTCAGTGACATCTCTAAGTATGAGGAAACACTCCAAGAGTACAAACGCTATAAGGACTTTCTGTTCAAGCTTTCCCCCCCGGAGTGGCAGGACATTCAGAGAGAGAAGAAGTCCTCTAAGCCAACCTCCGCCATCAGAAAGAGAGAGAGTGAAGGAAAGAGCAGAGAGAAAGAGAGTGGGAAAAAGACCCCTCTGCCTGACAAACGTATGTAGTCACCATAGAAAATCAGTCAGACAAGGGCGGCACAGTGACACTTCACATATTGATCACTGAAAGCTTTATGACATTAGGAATTAAAGTGTAAAGGTTTAATGTGTTTGAAATTATTTAGTTTTAGATTAGGTGAATGTTTTGAATAAAGGAACCTAACAAAACTCACCAGGAACCTCTGAGATTAGGGATTTATGAAGAACAATACTATGATAATGACTGGAATAATGATATGCTGGGCAGTCCCACGCATATAATTATTATTATTATATGCATACTAAAATACAATGGCTGATATCAAGATGTACCTGCTTTATCATGACTTTGTTTTCTAGTGCTTTATGGATCTAGTGCTTTATCTCATTATTAGGAACAGTTGTGATCTTCACACTGCAAAAGTTTTTCAGTGTGATAGTGAGTGCTTTTTTGTGTCTGGGGATACAGTGTTGAGCTTTGAGAGATGTTACAACATCGAATAGCCACACCACACTTGAGCTGCTCTCTTCCTGCACCTGACTCTCATTCTCACACGTAGGCAGAGAGAAACAGAGCTCTGCTGGTTCTCGAGAGTTGCCCCCTCTTCGTGAGGCCAGGGCTCCATCCAGACACAGTGTGAAGTCAACTTCTCAGAATGGAAAAACGTGTGTATGGCACACACTCATAGAAACTCGTGCTCATTTCCCTGTGATGCACTGTATATGCATTTCACTGAGGACTCTTGGTTGTTGTTTCTTTGGTCATGTGTAGGAGTTCTCCATCTGAAACAGACAGCTCCGAGTTTGAGGTCAGTTGGAATCAAATCCTAATCTATTTTAGGCACATGCTGAAAGGAAAATTCACTTTTTTTTTCAATTTAACATTGACAATGAAACTTAAATTACCATTTTGTTGCAATGGTGGGAAAAAAGGTTATGTCACTGTACAGTTGACTGAGAACAGTCCCAGAAGTAGGAAAACATTAGCAAAACATTTACACATGTTTTACTTTGCACCAATACATTTAGCTATTAAAACTGCCATTACATTGTGTTCTTCTGATCTTACATGCTGGTTTGTCATGTTTGTTACTACAACTGCGCCCCCTGCAGGAGGAGCCGGAATTGTACTTCACTGAGCCCCAGCAGCTGCTGGACCTGCTGAGTGAGCTGGAAGAGCAGAACCTGTCTCTGATTCAGAACTCACAGGACACCGAGGAGGGCCTGGAGGAGTTCAGACAGACCATGGAACAAACTCACAAGAACATGTAAACTCTCAAAGAACACGTGGAATACAGAATGGGTGGATCATTTATATTTATAATGATCTGTGGTTGCTTGTTGTAGTTTCCTTGCACTGCACAATAGTGTTTTCCGTTCTCCCAACACACCGAATGCGTTAGCTAATGAACAAAGCCTGATGGGAGTTTAAAATGGCTGTGATGTTTCAGACAGAATATTGAACCCTGTACCACAGGAACACTGAGAGGAACCCTTCTCTTAGGGGAACTTCAGGATTCTGTGTAAAATCATGTGCACATGTAGGGAACGCGAGGCAAACCAGCTCAAGCAGCAGATTGATGTTATGATGGAGACCGTTCAGAGAGAGAAAGAGAAGACTGCAGAACTAGAGCTCAAAGCTAGACTGTTCAACTTTGGACAGTATAAAGCAGAAGAGGTAAGTCTGTGTTGTTGTTAAATACGCTCACACCTTTGCTTTAAAAATGTTCAGTAAAAAACATTCATTGCTCATAAAAACAAGTGAGTACTTTATAAGACCCTTTGTTGGTTTCTCAGGGAAGAAACTTTGTGTTTACATATACTTTATCACTTCAGAGTGAAAATAACCACTTCACCATGTACTTAGCTCCTGTACAGATGGACCTTCTCTCTAGCTGTCATTTTCACATTTTGTTTTCTCTGTAGCTTTTTTTTAAACATGGGACTTTACGTTTACATTTGTATCTGTATTAAAGTGACTTTTTGAATAGTAAAAAAAAAAAAAACAAGAAGCCACTTATGTACAAATAAGTGGTTTCAAGAAGTTCTAAGTGTTCTTGGCAAGCAGCCAAGGTTCATGGAGGAAGTCTAAACTGCTTTTCCTTCAAGCATCCTCTACTCCTTTGCTGCCCTTACTCTCCATCATACGCCATGTGCTTCGCCTGTGTCAGGGCAGCACTCTGAGCGCACTGGGCCGCAAGGTGGAGGAGGTGTACCAGAGCTGTGTGGGGGAAAGTGAAGCCAACCTGAACACGCTGCAGATGCTGACGGCCATCGAGGGCAAGCTGGGAGAGCTGCTGGAGAACGTGGAGATGATTCCTGCCGAGCGGCTCGCCGTGGCAGAGAGAGCCAAGGAGAAGGAGCGGAGAATCAGGTCTGATCAGTGACCGTCTGTGGTACCTCCCCACCACTGGGAACTCTCTGCTGTCACCCAGAAAACATATTAGGAGTATGTTTAAATATTGCTTAGGAGTCTGTGTATCATTTGCTCCCATTGTGTGTTCATTCAGACTACGAGATGAGAAGATCAATCTGCAGAAGCAGCACCAAGAAGAGAGAATGAAGAAAGCCATGGAAAGAGCTCAGGCCGAGATCAAGAGAACGGTTAGTTGAATGGGAAATGCTATAGTTTTTAATATATATATATAAAAACACATTTTTTAAAATAAATGTTATAGTTTTAGTAATAAATGTTATGGATTTTTAAATATGTCATTGTTTTAAAAATATCCCTCTGCAGTCTGGTAGGAAGCTGATGGAACGCTCACACCCACCTGTTCGTAAACTCAAGAACAACCAGCTCAGTGACATCGCAGACAAGGCAAAGGAGGAGCATCTATACTTCTTCACCTAAAGCACCTGGGTCTTGTTGACAACACCCATAACAACACGATTACACATGCATACTTGCATTAGTACACACTTACACATGTGTACTCACATTAGTTTGACAAAAAATTTCAACCCATAATCCCTGCCAACCTGTCATCTTAAACTAGTGCGTATGGTTTCTGGAACTCACTGCAAGACCATGAACGGCTATGGCTGTTAACCAGACATGAAAGCCAATAGCACACAGTTTGAAATAACTGATCTGAAAGGTGCATGGTCCATGTAGCCAGTGCTGGTGTATTTTCTCAGGCCCTGAACAAAACTTGGCATGGGGCCCCAGATATCTAAACAATTAATCTTCATCATGTACCTCAGTAAAGGGAAACTGGCATGCACACCCATAATTCCCCTGTAAATGAGCTGCCGTTAATAATCCTGATAACCCTGCTCTTAGTCATTTATTTACTTAAATGTCATTTTTAAATCTTCAAGTGCGTATAACGTATTAGGTGTCTACAGAAAAGTGTTTTACCGAAACATAAATGCCATTTTTACGTTAAATCATTACGTGTACAACAGCTACATAAGTGCGCTGAAACTTTGTGGATATTAGAAAAGCTACCTGCCTCCTCTCCTCTCACATTCATTCTTTCTTTCCTTCAGCCTCTGTAAGGCAAGACGAACATACCAGCTGAGTTCATACTGTCAAAATAACCATGGAGATCCACCTTGGCCTTGATTTCATTTTTGCCAAGAATAGTAACATAGCAACAGTAAGGACAAGTGTTCTAGCATTTGCACAAGATAATTGTATACAGGTTTAGATACTTTAAGCATTTATTCTAATATTTACTTTTGGTTTCTTTTTAACTTTTGGACAAACTTTAGTACAAAAACACTAACCAAATCTATTTTTGCATTACATTTAGATCATTTAGCACACAAGCTACAAAAGATCTTTGTCATCTTCTCACAGAATATATCCTAGGCAGTACAGTAGGTTAGTCAAACTGAACCAAAGAACTACAATACTGCTAGAAACAAGAGTCAAAGCTGACAGAAAGGTAAAATGAAAAAGTACAATATCAACCAATTAGTGCAAGAAACTTTCAATCAGTAGTGCAATATTCCCGTAAGGGCAGGATTAGTGCTTATTTAAATACATCACAGATGAGTTTTCAGTCTGAGTTTGTAGACAGCCAGTAGGACTCACCAGCTGGGACTTAATACACCATCTTGCATCAACCATTCCTAAGAGTAGTAGAAAATAATGTGTAATATGTAACAATGTTTGCTTGGATTATTCCTTTATCTTGTAATGTCATACCATGCATGTTTAACCACAGAAACAACTTGTATTTCTTCATTTGAGAACTGAATTAGAATAGCTAGTTTGGTTTTTAAGTGTAAACGCAATGTAGCAAACTCCTAGGAACGACTGATGAAATTCCATATATGAGGACAGCTAGTCAATTTTTTTTACACTCAAACCAAGAATAAAGACTTGCATGTAAACAATTGATCTTGTTTCAGTCATTCAGATTTCCATGTCGTAATTTACAAATGTACACATTTTATAAAAAAGTATTTAATTTCATACATAAACATAGAACACGAGCATTCGTATCTTTATCATACCACACAAAAGCCATAAAAAATATAAACTTAAAATTATAAACAGAAAAGATGCAAGAAAGCACTTTTCCCATATGTTGTGGACGATGTGTTGTCAACAGAGAGAAAATTCAGAATCCCAAGACTGAGAAATGTCCCTGTAAAACAACTACTAGAAGTAGCTTTGCTGCACAAACAATGGTAAATCGAAGAATTTTCATATTTAATTGTGCCGTTTCACACACCAAAGTAACCACACCAGACCCCAATGTTACATAGCTGCAAGGTAAGAGGCATTATAAGCAGTTTTAAGAAGACGTTTAATTCCTAATTCATGTACTAGGTATTGCAGTTTTGTTAACATTACCAAGTCTCATGAAACACAGCAAGAAAAGATGTAGCCTATTAAGTACTGCATAACAAAGACTGTTACAATAAACGCTTGTAACACCTTTGTAACAGCTTAACACCTATTAAAATGGACCCTAACAGTATTTCAGTAACAATGCGATAGTGGTACTCTATTGGGGGAAGTGGGGAAGGAAGAATTTCCCTGGCGATTGTTTAACATTTCACCAGTCCACTGCACCAGTACATGGCACCAGTCTGTGCCTAAATCACCCGAGCATATTTTCGAAAAATAGAAACGTTAAAGATACTTTGTTTCTGGTTGAGTGGTCAAAGATGAGGTGGGAATTAGGTTATGTTATATTAAATTATCAAACGTAATATAACCAGGCATTCCAAAACCAAATCTATGGCCTGCAAGGATCAGAAACGGCTTGTAAAAGCTGTCCAGTGTCCAGGTGTAGCCCTTCATTTCCAGTGGAGAAAGCCCTTGAACAGGGCAGCATCGCACCACAGAGAGCAGACACCTTCAGCGTAGACTCCTTCACGTCTCGAGGAGACAATCAGGCAGACGGAGCGAGAATGAAGCGAGTGCAGCCGCTGGCGCCTCCTGCTGGCACTGTGGTACAGGGTCACTCCAGGTCCTGCAGGTTGATGGTGCTGCCAGTAAACTGGGAGTTATCGGACCCGTTATCATCCTCCGTCATGGCTGAAGGCTCCTGATTAGAAACACATTCGCATTTCATTAGAAGAAAAAAAACAGCTTCAGTTAACCTGGGCAAAACATGTCCATGTGCTGTACAGAAATTACAGAGCTGTTGAAGAATTGAGTTCTTTACAAGAATCATTGCTTTGAAGAGACAGTAAAACAAACAAAAATACTCAAATACTGAGCTCAGATTTATAACGATGCCATAAGCAAACTAAAATACCTAAACAATATTATAAAATGGGTAGTAAAGTTGCTTAAATCCCCTCAAGGGGGATTTAAATCATGAACTGCAAGCCCTGCCCTTAATACTTGAGAGCTGGTCATAGAGCATCTGTAGCCACAAATCTAAACTTCAAGCTTCTGTTTGGCAGTTAATGAATGAAAGTGCAGAGGATTTACCTGCAGAATATTGACAGGCAGGTCGACTGTTAACTGGGAGTGGGAACTGGAGGTCTGGGAGCTGAGCTGGAAAGCCAAGTCTCCATCAGTAGCAGGGTCATCCTGAAACACACACACACGAATGAGAATACTATACTGACCCAGAACGTGTTGTCATTTAAAAACACTCCCATCTTCACTCACCTGCAGGAGCTGAATCTGTACGTACTGGGCTCCGGTAACTGGGTCTCGGATAGTGAGTCCCCCTGTAGTAGATGTAGTTCCTTCTCCAAAGCGGCTGCACTCTGGAGCCAAAGTCCCTTGTGTGCCAGGGCCCTTTGGCCCCTTGGTCTTCCTCTGGGTGGGTCCTGGAGCAACGGTACCGGCCGCTGGCCCTTTCTGCTTTCTCCGCTTGGCCAGCTGGATGGCTCTGTAGTCTGTGCGTGCAGAACCGCTGCTCTCCTCCAGGGACGAGAGGGAAAAAAAAGCAACAACGTTATTCATCAGCACTGATTCACCATCATATCACACACTCTGGGTGCATGACTTTCACCTAAAGATGGTCAAGTGCTGATGGGAATTTGAAGTTGTATATTCTGTTGTGTTTTAAACATACCATAAAAATTGAGTTCTGCATATCAAATGTTTATTGGCTTATTTAATGAACCATTTTCTATGTTAAAGTTCTTCGCGTGTCACTGAATCGTAATTCCTGCGACAGTTAGTAAGGTGAGTGACTAGTACACGTTTGTATCTTCCACACTCACCATAAAGAGACAAGGGGTGCCCGAGGGCAGCTCGGCCTCTTTCTGCCCAGCGTAGGAGGCACTGTGGCTGGGGAACACAAACTGGCTCATGCCCTTGCTGTTCTCTGGTGGGGTCAAGACTTCCACTCCGCTCAGCAAGGGCCCCACGGCCGCCTCGGCGGCCCCGATGTCTGCCTTTGGCCGGGGAGATAGCAGCTCCGGTCCAGCAGCTCCGGTCCCCAGGGCCGAGGAGGCGAGGGAGGAGGAGAGAGGGTTGAGAGAGGGGGCCAGAGAGGAGGCCGAAGACTCCACGGTCAGAGCGCTAGAGGAGCTGAGGGCCTGGAGCTGCTCTGGTGCCGGTGCGCTCTGGATTGCCAGAGAGGTGAGCGCACCCAGCGCTTCGGGGTTCACCGTCTGCACGTCGTCCAAATGCAGCGCAGCCTGCTGCAGAACTCCACCCCCTCCTCCGGTGCCCAGGCCAGCGTCCAGCACGTGTGCAGCCATGTCCGCCCCTGCCGCCAAGATGAGGGGATCCACGCCTTTGGCCCCTCCCAGGGGCGGGCCCACCGATGCCGGGTCTATAGTGAGAATGCCGCTGCTGACGAGAGACATGTCCATGGTGAAGGGGGTGGAGCCTGAGTGGGCAGCTGGGCCGGCGGGAGCTGGCGGGGCCCCCTGGGGCACGCTGGCGAACAGGGAGGAGAGGTCCAGGCTGCTGAGTTCAGCCCCCACAGAGGCAGGTGTGGTGGCACTCTGAGCAGCACTAGTGAGCTCACAGCTGGGGGTCAGAGTGGCCGTGCTCTCCAACTGACTCAACACGTCTGGAGAAGGAACGATACAGGGGTGTGAACATTCATGACACTGCTGTGCAGGCTACTTCTGTGAAGCACACTAGCTGGAAAATGTCCAGCTCAAACTCATTTATGGTCCCAAGTGTTTATTGTATCTGGGTGTGTGTGTGTGGTGTGTGTGTACCTGGGCTGACGTTGTGGTGTTTCAGCATATGACTCTTCAGACTGCTGCGAGATGAGAAATGCTTGGTGCAGCCTGCCACAGGACACCTGCTCCTCATACACACTGCATCCTGACGGTGTTTCTTGGAGTGGATGTAGAGACTACTACGTGCTGAGAACTTAGCATTACAGCCTGCAGACAGGAATACATACAAACACACAGGAATGACTCGATACTCACTTTCCCTTTACACTCCACTATTTGGTAAATAAGACAAAGCAGCATCAACACTGCTGTGTACACCAGCACAAACCGGCTGTGACGTGTGTAAGTGAAGCAGAATGCTGACCTGCTATCGGGCACTCGAAGGGTTTGGTGCCCAGGTGGGTGATGCTGTGGCCCTTCAGGTGCTCGGCCCGCGTGAAGGACTTCCCACAGCCCTCCTCCGGACACGTGAACCGCCGGTCGTCATCGTGCTTCCTGCGGTCGGGACAGTTGCAGAGAGACAGGTGTGGAAAAGGAGAACTTATGAAACACGAGCCAGTAACAAACGAACGAACGCACGAACGAACGAACAAACGCCTACTAACCTTTTGTGTCGTAGGAGTTTCGACATGCTGGTAAAAGTCCATCCACAGGATTCAGAGTCGCACACAAATGGCCTCTCACCTGCAGGAAATGGAAACCAGAGCCCCAGAGCATTATGGGTCGGGGTCGGGTTCAGGTGTGTGTGTGTGGCGGCAGGGACTTGCATGCGGGCACCTGTGTGACTGCGCAGGTGGATTTTGAGGCGACAGGCTTTATCATAACGCTTGTCACAGCCTGGGTAGGTGCAGGTAAACTGGCCCGTCTCCCTAAAGTGGGTCCTGTTGTGGGAGAACAGGGCACTGAAGGTGATGAAGGCTTTCTCACATCCTGGGAAGCACAACACACACACAAAAGTCTCGTTAGTCTCGAACACCTGCTGGTGCAACCGTGAGCGTGAAAAACACGGCAAATGTTTCACCCTCACCTGGGAATTCGCACTTGTGCGGCCTCTCCGGTTCGAAATGTGCTCTCTGGTGGTTGGCGAGTCTCGTGGCACTGCGAAACCTCTCGCTGCAGATTTCGCACGCGAAGGCGTCCTCCTGATCGTGCGCCTTCAAGTGAGCTTTCAGGTTGTAGACGGTGGTGAAGCGCCGCCCGCAGTTCTCCCACTCACACCTGTAAGGACGGACTTTATCGTGAGACCGCAGATGCCGCTTCAGCTTGTACGACGTGGTGAAGGACCACCCACAGCCGTCCACCGTGCATTTGAAGGGCCGTTGATCTTCAGCGTGAAACACAAGGTGCATCTTGAGCTTCTGCCGGCTGTCGAAGGTGTTGCAGCAGCCTGGGTGTGGGCAGCGGTAGCTCACCAAGGCTCCCTTTCTGGCCAAACCTGTTGGGCAAACGAGGCTCATGGGCTGGAGCTCATCCTCACATACGACAGCTCTGCCTTTCGAGCCGGGCCCAGTGGTGTTCGCTTCCATAGCGCACATGGTTCCGTCCTCTTGTTTAACTGCCGGGCACGAATCCAGAGTGGAACCAAGCTCAGAGAGCGAGCATTCGTCAGCTAGGCTCAGCTCCGAGTCGCGAGTTGCCAGATCGGCTCTCGGTACGTCTTGTGCGCTTCCTGCAACATTGCTTATCTTCCCGATAGATTTGGTTCCACCATCATAGTTGAGAAGAACTATGTCTTCGTGGTCTTTCATACCCAAGTGTTCTTTCAAACTCACCATACCATCCTCTTTGTACGAATAGCCCTCTGGAGGTGCTGCTAGTGTCAAAACTCCATTTTCGATAGTCACGATAATGCTTTGGTTATTGATCATAATAGTTCCAGAGAAGGTCTCGTGCGCAGACGTCCCATCAGGAACACCGTCGCAGTTAGTAGCGAGGTTCACATAGTCCGTGATGTACTCTGTACTGTTATTGTCCTCCGTCATCTCGACAGTTTCAGGAGTATCTGTACTCTCTGGCATCAAAACAGTACTGTTTTTGGATTCACATTCGTTCAATTCGCGCGAGGCCTGTTCCACCGATACTAAATTATTGCATGTCATTATTACATCAGACAGCTTCCGATTAGCTTCGCGTGCGGTCTCAATATTGTCTTCCGATAACACAATGTTGCCATTTTCAGCCTCAAAACATAAAGCTTGCCTTCTACCGGATATTGTTCCAGTTTCTCCAGTTAGACCAGAATTCGCACCTAAACTACTACAACTACAAACAGAAGAGGATTTCGCTTTGATTGTCAAATTGCTGTGCTGCACCTCCACGGGCCCATAAGTTGATCTGGGCGAATCTGTTTTCTTACCGTTTACTTTCTCCCCTTCTTCCAACACACGAGTTTGTCGTTCTTTGTTGTCACTGAGGCTGTTTTCCTGCACTATGTTAAGAACAACGTAAAATTCTTCAGAGTTTTTGCCAGTAGACGACCCGATTGTGCCATCACTTGCATTTGAGCAAGAAGCTCTCGCCAGTAGCAGGGAGGGACCGTCTTGGTGCTGTTGCCGTAAGTCCCCAGCTAACAACTGCCGTTGCTCAGAATGTTCCGCATATCCGTCTTCCCCGTCGAAAAGGGGCAGCGCCATTTGCAACACGCTATCTTCATTTTCCTCGCTGTATTTTAGATCGCCCCTTACAAACTCGGGAGTCAGTTCCAAATCTCCGTACACCTTCTCTTTCGACGCATTCAAGTTACAAAGTTCAACATTTTCCACTTGAACCTCTTGTGACATCGTGTTGTGTCTTTCGTTGTGTTTGTGGCAAAGAGACAGGCACGAACCGTTACCATTTTCTGCCAGCAGGCGTAGCGGAGAGGACCTAGGCCGGTTGTTGTTGTTGTCGCTTTGAAACCCATGCGATTCGGAATGATCCCCGTTATCATTTTCCTTTGAAACTGAGCTAGAAATAGTCTCTGTCGTTGTTCCCAACGGACACAAACCAGACTTACGTGGGGCGCCATGTTGGTAGTGAGTGTTTTGGGCATCAGTAAGCCCCTGGATTTCCATCTTGGTATCCCTGTAGCAGCAGCACATAAAAGGCCCGCCCTACACAAATGAGTAATAAGATCCTGCGAAGCCACTACACACTTTATGGCGAACCAGAATCCCGATTCCGGAACTGGAGAGAATGGAGTGTGAAATGGAGTTTAGATTATAATTCATACAATTTTATAAACAACTTGGCTGCATTCAAATTTTTTACAATCGGTCAATTTTAATTTACAGATTATCGCAAGTAGTCGCCCAAAACAATGGCTGGCAAAACTTTTAACGTTCAACGTATTGGAAAATATTCACCTGAAGCACTAGATGTCGCTTTAGGACTATTTACTATTTCTTCAGCGCTTACTGTTTAGTGCCTTGACATCCCGTTCATCAGAAACGTACAGTATAGATACGTTTTACATACATATATCAAAGTTTGTAACCTTTCCTATGATTATTTTCACGTTACTGTAATAAAATGTTTATTTATGCAACCCACCAAATGTTTGGTGGTTAACAGATAATAAAATAGATATTAAAATAGGCTATACCTTGTTAGAGTCTGCTTTTCAGTAATAAAATAACTATTGAGTGCTGTTCATTCTCCTCTAGGGAGTCTTATGATAAGTTCCTTTATAATGTGCAGCCAGTATTAACGTGTACGAGAGCGGGGATCCTGATGAATACCCGTGATCTGGTAAGGCCCGGGAATCTCATGTTTTAGTAAACTGAGATTTAGATCCTGTAGTCCAGACCACAACTTTACCTAGTGCATTTCTTTATGGAATACCAACAGGACCAAAAAGCAACTGAAATCAAACACATTTTACTTTTGATTAATCATAAATTATGGTGCTATAACACCATTTAACACATAATTATGGAGAAATAATTGAGTTTGCTGCAAAAACACCTCAGAAGAGCACACACCATCACACTGAGCTTTATCTCCCTGTTCTGACAGCAAATTTGAACACTGTTCAACCAATCAGTGTTAAACAAGATCATGCCAGTCTAATGCAACACAGATTTAATCATTTGACAAACATCCCATCTGCTATACATGCATGCATATACGTACCACTATACTCATTCAAACCGTGGTGCAATTGCTCTGTTGGTATGGTTCGTTTAAACAAGCGAACATCTCCTTTCGAACTCTGGCGCACACGAAATAAACAGACTTAGACCCTTGAGCAGGTCAGACATAGTCCGCCTCCAAATCTCTGGTGTTGTTTGTTTGAAGCGTGAACAACAGTACACACCAAAAGCACCAATGGACCAAACACAGGATGTGATATCACAAGATGTGACCCTGAACACCTCATGAGAGAACAGAGTGATGAAGGTGAAAATGAGCCAAGGGCAAATGTGGAGCACTGAGGAAGTAAAAGTCCTCATTAACATTTGGTCCAGTGAGAGTATCTGTACTATACTGGAAAAAAAAAATACACAAGAATGGGCACATATTCAAAATGCACTTCCTATAGCTAAGGAATTCCTTGCACTGTTTGTTTTTCTAAGTGCATTTTACCCATTCTTTCTGAGTTTAAAACTATATAAGGACAATATAAAATGGGTTGATATCAAAG
>JAOYMR010000017.1:9383293-9403492 GCA_025802075.1 Tenebrosternarchus preto
AAGCAAAACAAGACCAACAAAAATCAACATCAGCAACATAAAATTTTGATGTTTGAAACAAGGAATATACCCTTGGACACAAGTAATATACCTTCAGCTTCGCCACTAACCTACATGAGAGTTTAGATTTGAATGGGTACTTTGTTTTTTTATTTTTCAGATAGTTTTCAATGACAACAGCAGCAAAGCATGTACACACACACACACTCTAAAGTAAGCTATGAATTATTGGAAGGACTCGGGCTTGTTTTTCAGAAGATTAAGAAGATTAAGTTTTCACATATAGCCATTTTTAAATAAACCAAATTCAGTTCTGTTAAAGTGAATGAGAAAGGGAATCAGGTTAAATTGATCTTAGTTCTTTATATGTTCACAATGTGAAAACGAACTCAGAGCCAGGCCAGTGTCATTTTGTTTTCACAATGCACAAATCAAGTGGACCATAATATGAAGCACAAGTGAAGCATGCTGAGACCATCTTGGGAGGTGACCTAACTTTGATTTGTTTTGAGGCCTATTTGGAGGTGTCTTGAGTTAATTTGACACATGCTTGAAACACTCAAATGGCCCAAGTGTGAAACATCTATGTTGAACTGGTCCAGCTTGATCTTGTTGAACACTCAATAGATGAACAAGGTTTCCAATTTATTAGCTGTCAAACGAGGCAGGTGAAGCTCATTAGCACACTGCAAAATGATGCTTTTTACACTATTGAATAGACTCAAAACCAGCATAAATGTTTGTAACTTATAGAAATGCTGGTTGTATAATGGTTGTATAATCAATACAGCATTTGTGCTAGGTTTTTCAGCATCTATTACAGCAAACTCAAATATTACGTCATATTATGGCATAAAAGGTGTCATATCACCTCTACTATGTGGAATCATAACAAAAATATATTTGATTTCTGTCATTTGATGACCCTTCTGGCACTCCATATTTCCAAGCTGTGGCCACGAGTTCAGGATCACTGCCAGGAAACCGAGTAAAGCTCTCTTTCTCAGAGCTTACTAAATCCAGGCTACACAATTACAGAAAGGATGTCAGCAGAGAGGCCCTGTATCGCGAAACACAAGAAAGCTAGCGGAAAAAATAAGGGCGCTTATAATCCGGATTTTAACAAACGTACATCTGAATGCTTGCAGTCTGCTCTTCTAGAGTAGCAGTTCCATTGGATTGTTCTTAGTCTACAAAAGGAAAACAGTATATTCTCAATAAAGTTATTTTGTGTACATGCATTTAGAAGAAAAAATAATACTTCTTTGGCCCCCCCTCAAAACAAACACTATACACAGCACATGTAGGTCTAGACAGGAGAGTCAAAATAGTGGTTTGTAGATTTATCTTTGGTGGTGTTATTTAGGCTACATAGGCCAGGATTTAATTTTTAACTCAGGGCAAATATGGCACATAGAAAGAAGCCACTGTAGTAGCTGAACAAATTTTATTTTCTTAATTAAGACTGTACATTACAGTTATTATTAAGCAAAATGTATCAAACTGCTAGTGCAATAACGACAACCGTGTACGTTAAACATTGAACTGTTTATGCTTTTGCTTTCGGATAAAAGTTTCACTGTGATTGTTGGAACACTGTAGGACAGCACATGCTCAGTTAGAACAGAATAGGATGTGGGAGCAAGAAGAACAAAATCAGTATAAACTGTTCCTGTACAATGTTACACTTAGGAATGCAGTTCTGTGCTTATTATGTGTCCTGACAAGGTTCACAAAATGAACAACAACTAGACCTACTGTGTCACACATATCTGAACACACATTTTGACAGTCATGCAAAATGTAAAAATATGTGGCATACAAGTGTTTTCTTCTCTGCATTTCTCAGCAGAGGTCACTAAGCTGCATGCTAAAGCTATACTTTCACAAATGAAACACTAATCATTTCATTTGTGATCTAAAACACCCATAGAAACGTATGTCTATTTGCAGCAAAGCTACATTGTATTTTGTGCCATATTCTTCCAGTATTCTGCAGTTCCAGAATATGCTGAACACACAAAGATCATGGACTAAAATATACATGAACAATCTACTGTTCTAGAAAACAATACAGTTAGCTAGTTATAGGTATACATTTGTGTCAGACTGCAACGATAACAATAACCAGTACTGAATGGTCCCCTGTTAATGCCACACAATATCATAAACTGTAGCATGTAAAGCAGAAGAGCTACAAACTCCGTCTCATCTACTCACACACACACGCACACATGCACGCACACATGCACGCACACGCACACACATGCACAAACCCACTCATTGTTCATTCCAATGCAAATTCTTTGTTTACAAACGCAAATGGATTGAGGTTTTGTACCAGAGGGGAATTAACAAGTCAAGTTCAGTATTAATAGGGTTCCTCAAATAAATGCAGTTAATGAACCTTAACCTGAACTCGCTGAAATTTTCCCAATTTTCTTGCATTTAATTAGATTTGCAGAGAGGTAGAGAGAAAAAATGCAATTGAGGGGGGAGAGAGAAATCCTCTTATAAGCTTTTCTAAGGAGAGAGCAGAGGCCCAAAAAAGGGCTTAACACTCTTTATCATGTCATTTGTGGTCTTGCCCCGAGTGTTTCCTTTCAACGCAAAAGGGAGAGAGATGCTGGGAGACCTTGGTGGGGAAACACCATGCATGAAGTTCAGCTCATTCTCAGGCACTCTGTAAATACAGTGAGCAACAAAGCTACATGCTACCGATTTGGGGCATGAGGTGTCAGATGCAACTAGAGCAGGATTCAGATGATATGGAGCTGGGAAAGGTGCAGAATAACTTTGCATTCATTTGCAAAAGAAAAGAGGCACATTTCACGTTCCTCAAAATGACCGTAATGGCCCTGTGCTACATTTCCAAGTGCCAACTGTGTTGAAGTCCTTATGCTTTTAAACGATATGTTTTAAGAAATAAACTGTAAAAAAAAAAACAGGTGAAGGTGCCCTTCCGGTCTTGGCTTGACGTGTTGTGCAATTGGCACTTTTGTCCTCTTTTGTCAAGCATGTTACTGTAGTTACTTTTGACTCTAAATGGGCAGGACACAGACTGTAGACTCGGAGAGCCAGGTGCGGCCCTCCAGGGCTAGCAATGGAATACATTATTCATCTGGTAAAGCTTGTTAAAGCCTTCAAGGCTGAGGCTGAAAGGAAGAACAGAGCCAAAGAAGAATTCGTTCAGATAATCCTAAACTGGAGACCCTAAAACAACAGCATCGGTTAGTCAGAGAGTGAAGAGCTGGATTTGGGAATTAAGAGCAGGAAGAAGTTCTTGAAAAGTGATGCTGTTCCAGGTTAACTGGAGGAATCAGAATCAGAATCAGAATCAGAATCAGAAGCCACTCCAAACCAAACACAATGGGCTTGAGCAGATATGAATATGTGAAAGGAGTAGGGTAAGGGCTGTAGTGTTAGAGAGAAATGTGTCAAGCTTGAGAATGAGGTTCATGAATTCAAGACGAATGCAGTGTACGATCAGGTTTAGTGTGGATGGATTGCTAATTCACTACCGTGAAAGGCTACTCTCGCTGTCTCTCTCTTTCTCTCTCCTCTTCAAACTTGCTCACAATTATCCAGAACTGCCAAAGACAATAAGCCAATAAGAAACAGGCAGATACATCCAAGCATTTCCAAAGATACGGCATAAACTGACCTGGTTAGTTGTAATACTGTTACAGAGGCAGGAGTCAAGATCAGTGTGGCTATTTTGAAAAGATTTTTGACACATTTGTGACATACTGTTGTCCTTAAATTGACAGTGGATAGAGAATATGCTTTGATAGACACCTACAGACATTTTTTTTGTCATTCGTTCAACAAAGAGCACAAACAGAACCGTAGCCGCCAGATCTGCAGAGGTCCGTCTGTTTCTTGGTTCATAAAAAGTTTGCGTTTATTTCTGCTCGCATCATCATGCCTGGGTCATCGGTGTGTAGAAGAGAAAATGAGATCATCTGGCCTTTCACCCTTTGATCTTGGAGCACTCGTTCTCTTTCGCTCACTTCACCACTCCTCCTTCTTTCTTCTCCACTTTCTGCTCTTCTTTTTCATTCTGTCACAGTTGCAGGCCCGTCACTGGTTGAATCAGACCAGCTATGTCCTTTACCTTCTGATGGCTTCACAGATTTGCCACATGACAACTTTTTTCAGTCCCATGAAGTTACCTCAGCTGTGACATTTAGCAGTGCTAAGAGGACCTGCTTACTGTTCTGTTGTGTGTTTTTTTCTCTTTTCAAGAATTTTCCTTTGAGGGAATGATATATATGAACATATATAAAAGCTGGCAGCACTGGCAGTGAGGGGTCCAACCTCCAGTGAGTTGTACCTGTTAGACGTGCCCAGTCCCCCATTCCCCTGTTCCCTGTCCCCGGTTCCCAGTCCTTCCTCCTGCTTGTTGCCTGGGCACTGCCCTTATATGCGTGTGCTGAAGGGGGGTTTGTTGGGCGTGCTGGAGGCAGGGGGGGCTGGCCGCGGTTCGATTCCTTTACTCTTCATGAAGGATAGCAGCTGCTCTGGGATCTCAGCCAGAACGTCTTTAGCCAGCCGAGCCATACTCAGAATCTGGTTCCCAGAGCGGTCAATGTAGTCCCGGAAAGGAACGAACTAGTGGTCACATGACAGAGACAGCACCAAAAAGACACAAACACACACACAGATATACAGAAACCGAGACATTAGGTGAGGGACAGAACTGTGGCTACATTAGTGTAATGTAGACCTGGAATGCTGATTGGAAGAATTTAAATGACAGAGAGGTAAGGCTTCCTTTACCTGAACAATGTCTCTTTCAGCAAAGCGCCCTCTAGAGGACACTCTGACCTCATCTCCATCTAACTCCTCCATGGCTGCAGAAGAGAAGACACACGGTATGATCCTGACATTATACCACCAACGTCCTGCTTCTCATGTGCACCACACTGTCTCAAGCTGGTCTGGGTATCTGTGCTGTTCACTCTGCCTGGAAGACGCTTGTACTCAGTTGTACAGGAGGGTTTTTTGCGTACGCGAGAGAGACAGACAGCGAGAGGGAGCATGTGTGCGTGTGTGTATGCGTGCGTGTGTGTGTGTGTGTGTGTGTGTGTGTGTGAGTGTGTGTAGGCTGGAAGCAGATGTCGGGTCTCAGGAGGAGGCCCGAGCTTAAGCTGCGCTGCTCCAGGGTGCAGAGGACGAGGATGTGCAGGTGTGTGTGTGTGTGTGTGTGTGTGTGTGATAGAGCACAGGTATCGATCCCGCATATCCCAGAGCGTATGGAAATGAGAGAGTGAGAGGGGAGTGGTAGGGGAGGCTGGGGTGGGAGGTGTGGCAGCGGGTGACAGATGGCAGCTGAGGGCAGATCACAACACAGGGCTCAAGATGAGGGGAGAGAGAGGAAGAGAGGGAGGAAAAACAGTGAAGGTGAAACACCAAGGACAAGGAGACGGTGGAGACCAGTGTGAGCAACATGGACTGGGTATTTGCATTCTAATCAGGGGTTTGGTGAAATCTGAAATTAAGCAGTTGTTAAACAAACTGACTTTCTTTCTGTCAAAATTACCTTTCTTGAGGTTCGAAATAAAACCACGTCATTTAATTTTTTTGTGATAAACATAAAAAAAAAAATGTTTCTTTATGTGGACAAGCCCAATTACATAAATAATCCTGAAAATGGTTCCTAATTGGGAAATTAAAGATATAATGAATCACCCTTCCAAGAGTCTTACCCAACACACACACACACACACACACCACACACCATAGTACCGCACCAGCCAGCACTGTGAAAGCAAACACACACTCCTCTGAGACACGTGAAGTCAGTTCTCTCTCACACAAGCCCACAGGGCAGCCGGGCGCGTGCATGGAGGAGAGCGGCAACTGTCTGAGTTGGCAGACAGCTGCCCTTCCCACCAAGAATGCAGGACCAGGGGATCACTGGGACTTGGACTACTGGAATTAGTCCCAGAGCTAGAATGGCACCTCCCTTAACCAGTCACACCATGAGCAGCCATGTAAATATCCTTCATTATTAAGATCCAGAGGGGGAGGCTGTGCAGTGCTTTAGGGCTGCTCTGCATAACTCACCCATATTTACTCAGGAAGGATGAACACAGGCTGTAATGGGTTTTCTTGACACGGTGTGAGATTGGGTGCATATGAGCATATATATGCAGCTTAGTTTATTAAGCCTGTTATGACCTTAGGGCAGAGCAGTGTTGAACATCCCTCTCTCTCTCTCTCTCTCTCTCTCTCTCTCTCGTACATAATCACACAACACACTTACCATCAAACTCAGCAGGGCCCACACCCACAATGATGATGGACATGGGTAAAGAAGAGGCCTATTGAAACACACACACACACACACACACACACACACACACACACACACACACACACACACACACATACATACACGCATACAAATAACACTTCTGAATCAGGTTTCAGCTAGATTTCAGTTGATAGAAGCATTCAGATTAAGAGACTTCAAACACAGCTGGTGAAAACTGGGGCATAGTCATATCAATAATGGTACATCCCCCCCAAACCATTCAGGCAAAGTGGTGGGAACCCATGCCATTACCACAGAGTATGTTTTGTAGCACTAATGCTATTATTATTTTTCGAATGCATTCTACCATTTGATTGCTGGCAACAGTTTTATTTTTACATCCAGGATCTATAATTAGATATTTAGATTTGCTTTTGTCCATTCTGGTTTTATTTGAATTCAAGAGGAAATCGTTTTTCTCACACTGACGACGGCCTCTTTAGTCTGCACCATATCTGAGATGACCCCGTCTGTGATCATCAGCAGCACAAAATACTGGGAGCCATCAGTCACTTCCTGCGCCGAGCTGAGAGAGACGGGAAGAGAGACCAGCAAATGAACGCGTTGTATGATATGCATTGTATGATGTCCTACTACTGAAAGGATATCAAAAAAACAAAACAAAACAAAATGTATTCTACAGAACATTAAAATCTAAACAATCTATAACAGTTCATATAAAAATGTGACCTGCCATGTCCATAAAGGAATACATACATACATTCTTGCAATAGACTGGAAGCCAGTGCACCTGACAAACCAGCAAACTATGGACAAATGTTACTTTGTCTTAAATATCACAGTCTACATTTATATAACAGACTTGGTCAAAATTGGGCTTAAATAAAATACAACAAAATAAATCATTTTGTGGTGCTGTTACTTTGGCAGAGCTGTCTGGGGTAAACTAACATTTGAACTTCAAGGAACAGGCACCTAAACATACTAAAGTAGATATTCTGGAATAATCTAGATGTCACCTAATGTTTTCCTACTGAACTTTCACCTCTCAGAATAAATATATGCAATAAATATATTTTTAGCCCAAACTATATTCATGAATAGGTCTTATCTTTTTAATATAGCACACACATGTAAACTACCTGTGTAATTGGTATGTTTGTGCACATATGTTTAATATTACAGGCACATGTAAAGTAACTGTGTGACTGGTATGTTTGTTAAGCAGATAACAATCATCTCAGAAGGCTGTAAAGAGTTACACTGGCTTTGGATCTATTTGGCTCAGTATCAGTGTGTATCAGTGTGTGCCCTCGAGGGAAACTCACCAACCAAATAAAAAACATAATTCTCTCTTTCTCTCTCTCTCTCTCTCTCTCTCTCTCTCATATATTTTGTCTGAATAAACCAAGCATTGACCATGAACTGATAGAACAACTTGAGTACCTGATTATATAAACCACCATGTCAATCTAAAAACCACAGAGAAAGAGAATGTGTGTTTGTGTATGTGTGTGTGTGTGTGTGTGTGTGTGTGTGTGAGAGAGAGAGAGAGAGAGAGAGAAAATGCTGACGAGTTTGCCCTCTTCCCTGTCCCTGTGTGTGTGTGTGTAAGTGCACACATGTGCGTTGTAAACTCTTGAAGCTTTTAGATCATCCATATCTGTGCTATTATGCAATAGCCAAGTCCACTCACCCAATATGATATCACTATGGCAATGAGCCAGCCATAAATAAATGATAGATGTGGAGTGATCAGAAATGAACAAAGAGTCGGTGCTAACTGACAAAGCACAGGATCTTCAAACAGAAAAATACATCCAAACTCACACATGTCTTCTTATAACTTACCTTGCTACCTGGTTAATGACTGGAGCAAAGTTGGTTGGTCCATAAAGCTGTACTGTTCTGAGACTCTGGAAGTAGGCCTCCAGAACCCCCTCTATTGCCACACAGTTAGGGTCCTCATTGTTGCCATTCTAAAGAGCACACGCACACCCACACACCCACACACACACACACACAGAACACTAACTACTGAGCTTCCACCTCTGTGACCAGAGAGTTCTTGGAAGAACAGACAATTTTGATTAACCTTGACAAATCTCTTAAATCAACTCAACTCAATTCAAATTTCTTAAATCATAATTAGAGGTTATACAGGGTTAAGTGAAGATTCAACATGGAGTAAAATTCAAAAAGCTTGAATTAACTACATCTTAAAAGACCTTACAAAAGAGCACTTAAAGCTTATATAGGTAACCGTTTATCATTTTATCAGCAGGGCTCTGTATAAGTACTGGAGCCAAAATTGTGTATGCATGTTAAGATATGAAAAAAAACCTAAACCAAAAGCATGTAGGCTGTTTAATGCTTAACTACTTCTTTTGTAAATACTGTCATGACATGAATGCAGACAGAAGCCTGTGGGACTTGCTTTCTCATCCATATTACAGAAACACCTTGTCCCCCTATTCAAAGGACTCTCTCTAGACTCAGTGATTGATGCTTCTGTGTAACAAGACAATAGCCTAAAACCAAAATCATTTAAATGGTGTGTGAGAAAGCACCCAGGCTAGCACTGGGCTTAATAATGGCTTCAATTTATTTTATTGCCCAAACGCATTTATACAGACAGTAGGAACAACGTGGGCTGTTATCAAAAGTAGCACTTTCTAGTCATTATTATTATGCCTTGAACAGTATGAGCAACCAAGCCAAAGTGAGTTTACCATCCTATTTACCACGTAGGCACGAAACGGTCTCACGGTAAACCACAGTAAAATTCCAGATGTAACATATTACCGTGTCAATTTTTAATTCACGTTAAACACTGTTTAGCATCAACTACCGTCTCCTAGGTATAGACAGGTGGGCAGAGCATGCAACACCTGTTTGCTTTGCCTCAGTGAAAACATGACTGAAGGCTTTGACAGTGGCTACTCAAAAAAGAAAAAGATTAACAAACATTACCATTAGTGTGTACTTGAGTGGGGTTTTTTTTGCCTCAGCCTCATAACTAGCCGAATGACCATTAAGAATGAATTCCGTGTTCATTTGTATTTGCATGTTCTTAAAACAGAACACTGTTGAGCCCAATTTCTTTCTTTCTTGTGTATGGATTTTCCAGCATAACTACAGTGTGACAGCATTATCTGTATTTGTCTAAAGTGCAGCAAATACTTGAACTCTCAGTAAGTCTGGAGGCAGTCCAGCCTACTTTGCTGTCAGGGGGGGGAAATGAACATCAGAAAACACTTGCTATTTAATTTGCCCTTTACACCATTATCATTATATTCTAAAAAAGGCCTGCAAATTGGTATTGTACCAGGACCTTTAGAAAACAACACATCCAAGCAGACTCCATCCATTACTCCCTTTTCACTTAATTCGTAACGAATAATGGATCCTTAGTGTCCACACTCGGACGTTCACGTTTTTCTAAGCTCATTTAAGCATCATGGGAAAGTTGGACCAGGAAGAGTAATTTCTGCATTTGCATTTCTTTTTCGAGGGTTTTGTAGCCTGAGGAAATAGTGATCTATAGTGATCTATAAAAGTAGTGATCTATAGTGATCTATAAAAGTAGTGATCTATAAAACTAGTGATCTATAGTCATCTATAAAAGTAGTGATCTATAAGAGACATGGTAGACTATGGTACACTAATTCATGTCCACTGAAATGACATATGTAGGCTGCCCTATCGCCTTCTTATAATGTGGGTATTAAGCAAAAATAACAGTAGTAATTACAGTTGTAATATTTACAAAGTAAATGTTCCAACAGGAGAAACACTGTACTCTGGCTGTCAGGTGTTGGGCTAATTACAATTACTAATCACCGTCTGCTTAAGACTCATTTGTGTTTATATACATTTTATACACACACACACACACACACACACACACACACACACACACACACACACACACACACACACACACACACACACACACACTCCAAATATGTTACTCAGTAATAAATAGATTTACTGAAACTGGGGTATCAAATCTCAGGTCTGCCTGAGACTCCTAGCAGATGCACAGATCAAACACAATAACAACAAAAAAAAGCAAATGAAATTCTGTACTACTGGCTGGAACCAATGCTGTAAACCTGAAGCACTTCTTCATATCAGCAGACAGGGAGGCCACGATCAAGGCCATATCCACAAAAGTGCTTCATAAATATGGCACTGGAACCCACTTTGAGTTGTCAGTTAAGGTCAGGCCTCCTTCTCACACAGTTCAAAGTGATGTGGCTATATTTGATCTTCTCGATTTCCTGTGATAAAAATGTAGCGGCCACTCCATTTATAGTCTTGTGTGTGATACCTTCACTTTCACTGACTAAAAAGTTGTCCTCTACTGTTAAATGTAATGCAATTCTCTTTTTCAGGATAGCTTGCTAGGTTGTCATGGATAACTAATCACCAATCTCATAAGGAATGACCTTCAGCCAAAGTTCGTCAGATCACTAACACATGCCTTCACATTCTGTATTACTCTATATTGCATCTTTTTAGTGTGGAGGAGGGTTCAGGTTCCAATGCGTGGGTGTGCATTGAATTGTCAGACGTGTTAAAGCGGATTGGAGTGAGCGAGCCTCTGATTCTGACAGGCAGAGAGCAGGAGTGAAGGAGGAAAATGGGGTCGAGTGTGAGCCACTTTTACAGGAGTGTGACCAGCCGTTCATTCCTCTCTGATGGGAGGGATTTCTGTGCTGCAGTGAAAGTAATATTGACCTTTTCTGCAACTGCATGACGCATTCAGGTTTCTTTGGCCGAATTAAATTTGCTTTTCAGTCAAAAGGAATTCAGTCCTGATCTCTTTTCAGAGTGATTTCTGACTTCCCCAGAGCTGAAACGAGCTCAGTGCGCCATTGCACTGTGGAGAAGTGCATTAGTCAATTGAAACTCAGTGAAAACAAGACAGTGTGTGTTGAATCCTCAAGGTCATCACACAGGTCAGCATCCTCTATCCTGTGTCTCACCGCTGACCTGATATGACATTAACCAAGAGAAGAGGAAACGGAGTGAGGGGAGAGTGGGTAGGAACGTGTAAAGAATTCAAACACAAGAATAAAGCCAGAGAGGCAGAGACAGGTCGTTAGGTAATATGTCACTGTTGTAACAGAAGTTGCTTTAGCATGACGCTGTTTGAGGACTGTCACACCAAGGTGAGTTCTAATGAAAGAAAGGCCATTTTAGCCATTGTTGTTTCACAAAAAAAGGGGGAAAGTACTTGATAAGCTTATATACATGTATAATCGTTTCCCTGAGAAGTTTTGGGTTTAGCTTATTTTTCTTTGGATATTGGACTAAGAATGGGGTGCACTTACTAAAATTCTAAGTTTACCAGGTTCTTAGATGAGAACAAACATTTTGGAAAGCATAGCTGTCAAAGGTGAAGGACTCCCTCTACATTCTACTGTACACTCACAATCAAACCGACGTCCCTCTAGGTGTGTCATTCAATGTAACTTCCTATGTCAATACATCTCTTTTCATCTTCTCCTTATTTTACTTTTTGTGTTTCCTCTTTTATCCTATTCACACCTCTCTCTCTCTCTCTCTCTCCCTTTCTCTGTCCTGCTGTCTGCACACAGGGATATGGTCCATCTTTTCGGTCGTCTTCGTTTCAGTGACACATTTGTTGCCTCACTCTCATGCCATTGCTTTGGCTCACAAAAGAAACATCAAAAGAGTCCATGACTGTTCATCAATCCCTCTTTTATTCCCTCTCGTAATTAAAGGAAGAAGCATGTTTGCAGCCCTGGCAGCGGGGCTGGCTCAGTGTGTCCCTCCCTGGCCTCTGATCTCTCCTACCTCTGCATTTTCTCCAGCACCTCTTCTCTCCTGCAGACACTTACGACCTGCCTCTCCTGCCTGTGGTCTTACGCAGACCCTTGAGGTACCACTGTGGCCTTCATATTTCACAAGCACAGCTCATTCACATGTTTTTTTTCACAAGACCCTTTCCACACTCTTGGAGTGACAGTGCTGGGATTGTGTGTTGCTTTTTCACAGATCTGATGCTGAACTCATGCCGAGGTCAGGAAATCCTAAGACAGATGCTGACCATACACCTGAAAAGCATATGTTCCCTTACTTAGCTGATGTTTGATTTAACCTTTAATCACTGGCAGTTATTTAAATCCATTATAGCCTGTTCTGATATCAAAGATATCAGTAAAAACTTCTGAAACAGTTTCTAATCACAACTTTAGGTAAAATATGATGTATTACCGTTGTAAAATGTAACAGCAATAGGAAATCACCATAAAAAAGATGCTTGAACAGTATTGTGACAGCTTGCAGTGCTCTGTAACAGTAGCTTCATTATAATGATCTCACCAGAGGAAAGGCATGGGAGATTTTGCCATCTGGAGGCAGTTTGGCACCAAAGCCATAGGCCGGGAAGAGTTTGTCACTGTCGTAATCCTGGATGATCTCCCCCACTGCCTTCAGAGCCATGGCGTAGGTGTTCATCTGATACGGGCTCATGTAGTGCAGAGATGTCGGCTGGGCTGGGTTCCCTGCCGTCACAGAGAGGTCAGGAACACACCTTATTCTAGTGTGGTCTAATGAGATGCTTAGGGATTAGAGCTGGGTCCCAGTTCAAATATTTATTCAGCAGTTATGTGCATACTGGTGGTTATGAGCAGACTGCAAACAGGTGTCACCGAAGGTCAACCTACAAATATTCCCTTCGGTAGTCTGTTTCACACAATTAATGCTGTTATTAAGACTATTAGTTAAAAGTTAAAAGTCTTCTAAATCAAATGAATTCATAATAAGTCTTTAACAAACATATATCAACATTTTATAGCACAATAGCTTCACTGAAAATGACAACAACCAACAACAGATTAAAAGAAGATATGCAAAATAATATATTTTGTATCTAATGTTACCTTATTTAGTATCTAATGTTACCTTATTTAGTATCTAATGTTACCTTATCAAGTATCTAACGTTACCTTATTTAGTATCTAATGTTACCTTATTTAGTATCTAATGTTACCTTATTTAGTATCTAATGTTACCTTATTTTTGGGCAATAATTTCAACCATTGCTTTTTGTAACTACTCATCCATCCTACATAACTGGTAGAAAGTAATTTCTTCAGTCATCAGTGTTTTTATGATGTTGGGACGCTTTGCTTGATCAGTCTGTATCAGATCATACCACAGCTTTTCAGTTGGACTTGGTCAGGACATTAACTTGACCATTCTTCTGTTGTTTAGGTCACTCTATTGTTGACTTCCTGTTTGGACAATTGTCAGGTTGCATGCTCCACCTCTTTTTTCCATGACAGACAGACTTTCCTATACTTTTTTTACTCCAGGGCAGATCAAACCCACATCTGAACTGACAGGAAGACCTCACTTTAATTAACCTCTTTTAATGAGGTAATTTCTGAAAGTTTCAAAGACTTTTTTTCCATTTTCTAGACATTTTTAGATTGTTTAAACCATATGAAACTTTTTGTTCATTAAATTAAACTGACTTATTGGTATGACTTAGATCAGATCACATTTTAGGAATAATTCATGCAGAAATCCAGATCATTACAGTTCAAACCATTTGAAAGCCTTTCCATAAAGAGCTGATTTGAAACAAGGCACCCCACAGTAGGGGTCAGCGTCCATTTCTCATTAGACCAAAAAGCAAAGACTCGTTTAAGTTCTGTTCAGTTCAAACACTGAACAGAGGCTCCTGACAGGTGGTGTTCACTACAGCGCGATGATTTTAGATAACCAGCTGAGATCTTAGATCTGCACGTTAAGCTGTACTTATGAACTCATAAGAGGTAGAAGACGGCTGAAAGCTAAGATGAGAGGGAGTTGGGTTTTGTGAAAATACAGAGTTCTATTGAACTGCTATTTAAAGCTTAATTAATTCATCCTTATGCTAACTCGAGTCAAGTGGGTTAGTTTTGAGTGAAAGTGTATGTATCTGGCATTGAGATATTTTCAGCATGTTCATGATTGTAAATACTGTATTCTGTAGCTGACACAGAGCTACTCCTGCTCACTATCCAGCGACATAGAGCATGGTTTTTTATTAATATAAATTAGGGATATTATCATAGTTATTCAGTCTTTAAACAACCAAAACACGATGATACATTAACACTGAACATGTTATGAAAACCTGTTATAAAAATTGTTTACAATTATGTGTTTTACAATTAAGCTGTTTATTAATAATGTTAGCACACACTTACCATTGGATGCAGTGAAATCAATGGCCACTGTGAAGTTGAGCTGTGTCCTGGTGGGCAAAAGACAGCAAATAACCTTTAAATGCACTTTAGCCTTTGATAAGCAAGGCTGTTTTGAGAAATTGGACTAAGAATGCAGATCTTTTTCTATTAGACAAAACATATGATTTAACATTCCAGGCATTGAAGGTGTGGCATTGGCTCTAACGATCACACGGTCATGATCTAAACTAACCCTCAGTACTCTGATCACTGTTGACAAAGCTGCACATACCAACATGCAACAGGAAGCCACAGTCAGACTGTGGCTGGAAAGGTGGATGGGTTGTTACTACAGTGCCTCTCAGCGACCCTGCTTATCCTGTGTCTGAGACCAGGCACCTCCAATTAAGAGCTGAAGGATGTGTTGCTTCAGAGACCAGGTCACCATGTACCTGGTAGCTCCTGGAAATTCTCAAGCACCTTAGGTGGAGGAGCTTGTAAATCTTTCATCAACCGCTTGTGTTGTGTGACGCAGACCAGCTCTTGGGCTTGAAGGAATCCTGTCTACATCTTTTCTGCATTATAATATTTGAGAACAGCTGACATGGTGACTGTTAGAATATGTGCAGGATACTTCACAGTCATCAGGAGCTAAGACAGCTTCATGCATGTGTTGGACAAAGGTCCCTAAGATTAAAAAGGGTAATTACTTAATTTACTTATATTACTTATTAAAAAGACTTCTAATGATGCATTCATCGAAGCGAATGCTATGTGTTAGGGTGCACCAGGAATCTGACCTACAAACATGCCCTCTCACATAGACACACACACACACTGTTCCTTCCCCTGCTCCATCTCCTGACTGCTAACTACGGGCACCCGTTTCTTGTTTGTTTTCTTCTCTGTCGTAGCTCTCAGGTACTCTCCTCCAGTGCTGCTCATTCCTGTGCTACACCACTAGGATCTGTAAGTCTATTCTGCGTTTCTAAGCTCTGAGTACATGCTGCCAGAGTGCTCTGGTTTCGTTTTGTGCTTTCTTGAGTCAGCTACAGGCTCTGCTCCATTACTTTGTTCTTGCAATGGAGAATAAAGAATTTTTTTTCTTTATTTTGTCTGCTCACATCTCTTCTTCTCCTTCTCAACACCTAAAACATGCTGATATGTTTGACATTGTTTTACCTCAAAATATCCATTATTAGCTTTTTAAAAAAATATCAGTATTTAAAAAAAAAAAATATATATTACATATTTACTCACATATGCATTCAGTACTTGGGTGAACACCACTGAACTTGTCTAAATTATTCATGCTAAAAGTGTATAAATATATTTCATATAAAAGCATATACATATATTTTATATATAAACAAGTATATAAATATATTTCATAAAAAATTCAAAGCTTTGTATTTAATGGGACCATATTGTTTATATTGGAATTATTGGTTTATTTTCCATGGCAGACACATTAACTCAAAATAAATCAACACTGATCTAAAACAAGAGTCCTGGTGACTATTGCAAGTCTGGAATGTATCCTCACAAAGGAGAAGCTACTCCATCATCTAATATGCTAGTTTACATTAAAGAACTCAGATTTATAAAAATTATATGATTTTCTAAAGCTGATGGTTAATGGGGGGTTCTGCCATATTTGACAGACTATAATTTTATAAAGTTTATTTTAATATGTGAATTGTTTCACATACACAAATCAAGAAACATGTTTTGTGATTTAAGTTTCACTTTTTACACTAGTACTAACTAAACATCCTATCCAGGGACTGCTTTGATAACATGACAAATGTAGGCAAATGTAAAAAAAAGTATTTAAAATAAAAGTTAATAAATTGTCAGCTAACAGAAAAAACTGTAGCTACATGGTAGGAGCCATGATTCTTCTGCTTACCCTCCTCTGATGAAGTCTACAAATGTGTATTCAGATTCAACCTTAAAAGACAGCAGTGTCACCTTCAGAGAGAGAAAGGAAGCACTCTTAATGATGCATGGACATGCACACAAAAACTACACACACACACACACACACACACACACACACACACACACACTCATGCATGCACGCACGTGCACACACACGTACATGCACACGCACACAAACACAAACACACACTTACTGTGCCAGAATTCACATATTTCTTCTTCTTGCCTTTCTTTTTTGGATTCAAAACCTAAACAAAAGGAGATGCAAATATAGAGGTGCATATTACATACATATTTATTACATACATAAATGCATATTAAATACCAGATTCCACACACTAAATCGCGGACTGAATGGTACTCAGAGCCATTCAGTCCATGGCACTGAATACTGAGTATGTTGAATACTAAGTATGTTGAATACTAATTATGTTGAATACTAAGTATGTGTTGCCCACCCTTACCTCATACACATTAAACTGGCTCTGACCTCTGGACAGCTCTCTGTAACTTGTGGTGAATTCTCCAATAAAGTCATGACTATAGGAGAAAAAATGGCAAAGTCAGTCCTATTATACGTCACATTCACAGTATGTCAGAGACATCACACACTGAAATGCTTGTAGTGAGGTTCAGGGTACATTTGTGGAAGAAATGGTTCAATCAATCAGTCAACAAACCAACCAAAATGTAAAAAATAAAAATATGTGTTGACCAGTGTGTGGACCAGATGTAAAAGCACTGTGTAGTGTGTCCTTGAGTACTGGGAAAGGCACTATATAAGTGTAACTCATTCATTCCTGTGTGTATATGGGAGTACAACGTATAGTGCAAGATGCATGTATAAAGTTTAAAAGTATAAAATTTATAAACAGAAAAAATAGATGGAAAGGGGAGAGATATAAATATTTTCTCTGCTCTGTTAAGACATTCACTATGTATCTTTAAAACATCTACATCACCTCAGCATTTTATTATCTGAATTATACTTTTCCAAATGACTTTCCTTCCCATTCATTGATAATGTTGTTAATGAAAAAATCCGCATCACCTAATGTTTTGATATTTGCAGGAGGTGCCATGTGAGATTGTGTGTGGGGTGTGTGTGTGTCACCAGATGAGTGAGTAAGGTCAAAGTTCAGGAGAAGAACAGGCCCTGTCATTTCCCACTCAACACCTGGTCTTTCATATCACAGCCTGTCTGCCACTAGCCCAGATCATTTATGGCCCTAACCTTCCTCTTTCCTCCTCCTCCTCTTTCTAAAAGTTATGTAAAGTGAGGAGCCCATCCGTCCAATGCTGGCCCACTTACTTTGGTATCTCCCTGGATTTCACATAGTTTTTGCTATGGAAGGAACATCTTGAGGAGATGATATCTAGTAAAAGTTTACTAAATCAAACTTACCTTCCATCTCTATCCCAATCATAGACATCTACCTTAACAGTCCTGTCGGAAGAGTGTAAAATGCCACACAAATATTTTCAGAATCTTAAGAACTGAATTAATAAAACCAGATAAACATACATAAATCTTGGTGACATTTTATGCTTGCTGATAAAATTCAGAACCATCTGTTATGAGCAAAGCATTACAGAAAATAGGGTCACACACAGCATAATCACACAAATAAACAAAGAACAACCCCTCACACCCCCCCCCATCCCCATCTTTTATTATTATTTGGATGTATAAAAAACTTATTCTTATTCAGCTGCAAAATGCCACACCAGCTGAGTGATTTTCAAGGTTGTCCTGGAGAAATTGGGCATAATTTTGCTTTGCATCTAAAAAGGGACTAACACGCAAGCATATGAACATTTTTATAAGCTTTGGGTGTTTGCATGTTTTCTGAATATTTCACGGGAGCAGCATTTGCAGGGCTATCAACAATATAAACTATGAATTATTTTTTGTTTATGTTTGTATGCATTTGAAGATGTGTGTGCCTAATAAGCTGTGTGTGTATGTGTGTGTGTGCTTATTAAAAATCTCAGTGTTGAGTGCAATAACACCAGTGCTGGCCTGATGAAATAATCGGCCGACTGCTGGCATTATTCTGCCCACCACTGAGAACACCACAAATCCCACAATCCTCTTCTCTGCCTGGGGCTGAAGGAAAAATTCAGTCATAAACAAGCTCAGATAGAGATTGGAAAATTCCCCAGGTTGGACTGCTCCTGGGCTGACACAAAGTTGAAGATTAGGTTAGGAACTGTCCGAATATTTTCTGAAGTTTAATAACCACTTTATAAACTTAACATTAGTTCAAAAGGGAAAAGAAGATGAACATGCTTGTAAAACTCAAAATCCCCTAGATGAGCAGACAGCTTATAGTGCTGTAGATCAGCTCACCTGTCATAGTCACCGTTGCACAGTGCCCGCACAGGGATGGTAAAGGGCTGCCATACTGGGTTCAGGTTGTTTTTGATCACCTCTGTTTTATGGCAGATAGTGAACCTACCACATACAATATGCTCTGTATTAATATACATGCCAAGATAGATAGTATCCATTTAAACATTTTTCCAGATCATTAAAAAACTCCATTAGAATTGTTTGCTTGTAGGATGCAGAATGAGAGATAAATGCACAGAGTGAATAAATGACTTTGGGTGACAACATAAAGGGAAGGGACTGGAAGATTTTTCTCTTTTTCTCCACGAAATGCCTTCTCACTCACGTTCCATCTTCATTGCTGCGGTAGAACACCAGAAAGGGATCAGACTTGCCGAAAAAGTCTTTCTTATCCAGTTTATTGGCACATAGCTGCATAGTTGCGATATCCTGCAGGGATAAAGAGACAGAAAGAGGTGCAGATTGGAAAAGCAAACTGGGAAGAAATGCACATGCACATTTTCAATGAAGCAAGTTGAAGAATTCCCTGTTCTTCTGAGCTGCTAGGGTTAGGTTTCCCAGTGCATTACAAAAACAAGGCAAGAGACTGCTGCAGTCATTTCAAGCCACCCAACGTAAAAGGTGAGAACATACACGATAACTGAAAACCACTCTCCAATATGTCCAGTATGAAGGCAAATGAAGGAAGGATGATGGTCTTCGAGGACAGATTGACATAGGCCTTAAAACCCTAAAATTCTGTACAATTCCCTAAGAAAGAAACACACACACACACACACACCTAAAAATGTGTGTAATAAACCACTTCATCTGCCTTGTGTAAATATGCTGTAATGAGGGTTTGATCCTGTTGGAATCACAGGCAGCAATAGCACAGGCAAAAACAAACACCCCATGTCACTTTTCCACATTTCTCTCGATTTATCATATTAATATGAACTGCATATTTTTCATATCCATCATCCATAATCTCATCTTCTTTAGCCTCCCACCTAGGAAGAGGCTCTAAGCTTTTTCAAGTTATTAAAAATGAGGGAATACAGATCCTTCTGGCAGTTATCGCCTGAAGTGTTGCACTGAAACTCTGCATTATAATATTGCATATAGGGGCAGACAGAAATACAAAATACACACCACTGATTGCATATCATAATTACTGCACCACAGCTGTGTTTCTTGTATACTATATAATCATAATAATGTAAATCATAATACTGTGAACAAAGCACTTTTCTCCAAAACAAATCCAAGACATATCAGCAGTGAGTAAAGCAGAGTGGAGGCAAATCCCCTGTCAGCACTGTAAAGTCATACTGATGTGATATAACATCACCGTAAAGGCATACTAATGTGATATAACATCTGTGTAAAGTCATAGTGGTGTGATATAACATCAGTGTAAA
>JAOYMR010000017.1:9422187-9432635 GCA_025802075.1 Tenebrosternarchus preto
ACTATGTACTATGAGCAGAGACTATGGAGACACTATGTACTATGAGACACTATGTACTATGAGCAGAGACTATGGAGACACAGTACTGAAACAAAGCGTTTTTCAATTTGAAAACAAGAAAGGGGGTGCAGCTACACCACAGAAAGCACCACCCTGTTACATCCATATTCTTTACATAGATTAGCCTTGGAAAAAATGTTACATTAAATCATCAATGCTACAGGACATTTAATATTGATCGATCTTCACATTAGTGATCCGCAGTCATATTTAAGGCCTTACATACAATGTTACATCCAACTCAAGACCTCTACTTTTTCAGGTAATTAAAAATGTGTAAAAAGAATGTCAGATAATTTTTTTTATTCATGTTTCAGCATATTAAATTGAGCTTCTACTTGAAATGCATGTCCATAGCTGATGGAGCTCATTTAACAAAGAACTCATTTAAAATTAGGATGTGGCAGCATGCTGGAGATCAGTGTTTCTCCATCTGTGATATGAATGATATTGATAACCTGGGGAGGCAGACCGAACTAAATATAGCACAAGTCTGAATGATGCTCTCGCCATGGGATAGAGATGTTGCCATCAATGTGCATACACACACACACACACACACACACGCACACACACTATTTGTCATACACACAAACATGCATGCACAAGCAAAGTGAAGTGCAAAACTGCAGAACACGATCAGAAGACAGCAGGTGACCTTACCTCATAGGGTGTGTGTATGTGTGTTTGTGTGTGTGTGTGTGTGTGTGTGTGTGTATGTGAGAGAGTGTGAAGGGACAGACAGATGATACAATCACATATTAGAGCTTCTTTTGTTCACAGCAGCTACCAGGTCAACAGTATTATGGTTCACATGAGGGGACAGTTTCTTATTACTGACATGCTTGCATCTATAGTACTTGTGTTAAATAAAACAGATCGTGTGATGTTTGGATAATATTTACATAATGTTTTGGTGATTAAAAAAACTGGACCTGACTCTACACTCACAATGAGGTACAGCAGTTACTGAGTCTATACTCACAATGAGGTACAGCAGTTACTGAGTCTATACTCACAATGAGGTACAGCAGTTACTGAGTCTATACTCACAATGAGGTACAGCAGTTACTGAGCCTATACTCACACTGAGGTACAGCAGTTACTGAGCCTATACTCACACTGAGGTACAGCAGTTACTGAGCCTATACTCACACTGAGCTGGTGCACGCACAGGTTGGTAAAGTAGCCATAAACTGTTCTCGTATAAAAGTATTACTACTTTAAATTAATTTGTTAAGTAGAGGTAGAGATAGTCATTTAAATTATTACAGAAGTAAAAATGTAAAAGTATCTAGCAAAAAGACTACATAAGTAGTGAGTTACTTAACCAGGTCTCATTTAATAACACTGGACAATATAATAACAATTTGTGATGAACCTTATTGTACAGTGAATTCAAATCTGTTTTTAGATTTTTTCTATCATTTAACAGAGCAATTAAACTTTAGAACAAATACATATTACATATTCATAAATATGTTATTACACTATATCTATACACTTCTAAAATGTACAGGTATATGGTTTTGCCTATATTTGGCAAAACCATCTGCTAAGATAGAGATTCTCCACTTTCCTTGGCTTTTGCTTACTATATATAATGATATATAGATAGATAAGAAGTTTATTGATCCCAAAGGAAATTGCAGTGTTATAGTAGCAAGACACATGATTGCACAAAAATAAGTAAAAAAGTATAAATAATGTATAAATACTGGAACATATCTGTTTACAAATCTGTACAAACACTAAATGGCCACTTTATTAAATATTCTTAAATGCCCTTTTACAATTGGAACTTCCTTGTATGGAAATTAGATTGATCCCAGAGCGCACATAAAATCAAGTTTTCCATGGATCAGTTTGAGTGTGATTTTACATTAGAATGAGAATTGAGCAATTCGACTTTGAGTGGGTCATCGGCGTGAGACTAGCTGGGGCCAGTATTTCAAAAACCACCATCCTTTGTGGGGTTTGCTTGTGCAGTGGTGTCAAGAGTATGCCAAGGTTGGTGTGACTAAGCAAAAACATTCAGCGAAATGGGATCCTGTGGATGTTAACAACTCCTTGACGAAAGGGCTCAGAGAAGGATATCAAGAATTGCTCTGAGGAACAGACGGCGCACAGTCAAGCAAATTGCAGCTGAGTACAATGCTGGTTCTCCAGCTAATGTATCCATGCAACAGCTAATGTGTCCAACTCACTGTTACTTAGCACACATGGACTGTTACTTAGACAACAACCAGTCTGAGTGCCATTGCTGTCTAAGGGAAACAGAAAGGCAGGACTCCAGTGCGCAAAAGAATGCAAAAATTGCATCACTGAGCAGTAGAAAAACAATGCCCACACAGACGAATCCAGATTTCTGTTGCCTCACACTGATGGGTGTGTCAGAATTCTGTTGCATCACACTGATGGGAGGGTCAGAATTCTGTTGCATCACACTGATGAGAGGGTCAGAATTCTGTTGCATCACACTGATGAGTGTATCAGAATTCTGTTGCATCACACTGATGGGTGGGTCAGAGTTCTGTTGCATCACACTGATGGGTGGGTCAGAATTCTGTTGCATCACACTGATGGGCGGGTCAGAATTCTGTTGCATCACTCTGATGGGTGGGTCAGAATTTGACATAAGCAGCATAACTTGATGAGCCCTTCCTGTGAGGTGTGAACAGTTCAGCATGGTGGAGGTGAAGTAAGGGTTTGCTTTCTTGGTACACCTGTAACTGCTGGTACCTGTAGATGGACGTGGACCACGTAGCAGTAGCCGACCAGGTAGAAGTTTACCCTGTGGCAGAAGGATGGTTTCAGCAGAACGATGCATCGAGCTACAAAGGTATGTCATTGACTGATTCCAAGAAAATGACAGTGATTTTACACCAAACCATGTACTTCCCTGGCCTTCAGAGTCTCTGGATCTTAATCCTATTGAGCATCTCTGGGATGAGGTAGAACAGACTGTTCAGAGCATTCAGTACTTTCATCTAATTTGCAGCAACTGCTATTCTGTATGGGTTAATTATTCCTGCTGAATGATTTCAACACCTAATGCAGTCTCTGACACAATGAATTGTTGTGGTTGTGAAGTCTCGTAGACTACAATATGGGTGTCTCTAATAAAGTTTCCTCCAGTATACTTATGTTAGGATTTACACAACATTTTCATGAGAGCATTTGGAATTGCACTGGACAGCATGTGGCAGTTTAATTCACAATACACCATATACTACAAGAAGCAGTACTACTCGCAGTCTAAGTGACATAATGAAAGTGAAACTTCATAATAGTAGCAGGTTATGGAATATTGTATTGCATATTGAATAATGTATAGTTTGAGCTCGGTAGTGAAATTATTATTGGTTATTCAGCACAGTCCAGACAGCAGGAAGTCAGTATTGTCCCTGCAGTAAGGCTACTCTCATTGCTTATTGCAGTGGGTAAGACAGATCTCACATAGCATTCTTTTGCACAGCACAGCTGTGTTAGTCTGCCAAATGTTAAATGTGCTTTTCTGATTTCCCAGTGTTTTATGCAGGGAATGTGAGGTATTTTCCCAAAATGGCTAGCAGTTTAATGGGAATCCTTCATTTAGCCACAACATTCAGAGAATCCTTCTTGATTCTTATAACAGAGCCGGCTTGGGAGCCTTGCACCGAATCCATGGAGGTGGATTCAGTGTAAAAGTCAAAAGGTGGTTTAACTCATTTGTCCATTCCTGATTGCCTGTTATTTGGATATTCTAGGGCTGTGTTGGTTAAATCCTGTGATGTCCTTTACAATTTCTCTCCTGGCATTGAGTAAATTCAAATGCAATGGAAGGAATATAGATGAATATAATGAAGTAAAAGTATCATTTTTGAAGTTGGCTTATGTTAGCCACCCATTCATCTGTACTTTTTTGAGGTTTACAGTTCTGTCAGACAGAATTCTTTTAAATGATGTGAGTAAAGCTAAGCACCATAATATAAAAATTAATAACATTGACCTGCTATTAAGCTGTATCTGAAAAAAAAGCTCTTTTACAGTCAGTAGCTTTTCTTTGCATATATTAATGAAACTCTGCTAGTTTAATTATTAATATCCCTAGCCATTTATTGGCTGATTTCATGTTGAAAATAGATAGCCACCCTCAATTGATTTAAGGTGTCACATATTTGATTTAAGGTGTCGCTTATTTGCCTATCAGGGCAGGTCTATTTATCCAGAGATCATCTAACCTCCTTGGGTGTACTGCCAGTCATATTCAGATACTGAGAAACACTGTAGTCATAAAAGAATTAAACAGCTGGGGTTTAAGAATTACTCTATTATTTTTACATGGACAGATTCTTGGGCCACTTAACCTTAACTTGTATGGTTCATGTAAACACAGTATGTGTAAAAACCTGGTTACATTCCCATTAATTACAATGATCACTTACTTTATTTTAACGAGTAAGTGTAAATGTGGATATTACATTTTAAATGGAACTGTATGAGTTTTGGAATGTTAGAATCAGTTAAAACTGACCACAATAATATTCAGCAAAGTATTTACTTATTTTTTTGTCCTAAATAATTGTGCCTAAATCAAACCAAATCAAGTCATACTTAACTTTGCGATTTTATGCTTAATTAAATGCTTTTCTAAGGAACTGAAATGAGATTAAATAATTGTGAGGTCAAAAACTTATACTCTACTCAGTGGAAATATGTTCTAAATGAAAGTTTGCTTTAACAGTGTCCTGTGTATTTGCATTTCAACACATTGGCTGAATATAATCACATAATTATTCATTTATCACATTATATATGTGATTTTGTCACGTTGAGAACAGATGCGCTGCAGGATTAATACATTTATTAATACTTTATTAATACATTTAATAAAGATTCATAGCCTTTTTCAGTGTAGCACAATGCCTTTTCCACATTAGGTTACATGTATGAAGGGTCTATCAAGACAGGTGTTTGCATGTGTATGTAAGGACATAAAGATGGAGGACATCTGTGGGTGGCCAGAGAAGGATTTTTGAAGCTAATTATCTATTTGGACAAAGATCAAACACCCCACAGTGGGAAATTCATGCTCAATGTGTCTGCCAAACAGATCTCTCATAGTAAGCCAAACTCTCTCTCTGCTGGGGATTGACAGAAAAAACATTGGAAGAGACTAATTGAATACCAGAGCATGAGAAAATGCTGATTAGAAATTCATTTGAAAGCAAAAGTTGGAAATGTTAAACGGAATAAAAGTGGTAGAATATTGTTCAAAACAAGCAGGAAAAGTGAGTATTGTATATATTTTGTATGTTTGCTCATACGTTACTATACATTTATATTTTTAAATAAAAAATCTCCCAGTGTTACATCTGTAGGTATTCATTGTGTTTCAGTGTGTTTGTTGCTGGAAGACATTTTAAGAGATAAACTGAGAAGAGGTTTGGAAACCCAAACTGTGTTCTTGAAGCCATCACAAAGGTCATAAAATGTTGTATTCTTACTTGTTATTGTATTATTATTTATTTGCATTGATGTTTTACTGTACATACAGTATAATTGGTTATATTTTAGTTTATTCTTGCAAATAAACACTGATGATATGGTCATCAAAATAAACTGAGATTGGGCATTCTCTGAGCAAGATAAATGGTTTATAATTTCTTGGGTGATATAAGACCTTTCACAGTACATCACAGCAAATAAAGTCAAAGCTCTTTATGATTAATTGTTGACAAATGAATTTGAGGATGTAAGCTGACATACAGTCAACAAAATCAACTGCTGCATGACACAACAACACCCAGTCATAAGCTGGTCACATACAACAGCTGGCTGAAACAATCCCAATGCTTTTAACAACAGTATTCACTGCATAGTGTTTGTGCAGATACTACATTGAATTCTATTATAATGAAAAGCAATGCATTTGAGATGCAAATGCCTGGTAATGTTGCGCCTGTTTTCGTTCCTTCTTCTGTAAGGGGCTTTTACCTTCAGTTATATCTCCAGTAAATGAAATTCATGCCCACTGGGGAAAAAGTTAGGTGACCAACCTGACAGTCAAGGTCATTTTCAAAGTCAAAGGTATTTCAGTTTTTAGACCTGAAAACTCCATGGTGGCTTTGGTTCTGTGTTTGG
Source organism: Tenebrosternarchus preto (assembly GCA_025802075.1). Classification (NCBI taxonomy): domain Eukaryota; kingdom Metazoa; phylum Chordata; class Actinopteri; order Gymnotiformes; family Apteronotidae; genus Tenebrosternarchus; species Tenebrosternarchus preto. The sequence continues at coordinate 9,428,374 of JAOYMR010000017.1, forward strand.
GGTCATTGCTGTACTGCAGTATAAAGTGCTGTCCAGTGAATTATATGTCATTTGGTTGAGCAGCTAAGATGCTTTTAACATACACAACATCCCTAAAAACAAGTAAGTTGTTTTGATTGGCAGCCACATAAGCCCGTGCCATCATGGTTCACAGATAAGGTGGCTTGTGTGCAGCTCTGTTTGGAGACAGTGTATTGCACCCTGTGGTTAAACCCTCTGAGGTTAGACTGCTCTGCTCTGTTCTTTATGGATTTTGACACATCAGTGCTTGTGGAATATGTGGAGCTTTTAAGCTGTGGTGAGTTTTCACAAAGCAATGTAATACTTAATTCATTGCAAACTTTGTCTTAAGACTAAGATTCATTCCTGACACTCTTTATACCCAAATGTAATATGTTGGCAAGGGTCCAGTACTGGAGGAGCATAAATAAGGGAACTGCCTATATTTCATTTTAGAAATGCATTAGAATTTATAGCATATGTTAACTGTTAACTAGGTCAGCCCTAGCAGATGATAGCTACCATCCTAAAAGAGTAAAACTAACACATTCTTCCAACACATGTGACCAATTCCAACCTTTTCAACCCAGTGCTACCACCATGTCATAAGCTTAGCACACATACTCAAGAGATGTCAATCAAAGCTGCTTTTGCCAGATATGTAGCTCACTTGTAAGTTTATCAATTATGAGGAGCTTCATAAAATAAATAAATAAATAAATAAATAAATAAATAAACATGTATAACCTCATATATTTCTTGCACCTCAGCTGTGAAATGGCTTGTTAATCTCTGATTCATCAGCCTGAGGTGACCTAGCCATGTTTAGCCATCTTTCCTTATGAATTAAAATTCAGATCGGTTATCTACTGGTGTAAATGTTCAACTATGTTCAGCTATCTATTGGTGTGAATGTTCAGTTATCTACTGGTGTGGATGTTCAGTTATCTACTGGTGTGAATGTTCAGTTATCTACTGGTGTGATTTGTCAAGGTCTCCAAGGCTGTTTGGTATTGTTAAGCTCAGCAGTGTATTCTTGCTTCTTCATAATGTACTGATGTAATTTTGATACAGTTAATTGTTTGGTTAAGTCTGTGGTTATCAGGTGATGCTGGTGTGCAGTTTTCTTTCATCTGTTCCTGAAGCCTGGACGCTGCTCTTAATCTCAACAATTTCAACAGTCCAACAGATCTACCATCTACAACTGTGGTCTGGCACTTCTTTGTTTCTCACATAAAGAAATTTGATCCCAGCCTTAGTTTCCAGGTGCAGTTTTCACATCTAGAATAAGCTGTACACATCTGGTTAGCTCATGTGCAAACGGGCCCAGTGATGCAACACACAAGAAGCTAAGCAACAATCCAGCAAGAATGATTATTTTGGTCTCATAAAATAGAGGACTGTGTATAAAAATGTTACGTGTTTCCTCCCCAGTTCACCCAAGGTGGATGTGCACACAGATAAAGTTGACATTCTGCAGTTTAGCTTAGGATCTTTACTAATGTTAAATCAACAATGTATCTGATTGTGGTAGGATTGTGGTAGTTCAGTGACATATGTCTAAATATGTAATCATACAGTTATGGATCAGCTCATACAAATCAGTCCTAATGACTGAGGGCCTAGTCAGGCCACGTTATTAATAACAGTTGAACTTTATCCATACAGCACTGTGACAGTGCTTTCTGGTCTAGATTTAATTACTGTGAACATACTGGACTTATTTAGCAGGCAAAGATATTTAAAGAAACTAGCTAATTAGAGCAGCTTAATCAGATGAAGGGTGTATGAATGTAAGTGGTAACAAATCAAAGAAATGGGCATAACTAGAGTACAAAAAAGTTTGCCACTTAACCAACTTGGGTTTCCATGTTAATTTTCCATGGAAAATTATGCAAACTAGAGATTTAGAACAGAATACATTGCATACTTGGTTCACTTCTACCAGTATCTACACTAAAAAGGTTCTTCAGAATTAAATCATGCAACATTGTTAGACTTTAGCATTTCATGTTGTGTCAAATCAGAACATAAATAATAAACATGAACATCTATAGCTTTTTACGTTTATTCATTCAGGATCTGGTTTTAATCAAATCAGTAAAACCTTATGTCCATCAAAACATGAATGCATGTATTTGATGCCTAAACTTCAGCAACAGTACCTGGCAAGATCCCAAAGGAATTTCATCATAATACCTGCAGGTTTTATTAAGGCACTTACAAGTGAGGCACTTACAAATGAAAAATATTAAATACATCCATAGGTTATTGTTAAAGGAGTATTTCACCTCACCATTGCTCAGAGGTTTACCCAATCTCAGCTTATTTGGTTAGACCATGTCATCATCTGCTCTCTACCTTCAAAATCAGTCAGGCTCGGAAATCTCACCATATTTGTGATTAGTCTGTATTGTGTTCTCAGTCCAAAACTTGCTCCACCAGAGTTCACTTAGAAATGGACAAAATGTACTTCTTCAGGGGACCTCAGTGTGGTAGTTTTGTGCCCAGCCGGTATTAACAGCATGGCATTCTCACCTGCACAAATAAACTTAAAGAGAAATCTCTCACTTAGAGAGAATTAACACTGGGGTTCAGCTGAATCAAACCAAACAGGCCAAGGTGAACTTACCCTTAATTAAGGGTATTATTTGTTTAAATATACAGACTATAGAAAAAAAACAGAAGAGCAGCAAAGACATGTACAAACACATACGAACATGAATGACATCATACACACATGTACTAAAGTCTTCTCTCCATGACAAAAAACTAGTTTAGAGGAATATCCTAAAGTAACCTAAGACAGAGAAAACATCATGGTTAAATAACATTACCATACTGATAATTTCACACTATTCCAAATCAGTGAAGAAGCAGTGAATCAAAATGCAGTAGAGGCCTGCTGATGTTTGGTCTGTATGAACGAAAGATTCTCCACACATGAAAACAATGATCTTAACTAAACTGTGCTAGTCAGCGTTGCTTAAGTTATCTGTTATCTGGAGTTGTTTCTAGTTCACTACTCCGATCACATCTTCTATGTCTCTACACATATAGAGTCTGGATCTCTTTCTAATAATATTCCTACTGTTTGGAGATGTAGCCTGTGAAGTCCCAGTGAGCTCCTCTCTTCTCTTCCTCCTTCTTCTGGAGTGTTTCAGTTAAAGCCACAAAAAGCAACCAGTAAAATATTCTACTGGGATCTCATGCAAACCAATTTGAATTTCTAATCTTGGAGGGAGGGAGAGAGAGAGAGAGAGAGAGAGAGAGTGATAGAGACTGTGTGTGAGAGAGAGAGTGGAATTCTTTATAATAGGTGTCATTAAACTGGAATAAGGATATAAATTAAAGTAGAAAAAACTGGTTCCATTTTATGTAGGTCAGAGGCTGTTACCTGTTAAATAATGAAAAAAGAGGATGATGTGTAGGATACTGTGTGTGTGTGTGTGTGTGTGTGTGTGTGTGTGTGTGTGAGAGAGAGAGAGAGAGAGAGAGAGAGAGAGAGAGAGATAGAAAAATCTGAAATTACTACCCCTGCAGTCAGAGTGGACCTAAATGTGTTGCACCCAGATTTTTTCAGTTTTTGATTGGTTTTAGCACCACAGAATTACAGGTCCTTTACATTCTGCATAACAAATATACATGGCCATACAGATCTTAATGTTTATGTAGTGACATATATGAGACTTAACTGTAAGGGGGTATGAATGGAAGTAAGCCTTAATCTTCCTTTTAAGTATGTAACACATGTGTCCAGTCTGTGTCTTCTACTATAACACTGTCTACTTTAATTCTTTGTCCACTCTAATTCAGTGTAAACATGAATTATGTTTATCTAATTCAGTGTGAACATGAGTATTGTCTTTGGCAAACCTAAAAAAAAGGTAAAAACAATAAAAACAAATAATCTAACGCAAATACCAGGTACAATACTGGGCAATAAAATGCCTTTTTCAGAGATAGAGAAGCAGAGAGATACCAGTTTATAGACTCAAGCAGATCTGAATTTGCCACAAATTAGTTAAACTGTATACATGTTCATACCAGCAACTGAGGAGAGTTAGAGAATTCAGTGAACTACCCTGTAAAATCTGTACCAGGACATTTTATGGACAAAAGCTAGTGTCATTTCCAGAAACGTACAAAACTGAAATTAAAGTATTTTGGTTATACTCTTCATTGAAACATGTAGGCAGTCATTGATGCTAGGAACGTTCAACCATACCAGAAGAAGAGCTGAAGCAATATGCTGGTTAGAT
>JAOYMR010000017.1:9437417-9464949 GCA_025802075.1 Tenebrosternarchus preto
TACATACATAACAATCATTACAGTGTGCCCCCCCCCCCAAAAGTCAGCTACATACATAAGAATCATTACAGGGTGACCCCCCCCCCCCCAAAAGTCAGCTACATACATAAGAATCATTACAGTGTGACTTCTTTGACAGAAGAATTTTATTGCATACATAACTATTGAATGCACCCACATATTGCAGTATAACGCTACAGCCTGAGGCACAGTGAATAACAGACCAAACTTATATATACACACTTCAGCACACATAATTAGATCTGTACTTATTATTTAACTTAGTGTACGAGTATTATCAGTGTTACTTAATTCTGAAGGACAGGATAGAAAAAATTGTTTTTTTTCTCTTGTCCATTCCAGTACGACACAAGGGTGATATGGGGGAAACACATAAGAGTAATGAGATCCAGAAAGGTGTGATCTTTAGGTGTCTGTTGAGTGTGCAGGTAAACCATAGCTTTGGTTTCAACTGTATCAATCGTCAGCTCACCTAAATATATCAGTACTGAATTCCTATGAGACTGAATTAAAGGCAGGAAATATACTAGTCTGAAAAACTAATGGATGACATCAGCTCCAGAAACAAATAGCCAAAAGCAGATTCTACAAGGACAAATTAAACAAACAGTTAACATGCACACATTTATGCAAATTAAACAAATAGTTAATTAAACAAACAGTTAACATGCACACATGTATGCAAATTAAACAAACAGTTAATTAAACAAACAGTTAACATGCATACATTTATGCAAATTAAACAAACAGTTAACATGCACACATTCGTGCAAATTAAACAGATAATAAACAAACAGTTAACATGCACACATTCGTACAAATCTATGAGAAATGTTTCAGCATGTGCAACAATTCACTCTTGGCTACAGGGCCTGTGTACGTGGATCCTGGCACACAGTTTTAAAATGATATGTGGTGAGACCTAAGCTAACAGTTGGTAATACTCTGGTTATTTGTGGAGTTTTACATAATAAATCTAAAATTTTAGTGGAACATTTGTTCCCACCACAGACAGGTAGTCACAAGAGACATGAGCATGAACACAAACACACCTGATGCCACTGTCAAGGAACGTTTTAACCGACCCCAATCTGTCATAGAAGGAATCTGTGTTTGTCCATGAGAACTACAACTCCCTCGAAATTACTGTCATCTGACTTTGGAATTTGACTCCATTTATTAAATAAAAATGACCATTTGTACCCTTAATCTCTGAAATCTAAGAATAAACTTTTACAACTTTTTTTTACAGCTTTAAAACTATTTACATTTTGCAGTGATGCCTCTTCTTTCTAGGTCAGACTATTCTGTGTAATTGTTAGGGAAAGACGTCTCACACTGTGTGTGTATGTAGGCTACAGCCTATACCAGCAGCTGCGTCCTGAAACATTTTCCACTTGCTGTGTGCATTGCAACGTGAAGTAAGCGCGTGGAGCTTTTGTGGACCGGACGCGAGAAGCGCGCGCACCCCCTCACTGCTCCACACCTACATCAAATGCAAATTTCGCCCAAAGAAAAAGCAGGAAACCAAAAATACTTTTCAACACAAATTACCCGCATTGTGAATCACCCGCAAGGAATATCCAACCGCAAGTCTTCAATTTAGAGACCATTTTTGTTCAAATGAGTCTTTAGGAATAATATGTACCAGCTGCCATCAATAATCTCAGTAGTGCCCATGGGTAGATGTTTAATGCTCTTCCCATTTCACTGAACACTAAAGCGTTACGCTTCACATTTCTTATTACACAGCGTCTTGATTGACTTTATGTGGTTGTAGTAACGGTGATTACATCGTGAATACAATCATGATCGCTTATTATATATTTTAGTCTAATATTTTGGAACTCACCTGCACGAGACAGTAACTTCAATCTTAGTTGCAGGTACCGTAGAATGGAGCGGATCGAAATCCCCAATCGAAGCCATCCTGAAGCTCGAGATATTAGTTTTTTTGGGGTTTTTTTCTGAATATGCAAGTTTTTACCTTTCCATCCGACGCGAATTTCGCCCGCTATGACTATATCCAAGCAAAGACTAGATCACAAATAACAAAATTCACTATTCGACCGTTGGAGAGCAGCGCCAGTGTAACGGGTTACCTGTGCGACGCGCCTTGACGCACAACACGGTCCATGTGTCGCGTCTCGTGGATAGAGTGTGAAGTGCGCTTCGCTTAGTGAACGCCGACGGACTTTGTCTCAACTGCCGCCATTCTCCATTTTAGTCAGCAGGTGGTGACAAAACACAAGAAAAGGTCTCAATTTAAAACCTACGGAATAAGTTAACCTATAAAGTTGGATGTTCTCAGACTAGACTACAGGAGCTCTTTTCTTGAATATGAGTGGAAAATAAATAATGAATCATGGTTGAAAGAGAAATACACAGCACCCGTTCCTTTAATTTGTTTTATTTCCACCAGAAGAGTGTAATCCTCTGTCCCATATCTCCCCAACTAACATTCTCCACAGTATAGGGAATTGTAATAACGGATCAATTAAATTAAAATTAAGACAAACAAAAAAACAAACTGTACAAAAAAAAATATGGTGCACTACTCTGAACAGATATGAAAAGATGAGTGCAAAAAAACATCCGTAAAATACCAAAATGAAAAATAAGTACATCTTGAAGTTAAAACATCAAACCATTAAATTTTCTACTAATGAAAGCCCAATCTGAGTCAGACGAGAGAAAACAAGGAAAAGAAGAACAACATATTAATGCAAAGTGCTTGATTCCTATTATAATAACAGGACTCGACATCTGTGCACAATACACCTGCATGACAGATAAACGAAAACAAAATCTATGACCTGTCAAGGCAGACATTGTAGGACGGGGGGAAAAAAAATTCCATCTTCACCTAGGTGAGTGTATTCAGAAATGCTATTAGATGACAACATCTCCACCTGCTTGCTAAAGACAAGAAAACAAGAAAACATCCCTTAACAGTTCCGATCTGCAATAATTACAATAAGAAAAATAAACAGTCAAGTAATCAGTACAAAAAAGGTGGGTCGGGGATTGATGGTCTGCAAAACGCTCATCCAAAAACTTGTTCAAATGTAAATAGTATGAAGACTCTGAAGCAGTAAAATTGTAAATCCTTGAATTGCATAAGACACACTACAGTTACCAGGGAAAGAAAACGAGCCAATATTGTCCCGTGTTAACAGAAAGAAAGGCACGACACATGGTCCTGAGGTAAAAAGGCCATTAAAACCGTTTTGCATTGAGAACACAAAACGCATTTTTAAATTAAGTGCTGCTTTCCTTACATATCAAACCTCTTCAACCCAGTCGCCTTCAAACACAACAGCAACACTTGAGCCTTAAGACTTAATAATGACAAACATCATTATACTTTGAGTAACTATGAAGTCATGTAAGCTGTCGTGTTGTTCGTCAGATATATAGCTTTATGCAATTTATCTGAAAGATTAAGATGAAAATATTTGCTAATGCTTTCAGGATACATATTCAGTTTACTGCAGTTGCAAAAGTCTATTCTAATTACAGTTTTCACCAAAACATTTGAATTAGTAAGCTTCAATTAGTTAGGTATACTCCAGCATTTTCAACCTTAGCTGTTTACCATATTAGTAAACCGGTCAATTATCATTATAATTATCAATACTTTTAACAGGAAAAACCTGCCAACTTCAAACAAGCTTCTAATAGGTTGAGAATGTAGAAAGGCTTCCATTATATTTCAAATCAACAAGTCCCCGCCCACCACCAAATTTTCAAGTACAAAGAAACGGCAGCATTTCTGTTCATGTCAACCAAGCATATGCTACAAACAGTTGAGATAGATTAAGTTGAAGGAGCCATTTTAAGAGCCAGACAGGACCTGGTGGAGCAGAGCCCCACAGGCACCAAGAGGTCACTTACAGAGGGCATGTGGCGCATATACACGCACGTCTTAGCCAGCGAGAGCTTAGGATTGTTGTTTGAAAAGGTCCTGCCGTCCCAGAACACGAACACGTGGCAACCACAGCAGCTGCTGAGCCTGGCCTTGCAGTAGGACCTTGTGCTTACTGAAGCATGACCACAAACAGGCTGTCATCACAATACTAAGGGCACATCTTTATATTGCAAAACAGTTGGATAATAACAACTGACTGAGTTCTGAGCCCATGATGCTCAGAACTCAGAACCATCTTAGATTGGTACGAGGCCCAATACTGCAGCTTCTTCAGGAAGGATACTGAGGTTGAGCACCCAGAATTTTCACACTCTCAATGAACATATTTATGTTGTCTAAAAAGAAAATCTTAAGTTTTTAAAAGGCAGGCAACAACAACAAAAAATGTAACTCAAGGAAAACTGATCTAGATCTATTCTCATGTTTTTTTTTTTTTTAAAAAGCTGGAGGAAAAACAAATCACTGCTTCGTTTTTACTTCAAGTGCCAATTCTAAACAAATTTCAGGACAAAAATGAGCAGCAGCTTTATCAGAGGTTTTTCCGTTACATTCCCAGGCCAGCCAGCTGCCTTTCAGGTACTTTTCCTAAGCACAGCCTTTAAGGTCCAAACTGAAGTGACATTACACATTTAATACCTTGTTTATGGCCGTTCCTATGACAGCTGTATGGCTATATAAATACAAAGAGGTGAAAGAAACTCATTATTCATTATTTCATTCATCCTGCCTTCACTTCATCCTGCCTTCATCATGTTACAGGAAAAAAAAATAGATAAAAGGAGGGGGAAAAAAAAATACACGACAGGGGTATATTAATAAAAACTTCAAATCATGCAAATTAGATATAAGCAGAAATTTACCAGAGGCACCTGTTACATTTGGTGTGCAAGAACAAACAAAAAAGAAAAATGTTTTCAAAAAGAAAGAAAGAAAGGTAGCCCCCTGGGTTTAGGTTTGGCACGTTTCCTCTGCAAGTCCAGCCGGGATGGTGTTCACACAGGCAGTAAAGCAACAGAAAGGTGGGAGTAAGGGCTGAAAAAGGCAGAAATGGAGCGAGAGAGAGAGAGAGAGAGAGAGAGAGAGAGAGAGAGTGTATGTGCAGCTCCAGACTTCTCTGAAGTCTACGTGAAAAGACTGTGTGGGAAAGGTGATACTTCTGGATTTCAGCACAAAAGAGGCCTCTAACTGGAAGGATTAAAGCAGAACTACTTGAGACAGGAAATCAGTGGGTGACATGGGTCACACAGGACTTGAGCATGTGGGACCAACGAGATGATGGGGAGAACTCAGAAACCTTCGCTTGGTGCTTCACCATTAACGAACAAGGAGGACAGAGAGGCAGAAGTAGGGGCTGAACTCAGACGATGGCATTGGTGCCTCGGAGGCCGACGCCGCGGGCAAACTGCTCCAGCAGACCGGAGATTGCCCCAGACGGGCTAGGAGAAGAGGACATCAGCCCCACTGTGGAGCTATAGGCTGCCAGGAAAACCTCCCTCACTGCCTCCAACCGAGCCTGCCTCTCAGACACATATGCACACCTACAGAAAGAAAATGCAAGAAACTTAGGCCAAGAATTATTTCCTATTATATAGGAAATACCTTTAGTGCAGTTATTAACCATTAAACAAAAAAAAGAGCTAAATTCTATAAAATTAAGAACATTTCTTCAAAACTTTCTTGCTTCCTTTGTGCATTCTTTCTATGAACAGAAATGGATGGATATTGTTTACACAAGGGAAATGAAGACACACTCAGTTTGGCTGCCTGATAAAGTATAAAGAGCATCTTTCAGGAGGCCCCAAAAAACAAACATTAAATGAGGAACAAATAGGAAAGAAAGAGTGAGATCCTGCCCTGGTCACTAGAAAATATACATTTTTATGTTTGGCTTTACTCCATCTGAGACTTAAAAAGATGATCTGTAATTAACTATATTTTTAAAATGAACACCATTCAGTATTTATTGCCCTCCCACATATGGCCCTGAATTTGCATGTATGAGTCCACCAACATGCAAGCAGACTCACAACAGCCCTTTGATCTTCACATATTATAGTTACAGAATTAAAGCATCACTAAAAAGGATTATCACCATGTGAAGCTCATTCTACAGCTGGAACCCTGCCACAGAACAACGACTCCACCCATAACGATGCGCAAACTTCATACGGGAAAACGCGCGCGGTGGCATGCGTGTGCACGCACCACCTCCGCTACGCCCCCCCCAGCCCATGATGTAGTAGCCCTCCCACCGGCCCTGGCCCGCGTCGCCGGGGTGAAAGCCGAGCTGAAGCAGGGGAAGCGGGGAGGGAGCAGTCCGTGCCGGGGGGAAACGGACGAGACTCACATGCGGCCGCCGGGTCCCTCGTCCTGGAAGCTGAAGAGGAAAGGTGACTCGGTGGGGAGAGGGGCAGCGTCGTGGATACTCCCACAGCCCGAGACGATCTGCCAGCTTCCGTATTCTGTGGAGAGAGAGGAGCCCGAGCGAGCGTACTCCGCCACAGTCCTGAGGGGAGCGAAGGAGGGAGAGAGAAAGGGAGGCAAAGCGAGAGAATGGGAGCGAAAAAAGAGCCTGATTTACAGTTAAAATCATTCTGACTTAAATACTAAAAAATGCTGAGAAAAGAAGGGGAGATAAAAAGCAGAGAGAGTCAGTGAGGAAAAAAAAGGAATGATGAGAAGATCAGTGTGAGGAAATGAGGGCCCCAGCACCAGCGGGGCAGGGACGACCGTGGAGGGGCTTCACACCAACCCTAGTAGTTCTTACAGATTTCAGCCAAATGGAAGATGCACAGGTGCATTTTTATTGTTTGACCAGGGTTATCACTTTAAAATAAACTTGCACAGCCACCCACCAAAAATCAAAAAGAACTCCATCTAAGATACTTCGCAAACATACTACAGCTTTTCTAACTAATTAAAAATAAGTGGTGTCCTCCCAATAGTAGTTACTTTATGTCTTAAATGTAGGTTACGAATGTAGGTCACAACTAATTTACAGCATGGCTCTTAAAAAAAAACCTCTCAGAAGAAAACTAATCCCATCAATGGCCCCGAAGTTGCAGAGCTGAAAGCTGAGGGGTGGTACTCAGCCATCAACAAATACTCTGGGCTCTTCACATGATGCTTGCATAAAAAAAACGGTCATTGGAAGGAGCGTTTTCTGTAGCAGGATGTGTCTTTACAAGATGTACACGAGAAATAAGACAAGAATTTGAATAACTCAACCATGATTTTCTGTTTTCGTTTTGTTCTTCTATTTGACAATTTGAAGTTTTCTAATCACTAAAAGGCTACAATTTCCACACAGCAGTAAAATGATGTTATTGAAGGCTCACAAAACAGACAAAGGCTAAATAACAGTAAATATTTACTATCGTAGTAAAACAACTTGCTTCTTAGAACAGGCAGGTATAAACACATACCTCAGTGCTCCATACAGGATGCCTTCAACATAAACCATAATGCTATAATAGTATAAAATACTCTCAGCTACAGAGTATGATTCTACAGTTTAGGTAGTTTCAGAAATCTTGAGCCAAGAAATCCAGTTCAAATTATGTTCAAAATAATGTCTTGACCCATATGAGAACAATGAAAAGTGGAAAACACTGAACAGCAAAGTTTATCCCCATAACAAAAGCATTAGGACAGAAAAAACAATAAAACTTGCGCACACACCCAGTTATGTTCCATCTGTGATGGCCAAACAAGGCATAATAAAGCCTTTATTAAATCAGAGGAGATGAGAGAAAGCAAGGCGAGTGGTTTACAGAAAGTTCGTCCCAGACAGAACCCTTGCACTTTTGCTAAAAACATGCTATACGAGGTCATGGACCCCTGAAGACAGGCAGGACCCCTGCTGGCCACCAGCGGTGGTTACAAGTCCGTAGACGATTAAACCTCACGAATTAGAACTGGAAAAGCTCAGTGGCAAAAAAAACCAAAAAAGGGGGTAAAGCAGACAACCCAAAGTTTACAGACTTAAAAAGTACAGTTACAAGTACATATGTTAAAACTCTGAGGGTTTATTATGTGAAGTTTTGAACACCTCTACCCTACAGACACAATCACTTAAGGACTCACCTTCTCCCTGGCACAGCCAATGGGCTGCTGCCTGCGCGGATGAAACCGTGCTCCGATTGGTTGGAAGACGAAGAACTAGAGGACTTGCCCTCAGGGACTGGGTGAGGTAGCCGCTCATCAAACAGAACCGGCCTGTTCCGAAGCACAGTCTGAGGAGAAGAAGCGAGAGCTTTCCTCCTGCGAGAGAGCACCAGGAATGAGCTTCACTGAGTGGTATGGAAACAGCAGCCTTAAACAATTATATCGGTTAGTTATTTACATCTGAAATGCTTCAAGCATAAAAAAAAAGCATCTCATTGGCTGGTGCCTTGGTCCTTCACTAAACCCTACCCGGTGGAGGACAGCGGTCCTGTGGAGAACAAGTCAAAGGGCTCAGCTGGAACACTGGAGGGAACGTCCTCGGTGATCAGAGAGAAATCACTACTCAGACTGGTCACACTGCCCCTGTCTCTGGACTCTGAGAGAAATGGAAATATATCGTGACAGAAATATGAGGATTTGTTCTACCCTTGAACACAACTCTTTGATTTTTACCATGAGTTGTATGTTCAAGAGAATGGTCTGATGCACCAAATTAAAACCTTAAAACAGTTCCGATATTTCTCTGGCCATAGGAAAACCTGAGTGCACTGAAAGAAAGAACAAGACTCACTTAACTGGCAGAGGTCATCCACTGTGAAATCAGTGTCTTTGAGGTGAGAGTTTTTCCTCCTGCAAGATCAAGAGAGAGATGAAAGAAGACCAGAAACGGTAGCGAGACAGATTTGGAGTGTACAAAAGAACAGAAAATATGAACAAATGAGGGAGGAAGGTGATCATGACAGAGTAAAGAAGAGCGAGTGTTGGATCAAAGACGGCATGAAGCAGGAGTACTGCCCAAAGCAGGGTTAGGAACCCAGCAGCCAATGTGGAGCCCACAAAAACCACAGTCAAACATCACCATAATCACTATGTAGTAATGAAGGTGTTTTATTTTGTCTGAGCACCTGTGACCTTCCCACAAAAAAGACATTCACTGTAATTACAATAGCTGTTATATATAATAATTCTTAATTGCATACAATTAACTAATTATTTGTTAAAAATCCAGTTCCAGGAATAGGGAAATCCCAAAATGATGAAGGTTAACATCTACATGCTTACCTCTGCTTCTTAATGACTGAGAACTTCTCAGAGACAATGTGCTTCAAAAAATTGAAGCAAAAAAAGAAAATCTGGCATGAAAATAGAAAAACAAATAAATCAAACAAGATCAAACAAATCAAACAAGATCAAACAAATCTCCCGCACACAGTGAACTGTGAAACACTGCCCTCTAGACTCTAACCTCCAAAAACAAAAAATTACTGAACACTCATTTATATTTTTTTACTTTAATCAAAAAAAATATATATATTTTTTAAAGTGTCAAATTCAAAATACATCCAACTCCTTACAGGCAAACATCAAATGAGAACGTGAACACTCAGACTTACTTCCTCCCCTTTCGAGAGACGATCAGGCAGCATGTGACTACGGAGATATGAAAGCATTAGCGGCAACGTTAACAGTCATTCCAACAGCCCCCTGAATTACAGAAGCCTCTAGAGCTAATGCCTAACCCCGCCCCCCTCATTGTGACATATCTGCAGCAGCATTTCAGAGCTACTGAGTGCTGGGAGATTCCAGGACTCCATCAGGCTGTTAATGAGTTTTTTTTTCTCAACAGTGAAAATGCACATTATGGGAGAAAACACACAGGCCCTGGTCTTCAACCCCTCTCTCATGAAGTCTGATTAATGGAGTGCTTTTCTACCGATGCATTTATAGCTCACTCTTCAACTCCCTTCACTCCTCAAATTGCACTTTATGCCCTCTTTTCTTTTTTATGAATGCCAGACTTGGCTGAGATCTGTGAGCTGTAATTACTGCACTCTCAGATGAGAGGGGTGTGTTTGGGTGTGTGCGCGCACGCGTGTGTGTGTGTGTGTGGTGTTTGTGTAGAACCGTGTGTGTGTTTTGCTGAGAAACTCAGCAGTAGGGGACAGTTCTGTCCAAACACTCATCAACTGGAGCACAGACCTACTCCACACCACTGGCCTTATTTTATCTCATTATTCTCCATTTCCTGCTTCCTTTCTCAGTACCATCTCAAATGTGCTCCCCTCTCCATGCCTTACTACAGGCACACAAGTAATTAGACAATGACTAAGACATAACTGCTTCATGTTTATCTTATAATTCTTCTCCTTCTATTTGGCATGTATGCAGGTGATAAAGCACTAGAAGGGTTCTCACCCAAAAAGGAACCAGTCATAAGCAATGGTCAGGTAGAGGATCTCAGACGGCTCCAGGCTGGCATGGACAGCACCATCCTATATAGAGCACAGATGGTTAAATTTACACGCTTCCTTTTTAAAAATGTCATTCCTGAAGGAGCTTACTCAGAATGTGCAAAAAGAACAATATGAATGCAGAGGAGGCAAGCAGATACAGACGACAGTGGACAAAAGAACTGAAAAGATAAAAGTTCAATAGTTCCAAGTGTGTGCGCGCACACATACACACACACACACACACACACACACACTTACTCAGACAGATGGAATGGACAAATGGAAAACTAGGCAAAAAAGGAAGAGTCAGATACTCACAGCCCACAGAGAGAGTCTCAGCAGGGACACAAAGAGAGGAGTCCTGTCCCAGCCAGATATACAGTGCACCAACAATCCACTCTCATCTACACACACACACAAACAAACACAATTAAACATGACATACCCATCTATCCAGTATTATACTGGTCAATCACACACATTTAATTATGTAGGTCATTCAAATATCCCACATACAGTGTGGACTGCCATTTAAAGCATCAGTCAGGGAACATACAGGTAGGACATAACGTTGAGGAGTCAATACCATCAATGTTGATGATGTGCAGAAGCAGCTTCAGGTAATTCTGGGTCTGCTGCACCAGGTCCCAAGACTGAGGAGAAAACCCAGCAGTGAGGCATTAATAATCCCCATGTCTCTCTCCAGAACACATAACAGTCATTTAAAACAAGAAAGCAAAAACCCAGTCTTTGCAAAATAGCCATCACACAAACACAAACGTCTCTACCTGTACGACTACAGACAGCTGATGGCCAAATATGGTTGACGTTGGTCATTAGTTAATCAGTTCTCAAACAGCAAGACCATTTCCGGAAAATTGTATGTGACTTAAAGAAACACTGCATGTAATTGGCTCATTTTCACCTAGCAGACTATGAGGAAAAAATGCCAACTCTTCTGCCAAGCATGGCAATTTAAGATTTTATTCAGAGGTCATTAAACTGGCAAACAATATCCAGAGACAGTAATAAGCAAATGTGTCAACAGTGACCAGGGGACACCAGCAAAATGATGAATGCTTCTGGAGCTGAATGTGACCATGCTATGCTGCTGAGACTCCATGCTATGCTGCCGAGACTCCATGCTATGCTGCTGAGACTCCATGCTATGCTGCTGAGACTCAACTGCTGTGTGGGCTATGCAGTATTATGCTGCTACAACCATCATCCAAACACACCAAGGCCTGGAGATCTGAGGACAAAGTTTTCATCAATTTCATCATCTCAGCAGTGAATTTAAACAGACTCAGCCTTAATGAAATCTGATCAGAAAATAAGTAGTTTTTGTCTCCTTTTAAAGTTGCAACAGAAACAGACCATCCTCTCCATGTGTTACTGCCTCAGTCACTCAGGAGGGTAAAAATGTTAGGTTTTGGCTCTCTGAGCCCATACTCAGAGAACAGATAGCACAACATTTTATTGTGTAAGCAATGTTATTTCTAAACACATAAGAAATCATCAAATAATCAGTGACTGTAGTTTCATACTCTACCAGCAGATGGCCCTAACAGACAAGAAAAAAAAAAAAGTCTGGCATTGCATCCAGGCTCAATACTACTGTGTGTGTAGCAGCACAGAGAAAACATGGACAGTCTGGAGAAGAAAAGTATAACTTGCCCTTTGTATTGTGGTGTTCCATTGTGGTGAACTATTAAATGCGGGTAACGTGATGTGCGTTTGTTCACCTGGTATTCACTCCAGTCAATGTTTAGGTTCTTGGTAAAGCAAGCAGGGATTGTCAACGGAGCATCTACATAGTCCTGAAGACAAAAGCAAGAAAATACGCATTAATTAATATTGTGCATCTCACACACACACACACACACACACACACAGTAAAGTGTTCTTGTCCTGCTACAATAGTAGTGTGTTGCCGTACTGAGTGGTATGTAGTGGTATTGACTGAAGTACATATAATAATAAAATTAAGTAATACTGTACCTGATTCCAGTTGAAGACCAGACCCTCTGCAGTGTAGTCCCTGTCTTTGTAGTCCTTAAAGAATTCACACCCTGAGACCAACCCGGAACAACAACAACAACACAGTATGAGCACAACAGCAGCATGAATGAGAACCCATCTGTGGCAACAATGGCTACAATCACAGTAATCACAGTCATCCACAGTGGACCAGTGGTTCTCCCAGACACGTTTTGTAAAACGCAGTGCATCCCAGAACTTGGTGAGAAAAGAATAAAGCGGTGGGAGAAACAGACCCCCATACCTGGGTAAGGCACAGAGAGCAGGGTGAAGTCTGCATAACGCTGGGCCTTATCAACCTTCTCAGAGGAGGTGACGCTGAACACAAAACCAAGAACAAAATAAGCACATAGGAGGATAAAATAGGACTCCACAAAAACACAAAAACAGGTTAAATGTTGGACATTTTGCTTCAACAGAAAGTATATACACACTAGTATATCTTACAGGATGTGTGGTTTTGTAAAACGGCCAGAGAAACGCACATGCCCAAGTCAGTCAGCCACACACACACACACACAGACAGACACTTGAGCAACACAGAGAAGTGAAAATGAGTCATGTTTCAGTGTATTCATTTGTGCATGTGAGTTTGGGCAGGTGACCCATTCCAGCATGATAAAGTGGGAGAAGTGAATCCACTCGGAACGGCACTTACTTGAGGCCAAACTTGACCTTCTTATTCTCCACCATGAGGTCACAAATGTAGCGCACGGACAGGTACTTCAGCAGCTTAATGTCTGAACCCCTCACCTTATCAAACAGCTGGGAATCCCCATTCCTGCAGAGACATGGTGCAGGAGAGCAGAACCAAAGGGAAATGGAGAGGTAAACAAGGAGCAAAAGAAGAAACCAGAAGGGACAAACAGATCATGTCCTATTGAGCCTAAGAAAGAATGGCTGTGAAGACAGGGGTTGTACTATACAGTCAATCACTGATTCATTTGATTAAAAACGGCCATCAAAAACCTTTCAGCTCCAGTGAACAATGACAGTAGTCTGGCATACATCACCATCATAGACTCTTGGTATTCAAAGCTATTTTAGATATAATTTTGGATATTACTGACTTTATTAAACACAATAATATATGCCAATAATGTTAATATTACTAACAAGGGCCAGAACCATTTACATTCTTGCATCTATTTTTATTTCTGAAGATTTGTATGTCATGGGCATCTTTAACTTTAGTAATTTTCCATGTAACTTTACCAGAGCGTGAACAGAAAATGGCCCGACACCTCAAATGAGCTGAAGTGCACCAGCAATAGTACAGAGGCCATTTTTAGGTAGAGGCAATGTGTGAATAGAGATTGATGTGTGAATTTTTCTGTATGTGGAAAAAATAGCTGTAACTGTACAGGCTGCGCAAGAGAATGTTCTAAGTAATGTGCAAATGTGAGTTTGCATTCTGATATTCTAGATATATTCTAGTGGATACGATGGTACTGGGAAGCAGTATCGATCTAATGTTCTAGATACATGCTGGTACTAGACAGAACTGCTCTAAAGTTCCAGATATATAGTGGTACCGGACAACAGGGTCATCCTGTGGTACTTCCTCTGATTCGGCCCAAGTGTCATCAGAGCCCCCTGAGAAAAGAACACCAAAAAAAAAAAAAAAAAAAGTTTCAATTCAAAAACTCTCATGAACCTTATGACCATCTGATCCAACTTGCACACATTTTCAGCAACCAAATCCAGAGTTCTTTTGTCATGTAATTTTCCACATGTACTTAACGTAATGGAAACAGTTAAAAGATTAATGACTGCATTAAGCTGCGACTCAAGACAGGGTAACTATCTATGTAAACGACCAGACTTTCTGATTGAACCTTAAATGCAGAAATAATTAAGCAAGAGAGAGATATTAAGGTAAATAAGGAAGACAGGGAGAAAGAGAGATTAGAGGGTCTGGTAAACTGATTATAAAAAGTATTAACCCACCCCCACCATCAGTGCTTCAAGTGTGTATAGGAAACTAGGGCATTTGTGCAATAAACTTAGAAAGGATTTTCAGATATTTTAAATACATTTTTCACTTTCACATTATCAGATGCTTCCTGTTGATCAGTGGCAGATATATTATGAACAGGGATGTTAAAATCCCTTTAATGCCACAGCAGTTTCATGCATCAAACCCCAACAGAAACAGAATTATGGCTGTGGAAAAACTGTACCTGAGAAAATATAATTGTAACCAGTACGTCCATACAGTTCCCCCCAACCCGCCAGTGTGGAAGACCGACAGACATGCTGAAATGCAGAAGCCAAATGCAGCTTAGACATGGCATAAAACCATAAAGACTCACAACATCTAAATATAAGACACAGAGACATGTAAATATAAACCTACAAAACTTCAAAGTATGCATGTCAAATATTTACGCATGTTTAAAATAAACAATTGTCAGATTTGAATGGGTCGTATTTTCTTATAAGAAACAGGTAGAAGTACCTTGCCATTGTAGAGGATAACTGGACAGACGAATCTCCCCCTACAGCGAGCCATTTTACTGCGGTTCACCAAATCCTGCAGTTTACTGATCTGCACTGTACTCTCAAAACTAAAAGAACACATTATTTAAACATTTGTTTTATTATAACATTCACACAAAGATTACTGAGGTTATGGCATAGAGATTGGAATAGGTAAGTAGGTACACCCTGCACTTAGACGCCAGTGACCAAGTAATGGAGTAACAGAGAGTTATCAGTACAGGTCAAGCTGGTTAAAGTGCATGTTTTGGTGCAAGTCTTTAAATTAGTTCATTCGCAACTATGTACATTTGAGGGTTTAAAATACACTGTCCCATAAAACTAAAATCCATAACCTTGTCTTACTACTGAAAGAACTCATTCCCTGTTGAACCATAACCCTTCACAGTTATACATTAACTCAGAGGCTTCGAGCTGAAGAGTACCTGTGACGTTCTTACCTTTCTTTATTGGGCTCAGAACATTCATACTCCAAATATACGATCTGCCGCGGGTAGTGCCCGCACACCTCGCCATTGGTGTTGTGGATGACGCTGTACTTGTAGTCACGACCAAACAATTCCAAGCATCGCTTCTCTATTCTCTCCACCTGTCAACAGGCGCGCTTGAGTTAGGCTTAACGCATTTTTGTGTTAAGGCATTTAAAAAACAAATTTTCCAAAAACTCTGTAAAATATTGTTTCGGAAATTCCTCTTTTTGTATGATCTTAAGATTCTTCGAAAAGTTCGTATGTGGGTATAAATAGTGGCAGAGAAAGGCAAAATAACAACTGTTTGTCATTCCAGTAAACAGCTAGTAGATAAGAAACGTTTACTGTGAAGGTCATGTAGGTAATACTAACTGTGGTAAAACATTTGTGACGGACGGCACCAATCCATAAAAGAGAATGAGTAGTCAAGTCTTACCCGTGTGGTAACCTCCTTCGCTCTGTACTGGGTCTTCGAAAACAAATCTATCAAATCAGCTATTTCCTCGCTTTTGCGACCCGTGATGGCAGACGCAGTCAAGCTCCCGGCCGCAGAAGGGGACGTTGCCATCATCGTGCAACGACCCTTGTGCTCAATCCGAACTTGCCCTCCCTCAAAGACCGCTGCTCCTTGAGGCCGAGTGCTTGCTCCAGGCCATCCCTTACCAGCCAGTTTCTTCCTCACCGCCCGTTTGAGGGGGCCGGGCCCGGGGAGACGTCTAGAGTTCAGGGTACCGGCGAAGTGATACCCTCAACGCTAACTGATACGTCAGCTAGCCTGCAAGCTAGCTAGTTAGTTAGTTAGTTAGTTAGTTGACACTTCGCAATTGGGATTACTTCAACCTAGCCAAGTACCACGAAGCCAACAAGCGATGGAGTCTTTAAGAGGCTTGTAGTACCACAACCAACAAACAGTCCAATAAAACACCTACGAAACTAACAGTTCTGTCCGTTTACAGCGGAAGCAGATGACTGCTTTGCTTGAAGCTCCTCGTCTCCTACTCTCTTTCATATTCTTATCTTAAAACGCATCGCTAGCTAGCCAAGTTCGTTAACTAGCTACAGCTGAAACGCGAGCTTCCTCTGAAGAACCCAAACACTACCAGACACATTACACGGGAAATCCTGAGGACTCCCGGCCTAGTCTCGGTCCTCGGTGTCCCCAATGGCACGTCTTCATTTTTTATGTGGAATTACAAAATGAAATGTGATGACTCCACTTATTTTACAATAGTATAACCTTCTCTGATGCGTAAAATCCAACAAACATTCTTGTGTAGCAACAAAATCCGCTCGAAACGAGCGCTGTACCCTTACTAGCCAGATAAACTGCGGACCTCCAAATGGAAGCGAGTAGTAAACAGGAAACCACAGCCATCATGTGATCTGCACTTCCCCATGCTGACGTCTGGCTCAGCATTCATACGCATTCGTGATAGGCACCTGTTTAAATATCATGCTGCAATTTTTTTATTGGTCATATGATACACCTATTTCGCAGTAAAATTGAACTTTATGTCCAGTTATCCGGTCTGTGGGGGGGTTATATGGGAGGTAGTCCACAGACCACTGCTGCTGGAAAGAGAACCAATCAACGTAGAGAATCAGATGTGACAGGGATATGGACACTGCCCACCCCTACATCCCTTTAAATCACAACACAAATCACTACATCCCTTTAAATCACTGTTATTAATTAACAGTAATATAATAATACTTAGTAGTAGTTGTAGTAATAATTCACTTAGAACTCCTTCATTAAAGCAATACATCAGAGTTTCAAAATGTAATTCACTAGACTACTAGTTCATTGGTTTTGTTTATGAAGGATAACCACTTATATTGGACTGCACACCACTTTATTGCTCTAAATCTGTGTGCTGTTTAAAACTCTTTAGATATCCTTATAGGAGAGAACATGCGGTAGTATCATAGAACTATTTTAGGCTACCAAGACAAAAAAAAAAAACATTTTTATGTCTTATCAGTATTACATTACAAACTTACTTTAGACCTTAAGTAGTGATTGTTAAAATAAACACAGATCATATGAAAATGGACCTTCTACCACACAGTACAATTTCATCTGATTAAGCCTGCTCTAACGCCAGTTAGCACAACACTCCCATTCTCTTCACATCACGCATGATAGTGAACTGTGGAAAGTGAACACCAATTAAGGTTGGTATATAGTCTTTTCTAAAGTATATCTGTTTCACTCTGAGTGTATTTTAATGTGAGTGTGTTTGGAAAGACATCTCAAAAGTACACTAGGGGCAAAGCCCACTGAGATTAGTTTGTGGAAAAAACTTTTTTGTCTGCACTCAGGCTGTTACATGGAGAACATAGAGTTGGATGTGCAGGTTATTCTAAAATGAGGCAACGTTCAAAAGGTGATGTGGAGAAGGGCTGCCAAATCATTTTTTTCTTCCTGTTTAGCACAATGCAGATTGTAATGCATGAACATATAGTCTACAAGCTGGCTGTGCTATCTGCTATTAAGTCACGCTTCAGGGACCTTTAACGTTGGAAAATGTGAACTGTTGAAGGGGCGTTGGGGTATTTAAATTTCTGCAATATTCAAAACGTGTGCGCGCCGTCACTGGTAGCTCTCTCAGTATCCCCGTGGCCGTGAGCGCGCAAAGGAGATACAGAGGGAAAGGAGGCAACAGGAAAACGGAGAAACAGCGGTGAGGAAAAAATAAATGAAGCGGATTTGTGGCATTATCTTTTCATATAGTTTTATTGATAGAAATTTTGAATCATCCAAGCAGAAACGTCATCTTCTGCTTACAGGTTTATTTGCTTTTATTTTCAGTATGAGCGACGCGTCTCGCGGCTGCTCCCGTTCTCTTTAGATCTTTCGCTCGTTCGCCAAGCATACATTATTGGGCACTCGACAGCGCATCTCGCTTCCTGTGAAGCGTTAGATCTGATGGGAGGCATACCGGATACATTATTAATACTCAGACTGTATTGAACAGCTTAAAATGCGTCTTGTCGGTTTTACCATGGACATTCCTTTTTTTGCAATGTGATCTTGGTTGTCTTGGCTATTTCTTTGCGCGGAAAGCGGAGGAGGGAAATTAGACGTTTTTTTCATACCCAACGCTCCTGAATCACGCTCCCATCATCAACTGAATAATTTCATGACCGTTTGTGATGTAAGGCAACATTAGAAATAGAATAACTAGAGTCTAGGTGATCGAATTGCAGGAGAACACCCTTTACCTTTGCGTAACTGATCGAATATTTGTAATAATTTGTCTTCAGCCTCTGGATACGCGCCCAAGCGCATTTTTGAGGGATCAAGTGGGGCAGATAGGCGGAGATAGAGACGTGGGGGATACGAGAGAACATCAGAGAGGAGAGTAGGGACACTGGGAAAGCGCGAGAGAGAAAATGCTGCCTTCGCAAGAAGCCTCCAAGATATACCATGACAACTACATGCGGAACTCGCGGGCCATCGGCGTACTGTGGGCCATCTTCACCATCTGTTTCGCCATCATCAATGTGGTGGTCTTTATCCAGCCCTACTGGATCGGGGACAGCGTTAACACACCGCACGCCGGCTACTTCGGCTTGTTCCACTACTGTGTGGGCGAGGGCAACTCGAATCGGGAGCTGACCTGCCAGGGAACGTTCGCCGACTTCAGTTCCATCCCGTCGGGTGCGTTCAAGGCAGCCTCCTTCTTCGTGTTGCTCTCCATGGTGCTCATTCTGAGCTGCATCGCCTGTATGGCGCTCTTCTTCTTCTGCAACACCGCTACCGTCTACAAGACCTGCGCCTGGATGCAGCTGCTTTGCGGTGAGTGATAAAAGTATTTTTCCCTGGTCATTTAATGTTCCTGGGGCTATGGTATGACAAATGATGCGATCGCTGCAGCCAGTGGTGTGTCTAAGGTTTTGAAGTTATGTGCCTGTTTTGAAGAAATGCGCGTGCGTGTATGTGAGTGGTTTACTAAATGGCTGGATGTTCGTGCCTATATCGCAGTCGATGTACAGTCCATTGGTCCATATTGTTATGCCATATGGAAACGTGTCACATTTTTTGTTTTGCATGCGACAGTGAAATAAAACCTCTTACCCCCCTATATGGTATATTAAATTAACAGAATCTGACACATGCGATTTAAAATAAATCGTATGGTTACATGGTTCCTCTCCAGTTGGTATACTGGGTTTAAAGATTTAAGTCTAATTAAAAATAACCTAAAGATTAGTTCAGACTTATAACACACAACATCTTACCGCCCATCCCCAACAAAGATGCAGCCAAAACTACACAAGTAAAAGTAGTGTTTTTTTTTAAATAACAGTCACTCATGTAGAAATAAAAATAGTAATTTAAGTTTTTACTTAAGTAAACGCAATACTACTCAAGTAGCAAGTTACTTCATTGGATCATATTTAATAGCAACACAATTTTAACTTATTTTTTCCCCCCACAAACTGAAATAGGCTGATCTTTTAGTAGTTTTTACATTGAATTTTAACCTGTCTTTAGAGTTTTTAGTATGTTTGTTGAGTGACAGACAAATACAACTTTACATTAAGTATACCTTACTTCTTTATAAATAAGGCTTTTAATACACTTAAATGTACAAACTTAAAATGTACCGGTTAATCATTTTCTCTTATATTTGGCCTCAGTAACATCCCTATTCAGTGTTCAGTGATTGTCTGCCAGCACACAGAGGGATATCACTTTCCTTAGTGCCAGTTGTCCTTATTCTATATGCATGTGTGAGTAAACTGAGAGAAAATAATAAACTCTGGGAGATTGGAACATATAAAAAATAAAGAAACAAGAAAAACATATTTGGATTCAGCTTACAAAAAGCATAATAATAAATAAATAAAAACACTGTCTGATTTAGGCTGCCCATGGAAACTCTACATCAAACATATATATCCCGAACATCATTTCTCTTCAAAGTAATTGTATTAAAATTTGCTGGTAACTTCAGGTTTTATACTATCTTCTTATTTAAGGTACCTTTAATTTAACATCACATAAATAATGTTTGAAGGTACTGGATATGGTTAAGCCACAATGTTGTTTAAGGCTGATTAAGTGCTAATTGCTCTGGATTTTTGTTCAAGTCAAAGAAGCAAAGGGAAATCAGGTCCTAATTTTTAAAAAAATCTGGTGGAACCCAAAAGCTGCTCTGATACTGTCAGCGTTTTTCCAATAGCAACAGCATGGGAGAAGTTAGTTAACTAACGTACTATACCATTTGTTATCGCAAGGTACATGAGGTTTTTGATACGGACTATATATTGTGCATAAGTGAAACGGATACCACAGTGAATTGGGTGATCACTTTGTGGAATTTGTGGAAATATTCTGAAGCTCTCATCCTAACAAGCAATATTTATGAACATGTTTATTATGTTTAAATAGATTTAGTACGGACACTATGATACATCCAGGCCGCTAGGTGTCAGTATAATTTCCGTTTATTATGTGAAGAAGAATCGTAGGAAAATAATGACTTATTGCTCCTTTAAAGAAAAGAATAAAAGTATCTTGTTTCCTGTCCTCCTGTGAAGACTTGCCCATTCGTTGTTTGTTATGTCTGTCTACTTCCTGTTATCTAGTTGTGTAACTTTCTGAAGCAAAGTGGTGCTACTAACAGTCCCGGTCACAACAACACTCGTAGCTGAACAAAATGTATAAATTGTGCATTGAATTAAAATTATTTTAAACTGTAAAAGGACATAAATGAATATGATGGAGTAAAAGTACATTTCTGAACTAAATGTACCCAAGTAAGGGTACTCTATAAAGTAAACGACTCTTAGAATGACAATTTGTTTAATAGTAGTGCTAAATGTAGCGGGTTACTACCCACCTCTGATAATGACACACACAGTTTAAGTGAATTGGTGGTTGTTAAAGTGGGTTTTTTTGCATTCAGTCCAAGTATAGGAGAGCATGAGTGAACAGGAGTGTGAACGAAGCTTTGCTGGACAGCTGTTTGATGCACAGTAGCCCATACTGGCTTAAAAGAGCAGTGATTCAGTATAAATAAAAGATTCTTCAGTGTGGTCATACAAAAACCCTCACATGAGCAATAAGCAATTACAACATAACATATGATAATCTAATCAGATCCAGGCTTTGTGTGGAAAGGAAAGACCAAAAAAAAAAAAAAGATGTGGGGGGATTTTGTGAGTTTGCATTTCAAGATATGACACCTCCAGCCTGACCATTCTGTGCTGAAGATTTGCACTTACATATTTAACAGTATCACCCTGGGAATCAAACCTTGCCATTTCTACAAGCATTACCTGCTCTACCTGCTCACAACACAATAAAGAAACAACAGTGACAGGGTGTGATTTACTGTTATAAATCAAACCTTCTTGCCATCACACAGTCCACACAACCAATCATAGTCTATTAATTGCAAATAGTTGAAATCAGAGACTAAACCTTGTCATAACTCTTAGATATCATTGATACAGTACGATGGAACCACGCCATTGTGCCTCTTTAGGGTGTCTGCAGGTGATGAGATATTAACCAATGAAATCAGGGGAGTTTCAGCGTGTGCTCATGAACCATTTTCTTATACAAAAACGCTGTATATAGCTGCATATACTAAAAGACCTGGACCCAAGTTCACATAGATATATCTGTCTATGCTG
The DNA here is from genome assembly GCA_025802075.1 of Tenebrosternarchus preto. NCBI lineage: Eukaryota > Metazoa > Chordata > Actinopteri > Gymnotiformes > Apteronotidae > Tenebrosternarchus > Tenebrosternarchus preto. The sequence goes on from JAOYMR010000017.1 coordinate 9,459,437, forward strand.
TGTAAAAGTCTGGATATACATGAATTCACTCCAACACTCTCACACACAGAGATGTGCAGATACAATCATGATGTAGATGGCATCTGTTTTGTGTGATTTTAGAGCATGGGATAATGTGGATAAAACCTCCATGATCATTTGTTTGCAGTAGCAGCTGGTGAAAAAAAAAAAAACAGTATGAAATATCTGCCTCGTTTTTATCAAGGAAAAGAGGAAGTGGTACAGAAACCATGTGGTCTGATACTTTTCATTCATGAACCAGTGTGATTGTTGCTTATTCTCATTTCAAGCCAAATGCCTCTCCTATTTTCTTCCAGGTATTATGGCGTTTATGGAGTTTTCTTGTGCTCATTCACTTTTGTAAAGGTCAGAATGCTTGTTTGTTTGGAATAAGATGTTTACATTAGTGTGGCCTTTAGAGTCACAGCCTCACAGCTGTGATCGTCTTACTCTTGTCTTTACCTCTCTCTGCCATTCAATCATTCAATTTCCCTTTTCTATCTATCTATCTATCTATCTATCTATCTATCTATCTATCTATCTATCTATCTATCTATCTATCTATCTATCTATCCCTCACTCCCCTCACCCCTGTGGTTAATGCCCCAGGAAAAATTAGTAGAGCAATATGTGAATGTGTAGCCTCAAAGTGAGACTTCCTGTTATTGACTTAATAGTCCAGTAGGGGTGTGTTTTTTCCCCCCCAGTAGTTTGCTTGCTCAGTTTTTTATGGCCACAAAAAACTCGTCTCACTCCTCTCACTCCTCTTACTTCTTTTGCCTTCTCTCTTATTTTCTTAACTTCTCTTCTCTCTTTGTGTCTGTTCTTCATCAGAGTTTGACAACAGCTTAACAAGCAGCTAATCTGTAAACGAACGACATAAGATGCTGAAATTGATTACTTTTTTTCATTTTAAAATTGATAATGTGTTGATGTTTTTATGATTATTATTACAGACTAGTTTTGTGAAGACTAGTTATTTTTTCTTTAGTTGAGTAGGCTCTGCACTGATAACCTGGCCTGTTATAAGCCACTTTCCTTCTCTAAGAACCTCAAAGCAGTTTTTAATGTATTTGTCTCTGTTTGGCTACTTACCTGCAGCTAAACTGATCTTTCCCAGAACTGGTCATCCTCACACACACTCCCTCTGTTCCATCACACTAGAGGTACACAGGTCGGATCGTCTATGGTAAAGGATGCTGTATGTCGACCTCCTCGTGGAGGAAACAGTGAATATGAACAATGGCTGGGACTAAACTATCAAACGCTCATGGGCAGGAGTGTTTGAGTGGTTGTGTGGTATGAGACAACAGTCGTTGTACTGTAGAAAGGGGATGTGTGTTAGGAATATAAGCACTTCCCTGCCAAGGGCTGCTTTCACTGAAAACTGAAGAACACAAACAAGAATACAAACCGTTCCACTAGCATGTCAGTGGACACTGATCATTACAAGAAATCTACCCCTTCTTTTATTTGTTATTATTCACAGATAAATGTAAACAAATGCAGCTGGAGCAGCAGTGGTGTACATGTGAGTTTGTTTTGATATCACAGAGCAGTAGGATTAAAGTGACATCAGACTTGTCCATGGGTGTATTTGTACCTGTAGTCCACATCCCGGTGCATCTCCTGTCTGTCCCATTCTGTCTCCATAGCAACACTTTTAGTGAGTGTTCTGTTATGAGCAACGTGAGCAAAAATCATTTCTCATTTTCTACCTGTTTTTTTTTTTTTTTTTTTTTACAGTATTTTTAAATGAAGTGCAAATGTTCAGTTAAAAAAAGATTACAAGGCACTATGTATTATGTATACTGAAAATATGCAGTAAGAGCCTTATAGTATTTGTCTACAAAGGGGAGCCACTGGGCATCAGATTAAAGTTGAACATAAATGGGGGGATTGAGGCCAGTAATCTATCTGTTTGTTGGGCCCAATCTGGGGTGAAGAGGCCCTTTTTGGCAAAGAGCAGAATGAAATGTTTGATAGGTGGATGATTGGAAAGTTCTTGACCCAAATGTTCATCACATGGCAAAGAGCTCAACAATTGCTTGAAGACTGATACTATGGAATTGAACAACTGAACATAAATGCATGTGTGTGTTTGTGTGTGTGTGTGTGTGTGTGTGTATGTGTGTTGTGTGTGTGTGTGTGAGTGTGTGTGTGTGTGTGTGTGTGTGTGTGTGTGTGTATTTGAGAGAGAGAGTGAATGCCACAGAGGGACAGAAGAGGGGATTAAAAATAAAATTTTAAACCAATACACAAAGGATCCAGAAGACAATATTAATTATCAAGACAGGTTTCTTGGCAAAATACTTTCAGATATGTAATGTCAGGCAGTGTCAGAAGCTGTAGGAATTCTCCCCATAAGGTAGGAGCTCATACCTTTCCTACCCATAATCCTCCTCTGTCCCCCAGGGGTTGAGCTTCCACCATTTCCACACTGCTGCACACGAAGGCGGCATCAGCAGGAGATGAACACCAGTGCAAAGCCACACCCCTCCCACTGCAATGGCCACACAGGCTGAACGCAGGAAGCATGCATGACGGTGAAGAACTGCCTGGCTGCACACAGGACTGTATCTGCAGTTCAGCCCCCTAGGAGGGACTGCTTTGAACAGGGTCTCGTAGAGGCCATCCAGAAAAAAAGAGGGAAAAAAAGATGCATTTGAGGAGTGACTGAATGATGTGTGTGCTTGTGTGTGTGTGTGTGTGTGTGTGTGTGTGTGTGTGTGTGTGTGTGTGAAGGGACTATAAGCAGGTCCAGTGCTCAGTGCTCTGGAAATAATGATAGTTCCATCAGCTCTGTGATGCTAAAGTGCAGCTGCACTGCACTCAGGTACTCACCTCACCCACCTCACACATGGCTCACACACCTCTCTCCAGCCTGCTTTTCATGCCTTCTCATTATTTTCTCCACTTTTCCATCAAACCAAGCACTAAACAGCTCGTCAGCACCGCTGCCTGCTTAGGTCGGCTCTTTGGGGCTTCCCTTGGCTCGCTTCTCCCCCTTGTGGAGCTCCACAGTAGGGCTCTTTTTCACACCTGGAATCCGACAGCCAGAAATTCTAAAGAAGAGAGATGAAAGGATGTTTGTGCATTTACACTCACACAAACGCACTCATACATGCACACACCTCTCTCTGGCCAAATGGTGTCCTGATAGTGGAACCAACCATAAATAAAATGCATTATAGCATTATAAACAAAAATCAAAAAGATCAAAGTCTTTTAATGGTCTGCTTTAGTATCTTTCATCTGGTTTTGACTTCAATGACTTGATAGGGTGTTTGTGAGGTTTCCTGTACCCATAAATTGAAAAAGATTGTATGCTAGTGAAACATATAGTAATATTAGGTAGCCCATCCAATCAGATTTGGTGCCAAAGTAAAAATAAAATATGTCTTCTGAACCAAACACTAAATTAGACTTTTGCTCACGCACAAATACTACATTCCGTCCGATATTCTCATCGTTCTCCTCACATTGCACCTCAAAGCTTGTGCAGCATACTGATCACTAAGGTACCAACTCTGCATATCGATGAGAGACCTCTTATTGACTCTGAATATTGATGAGGAGCAGGCAGCTGGATTCAAGCCTTGATACAAACACACGTGCACACACACACACACACACACACACACACACACACACACACATACACACACACACACACACACACACACAAATACACATGCACAGACACTCCATGGCTCCATCAATTCTACATATGTTCACATTTGCTAATTCACGCAGTTATTTACTAGTTTCACCAGTAATTTTTTGTGCAGAGTCTTGCCTACATGCTGCACATCAATTTTTGCTTAATTAGTCCGTAAACAAGTAAAAGCACTTAGACTCTAGTCCTGCATGGAGCTGCAGTTCTTTGTGACTAATTAGCCTTCATATGCAGATATGGGTCTTTCTAGTGGCAAAGCGAGAGCTGATGATGTTATCATTATTGCGATGCTGCTGGCCACAGTCTTCAGGGCAGTGTTTGGCCTAGTTAGACCCTACTGCTGGGCAGGACTGCTCCTCAGAGCCTTACTGCACTGAAGAAGAAAGAGAGAGAGAGAGAGAATCATTCTTATTACTTATGAACAAAGCACATTTGCACTCAAACACAGAAGCACAAGCATGCCCACTGCATTTTAATTATGGCTACACTACATTTAAGCAGCTATTTAAGCAGGCATGTCAAGAGATAACACAAACTCAACAATAACAAGAATACACAAACAACAGTACACAAACAACAATACACACCCACACCTAGCACTAATAGCTAGTTTAGTGTGTACAGTCACCTTTCATGTTCAGTTAAATTCTACATGGGATGCCATATAATGTCTGTGTGTGTGTATGTGTGTGTGTGTGTGCGTGTGTGTGTGTGTGTGTGTGTGTGTGTGTGTGTGTGTTTACGCATCAATGCATGGAGAATTCACTCACCGCTCATCTCCAGCTGGCTCAAGTCATAACAGCTCCATATAGATTTTTCATCAGCTCTCCTTCCTGTGCAGGAGATGCAATTGTATTGCAATTCTGTAACGAGGAGGGCAGAAATGCCTCTAAGACATCAAACTGTCAGTCAGTGTCAAGCATGGAGGTATTGATCCTCAACTATAATGGATGGTATTCAGTTGTGTTAATCAGCTCTGTGCTGAATAGAAGCCCGGAAGGCATTTGCTGACAAGGATCGAACATGCCATGGGGGCCCGGTACAAGACAACAATTAAAGGAGGGTATTTACATTGGAGCCAGGGATCAGGGTTGTATATTCATTTACATTGGGGCCAGGGATCAGGGTTGTATATTCATTTACATTAGGGCCAGGGATCAGTGTTGTATATTACTTTACATTAGGGCCAGGGTTCAGACTTGTATATTACTTTTTTTGTATTACATTTGAATTAAACCATCACTGAAATGGTTTTCATTTTCTAAATTTTAGTTTTTGCTTGTATCTTTATGCTAAATAAGAACACCAGCAAGGTCAGCATATGCCAAGCTAACATCACACATACACACTCTCTCACATACATACACACTCTCTCACATACATACACACACTAACATAGGCAATCTGTTACACTACTTTTAGCCCCTGTCTGCTGTCTTAGACACACTCCAGTTCAAATATTTTTGATGAACTATTTCTGACATAAATCTGACATTTGTGATAGACCTTACATGTCTCTTAGTACGCCTGCCACACCACCACAAAGTGCATCTTTAACTGTAATGTTTTTTGTATGAATTAGTACTGATAATGGGGGTGTTTAGTTGTAAACATTTGCAAACAATGCTGATATTTATTTGGAGAAAAGACAGCTGTTAAAGATTCTAAATAGCATAAAAGACATTGCTGTATGGAATATTAAATTACATTAATACCTTCTGCTGTGTTACTGTGAATAGTACTGGAGTGGTGTATGACCAGAGGTGGACATTCCAGGTTCAGAAAGTAAAAGTCCTCACCAGGATTTTGCTCAAGCATCCTAGATTACATTGAT